>JARGCV010000056.1:600000-1135000 GCA_034064705.1 Bothrops alternatus
TGCTCAAGCAGCGCTTCTGTTGCTAAGCAAGACAGCTGTTAAGTGAATTTTGTCCCATTTTACAACCTTTCTCACCACAGTTGTTAAGTGATGCACACCAGCGGTTAAGTCAGTAACATGCTTGTTAAGCGAACCTGGCTCCCCTCATTGACGTTGCTTGTCAAAAGGTCGCAAAAGGTGATAATAGGACCTCAGGGTACTGCAACCGTTACAAATGCATGCCACTTGCCAGGCTTCCAAATTTTGATCACGTGAACATGGGGATGCTGCAACAGTTGTAAGTGTGAAAAATGGTCATAAGTCACATTTTTCAGCACCATTGTAACCTCGTACGGTCAATAAATGAATGGCTGTAAGTCAAGGACTACCTGTACAGTGAAGAGTTACAGACAAAAAAAAATATTCTCTCTAGGTCTAGAAACTGTTGTCAAAGTTCACATGAAAAAATTATTTCCTACTTGGTTTCACTTAACATTCTTTGAACAGAAGTGGGGCGCCCCTTTGGTTAGAGGGGTACTTTGATCAAGGCCTCTGTAAATGAAGTGCTCTTTGAAGATCTCCACATAACCAACTACAACATTCAAAAGCATTCTGTGTCTGAAATACATGGAGACGCGTCTTTTTTTATTTTGTTTGTTTGTTTATTTGCCAAATTTATATCACCACCCATCCCGCAGGGGTGGCATACAAACACAGCAACAATTAAGACTACATAGCCAATCTTAAAACACTAAATGTAAATCAAAATAAAAGATGAAAAAGCCCAGTCACAGAATAACAATCATCTAATAGCATACAACCACCTTAGGGGGCTCCTAAGGGATCCTCAAGGTTACTGGGGGAAAAAAAAACATTTTAAGGGCTTTCCAGAAGACAGGGTTTTTCAATATATTTCATTTTTAACATATGTGCAAGGTGATTTTTTAATTGATTCTTGACAAAAACCAGAAAAACTAGAGAATAGCACAAGCTGTTAAACAAGTAGGAGCTCTACTAGTATCTAAAGAACAGATGGTAAACAGATAATGCAAAGAATAGATGTTTTTGTTCTGGGTTAGTAACAAGAAACCAGGAAGTATTCTTTCATTATTTTCTGCAGAGGGCTATAAAATAAATACAATATTGAAAATATAGGAGAGACAAAATTTTTAGCTTGTGGACCACTAATATACAGAAATAATCTATTTAAAATTGTTCAAACATTTCTTAATATTGTTGGAAGAAAAGTCTTCATCGTGGTTCATCCAAGCTGGGAATAAACATGGCAACTGCTTTGGGAAGAAGTTGTTTATTGGACAGGAGAGCTAGACAGAAAGATGATTCTGGCAGAAAAAGGAGCTAGCACATGTAGGGAGTGGGCTTTTATACCTTCTGGAGCCTTTTGTTTGGAGTTATTTCCTGTTCCAGTATTGAGGCTATTTCCTGTGTCATGTATTCTGACCTGAGTTTGGGTGTGCCCTTTGGCCTTTGTGAATTAATCCTACCATGTCCTATCCCAGGTGGGGTATGCAGATTTTAGGTCTTTGTCTTCCTAAGCTTCTAGCAGGAGCCTCCTACATCTGCATTTGTACAGAGCTTGTGGGAGGGAGAGCTGGGGCTATTAAGCAAATTGGGCATGCCTTTCTGGTTCTTCAATAACTTTTTAGGAAATATATTTTTCTGCCTTTTTAATATTTCCTTCTCTGGGGAGCTGATTTCCCACAATATGTTGAGAGAAAAAGCTTGACCATGAAACTATTTTGTGCTATCTTAGAAAGAAGAGAAAGGAATTTTACAAAATAAATGTAAAATCAAATTTCAAACACACAAGAAAAGTGTGCATGGTTAATTCTTTGCTTCCCATAATCCTGTTTAGCAATAAATAATCTAATGAAGACTTAGAAATGTAGATATCTGTACTGAGTTGGTAGCATATGCCATTTTATTAAAGTAGTACATTTAAAGCACAAAAAACCCACTAAAAATAAAACCTGCATTAGAAAGAAAAAGCACTAAAAAAATCTAAAATAAAAAAGTGTCTTTTTATATGTGCACACCTACATATGCAGAATTTAGGGTGCCTTGCGTGACATCTCTTTCAGTCCAAGAAAAACTGCAAACGAATTGGATGAAACTCACCTGAAACCTTTTTGTGATCCCATTCCCTTAACATTTAGCTCTTGGGTAATTCTGTATACCTGTGTTGCTTTTTTTTTTTCTTCATCAAAACTAAAAAGCAAACTAGACCTACACAAAAACATCCCTTCCTTTATTGTGTCTCTTAAACATTACCTAAAAATTTACACAAGCAAGAATTTCTAAAATCAATAGGGCTCCAATCCAATGTATTATTATCATAGATATATGGAGGTACCTTGCATTTCCAGGGGGCTGTTGCAGAAGCTTAGTAAAATGTTTTGCTTTAAGTTAAAAGGAAAGCATTTACCAGGCAGGAGAAATACAACGTCTTTTTATCCCTTCCTGCTCTTCCACAAACAATGCTCCCTCCTCTGATCATCACTTTTAAATAACATCATAACTACCATTAAGACACACAAAAGACATCCCTAGCAGCTGGCTCCTGGCACATTATGGTTTATCATCACAGTAATTGCATCTTGGTTATGGATTATTGCTATGCATCATCTAAATGAGATGCCTTACTGATGTATTGGAGAAGCAGGGCTTGTCCAGGATGGAGGAAGGAGACAGCTCAATTTTTGTATCTGAAAGAAAAAAGATGACTCAGAATGAGAGTGGGGAGGGTGTCATTAACTACTTCATTTAACTGCTGGTAGTAATGAATGATATTTTCCTCTGCAATTTCTTTGTCACTAATGTCGCCTTTCTCTTGCTTTCTCTACAAAAGACTTGTAGATTGCCTTTTTGGTAGGGGAAAAAAAAGGCATCACTCCTCTCTAAAAGGAAAAGATAAAAATGTATATTCTTAGGAGACTCACTGAGATCCATTGTGAAAAATTATTCTGGAAAGGCTGCAAATCAGGATGATTGATAAAAATGATACCTGTGCATATTTGTGTGTTCCTTGGTGGTAAATAGTCTTATACTGCATCTTCCACGGGTAGTTTCCTTAAGAATAAGCAGTCATTTTTAAAATAACTGTGTAAAATTCTAAAGTGGGGAAGAAGCCAATATCAGAAAGCCACAATACAGAATTGATTGAGATACAGAACCTGGCAATCTGAGTTGGGGCTAAGAGATCTCCACCAACCTTAAACTTTGAGTGTTTGGGAAAATCTTTTCAAAAATGCTGCTTTCCAATCCTATAATTGTGACATTGAAATGTTCTGAAGAGATCAGAAAAGTCAGACATGTCAAACACAAGGCCCGGGGGCCGTTTCAGGTGGCCTGCAAAGTCATCCTGGGAACAGTGAGAGAATGGCCCCTGCTGCCTTGGCCCTGGTCCAGGCCATCTGGGAGCCAATGTACAATTTTGTGGTGGCCATCTATGCTGAAACGCATTCAGTCTTAGCTCCACAAGACCGTCTAGAAACAGTGAGGAACCAGCCCGCCACGGCGGCCCCGCCCCCTGGGTCATGCAGGGGAGGTGTCACCTTTGTGAGGAATAAAGAAATAGACCATGCCTTGGCACTTGCCCCGGTCCCACCCCCTTCTGCCAGAGACCCTCAGATCTGTCCCACTCCTGCCCAGGCCCCCACAGGCACCTTGACACGAATGATGTAGAGCTGGCCATGCCCATCCAGTAGGCTACACCCACTCCATCCATGCCTACCCAGTAGGCCACACCCACCCTGGCTGCACCTACCCAGCCCCCGAGGGCAACTGCAATGCTGATGCGGCCCTCAATGAAATTGAGTTTGACACCCCTGAGAAAAGTAATCTTATAATTAAATTGAGTTTAAACATTCAAGAGATTGTTGGCAAAAAAATAATAATGGAAGTGTTCCTACAACATAAAATTACAGACTTGAATGAATATGTTTAGTAGTAAGGTGACCAACTTTTTTACAATGAAAAGGAGGACACAAATAAATTGATGAAAAAAATATCGTAAATAAAAGAAAAATTTTATTCATTGCAACAATAATACAGAATACAGTATAATATGATAAATGCATAATAAAAAAACATTTGTAACAATAACATTTTATATTATAATTATGCTTAAATGCCGCGCCCCTGGGGGGCAGCCTGCCATCGACACACCCCGCCTGCAGCTGCCCCGCCAGCACCACCACCCACCGTGCGCAGCCCCGTGTAGAGCAGGCCCCGTGGCTCCCACAGCATGGTGGGCAGCCGGCCAAGGCGCCCCTCACACCCCAGCCCGCAGGAGCCCTGCCACCCCTACCTCTTGCGCCTGCAGCCATTATTGCCCTAGCAGGGCCGAAGATCCAGAGAAAGTTACCGTGGCGTCGCCACTCCTGTCTCCTCCAGGTATCTTCGGGACCAACTAGGAGCTGGTGTAGTTGGGTAGCAGGGAGGGGTGCAAAGTTCCTGCCAATTCGCCTTCGCTGCAGACAACTTACATGTGCAAAGTTTGCCGGCCGAGTGTTTTGGCACACTCAGCAGCAATTCCCATTGGCTTTTGAAAGCCAATAGGGGGAGTAGCACAGCTCATGAAAAAGTTGAAAAAAAAACATCAAAAAAAGGTGCCAGAATGCCGTTCTGAGCGTTCTATGGGGGGGGGGAAAGCTCTGCATATTAGTCTTCAAATATCGAAAAGGAGGACATGTAGGAGGACACTTTTCGAGGGAGGACAGAACTCATAAAAGGAGGACTGTCTTCCCTAAAGGAGGACAGTTGGTCACCTTAATAGTAAATTTGATCATAAAAGCCCAATTCTGAACAGAGTCTTTTATTATGTAAGCCGGGCAAAATTCACTCAAATGTTCCTCAGTGTCACACTAATAATGTGATGATGTACAAATTCTTCCCAGTTGGATATCAAAGAAAAAGGCTTGTGTTTTTAAACAGTTTTGTACCCTCTCTTTCCTTAAGATATGGAGAATAGACCTGTGTTGTTAATTAAAACCGAAATATTACTAATTTTATTTAAACTATTGCCATGTCAATCGTTTGTCATATTACAAATGTGTCCTGTTCATGAAGAGGAGTGACTACAAAACAGGGTGAATGAAGAATGATGAGGGAAAGGAATCTTGCCCAGTGAATGACTGGTATTTTCTCCTTTTAAAAATAGACAAAATACCCAGTGCGTGCTCAGAATAAGGTAAGACCACAGTTCCTTCTCCTTCTCTTTTTTTCTTGCAATGGTCATCTGACTATGCTACGTTTGCATAATGATCACCATAGAGAAGACAAAAAAGAGGAGGAGAAGGGGAGGGGAGGGGAGGATTTTGTGCCACATCAATTGGGGTGTGTACGTGTGTGGAATTGAAAAGTTTTGAAGAAATGTTGACCCCCCCCCCGCTGACTTTACTAAGAGAAGTTCTTCCTGCCCCAGGAAATGTCTCCCAAATTTATATACTCACCGCAAAAGAGGCAGGGGAAAATCAACTTGCCTCTTTCACAAGGTATAACAACTTCCACAGATAAGAAGGATCCAGCTTAGTCAAATTATTGGTTTCTTTGTTTCTAAATAGTGCCATTTTAAGAATAAGCCAAAGAGGAAAAAAAATCCTTCAAGTGGAACTTGACTCCTGGTGCCTTAATGGTCTTGGCCATATAGTTTCCTAGATGTCAATATGGAAGAAACAGGATCAGCTTTAGGACCAAGTAGGCTGTGGCCTACAGTTTCAAAGCTTTAGTGTACCACAGCCATCCCTCCTTCTGAATAATTCCCAAAAAATTGCAAAACTTCACATCAGTGGGAGGTGCCACCACTCTGATCCTGTTAGATCTGGGAAGGATGTTAGGTGAAGTCATCTTACAGCACAAGACTTCATCAGCATCAAAGTCATTTAAATTTGTATTATCCTAAAATAAGGGCCCATAGTACATCACTTTCCAAACATGGAAGCCTCTGTTTGGAAACAAGGGTTACTTTTCTCTTCTTTACGTTTTTCTTTGGTCTGCTTTACTTGGAATACTTCCATTGCATTCAGTTGAAAAACTTTATCCAGGAATCACATTGTATTCATCTGGTGGAAAATTTAACTCCACTCAGGGGAAATTCTTACAAGAGAAACAGGAACATTTATTCTCTTTTTCACTCTAGCCCCTGGAAATTTGTGAGGGGACAAATTCTTCTCTAGGGTAATATGAGAGATGATACGAGAGAAAGGCAGAATCATTAAAACTCTGGTGTTTCACACGCATACAACTGTACAATAAAAACAGTCCAACAATAAAAAAGCACCAAGGATGGCACAACCAGGCAGCAATGAATACTACTTTTTCATAGGGGCTACACCAGTGGTGGGATTCAGCTGGTTCACACCACTTTGGCAGAACTGGTAGCTAATTTTTTGTTGCCCAGGCCCAGAATGGACTTCTGGAAGCAGTATCCACACAGAGAACCGGTTGTTCACATATTTGAATCCCACCACTGGGCTACACTTATCCTAGCCAACGGCCTTGGTGAAGAGACAGGTCTTCATGGTTCTCCAAAATGCCAGTAGGAAGCGAGTCATTTGAATCTTGGAAGGAACTTCATTCCAGAGGGCAGGGGCTGCAACTGAGCAGGCTGCTTCCATAGTCCTTGTAGATACCATTGTTTCATTAAAAGGAAGTCAGAGTACACCAACAATGCCTGATCGAATTAGCCAGGCAAATACTATGGGAAATAGGGGGTCTCTCAGATAGCCAATTGGCTTCAGATTTGGGACAGAAATATACATTTCAATCAAAACTATTTTCATCCTAAAGCAAAAGGGCTAAGAGGTGAATAGGCAATTCTCAATTTTCTAAATCCCAAACCCAGTTAGCTAAAATGAGAAATATTATACTTATATACTTACACTATCCATATCATGTTGATTCATAGCACTTAAAATGTTTCCCTATTGGCCATCCTGCTTGAACATGCTGGATGGTGCAGTTTAGTCCAACCTAGAAAATCATAAATTTCATTTTCTCCCTCCCCAAATTTATATGGGATTCAGAATATTAATATATGCAAGAATATTTATTTTAAAGAAGCATAGGGGTAACTCACCTCAGGCAATAGGAAGAGGAATTGAACCGTTGACCTATCCAAATCCTGTAACCCAATGGCTGATACTTACATCTGAAGGGAATCTGTCACTGATAACAGCAGAAAAGTTTGATGCATGTTGCAGTTATTGGGATGCTCAAATCAAATTGCAAGGACGGGGGAGGCAAGTCAGGATTCAGGTTCGGCTACTCCACAGAAACTGCTTTGGTTGCACTGACGGATGATCTCTGGTGGGCCCGGGATAGGGGACATTCCACTATCCTGGTGCTACTTGACCTCTCAGCGGCTTTTGATACCATTGACCATGGTATCCTTCTGCGCCGGCTGGAAGGGTTGGGAGTTGGGGGCACTGTTTTGCAGTGGTTCAGCTCCTACCTCACTGGTCGGTCGCAGTCGGTGTTGGCAGGGGGTCAGAGGTTGACCCCTAGGTTCCTCCCTTGTGGGGTCCCTCAGGGATCGGTCCTCTCCCCTCTACTGTTTAATATTTACATGAAACCGCTGGGTGAGATCATCCGCCAACATGGGGTAAGATATCATCAGTATGCTGATGATACCCAGCTTTACATCTCCACCCTGTGTCACTTCAGTGAAGCAGCGGAAGTGATGTGCCGATGTCTGGAGGCTGTTAGGGTTTGGATGGGTGCTAACAAGCTCAAACTCAACCCTGACAAGACGGAGTGGCTGTGGGTTTTGCCTCCCAAAGACAATTCAACCTGTCCGTCCATCATCCTGGGGGGGGAGTTTTTGACCCCCTCAGAGAAGGTCCGCAACTTGGGTGTCTTCCTCGATCCACAGCTAAATTTGGAACATCATCTTTCGGCTGTGGCGAGGAGGACATTTGCCCAGGTTCGCCTGGTGCACCAGCTGCGGCCCTATTTGGACCGGGAGTCTCTTCTCACAGTCACTCATGCCCTTATCACCTTGAGGCTCGACTACTGCAATACTCTCTACATGGGGCTACCTTTGAAAAACGTTCGGAGACTTCAGGTAATGCAGAATGCAGCCGCGCAAGCTGTATTGGGCTTACCCAGAAATGCCCATATTTCAACATCACTCCGCTAGCTGCATTGGCTGCCAATTGGTCTCCGAACGCAATTCAAAGTGTTGGTTATGACCTATAAAGCCCTACATGGCATCGGACCAGGTTACTTGCGGGACCGTCTGCTGCCGCATGAAACCCAGCGACCGGTTAGGGCCCACAGGGTCGGCCTTCTCCAGGTTCCGTCAGCCAGACAGTGTCGCCTTCTCTGTTGCGGCCCTGGCCCTCTGGAATCAACTCCCCCCAGAGGTCCGTATTGCCCCCACCCTCTCCGCCTTTCGCAAACTGTTAAAGACACATCTTTGCTGGCAGGCCTGGGGCAGTTGACACCTTGCCCCAGCAAGGGTATGTTTGTTGTAAGTTTGTTTCGGATGATTGGTTTTAATCTAGGGGTTTTATAATGTATTTGATTTCTATATGCTACTGATTATGTTGTAAGCCGCCCTGAGTTTTCAGAATAGGGCGACATAGAAATAGAAACAAACAAACAAACAAACAAACAAATAAATAAATAAATAAATAAATAAATAAATAAAATAATAAAAGAAGGCAATGCAAATGATTAGGGCCCCTGAGCACCTGCCTTATCAGAAAAGGCAAGGATGTTTCTGATTCTTTCACTTAGGAAAAAAACACACACACAACCCAGGGGACATGATCTGAATGTATAAAAGCATGCAGAACATGGAGAAAGGAGGCAGGAAAACTTTGCTCACTCATTCACTCAAAACGTTCTAACCAGGACCATCCAATGAAGCTAGTTAGAAGGACCCCAAGAATTGGAGGAAGAAAATCCTTCTTCACTTAATGCATAATTAATCTACTTAGGAGCATCCCAGATGATTTATTTGGCCACCATCATTGGCCATTGTGGGAAGCAAAATGCTGGACTGCTATGAGTCTCTCTAGGTTAAAGTCCCCCTTTTCCATATGTAAGAAAAGCCTAATGCAGATCAGCTACTCTTAAGACTATTTTCCTTGTAGAAACACTACATTACTACTAATTGCAGGAATAATGTCATCTAGGGTTAGGCCTTTTAATAGCTGTTTAATTACTCTTCCAGGAAAAATCTCCCAATTCACCTGTTGATGTGTTCAACTTCCTTTGTAAATTAAGAGTCAAGGTATAAAGTTGATGCAGTAGAAAAATGCATCTTTATTGTATTTTATTGTAGCTGAATACACACAAATGTGGCCAGGCAGCTTCCTGAAACTGATATTAGTATTTGACTGATAAAAATGGAGGTCAGATTCTGGTTTTATTTGTATTTATTCCAAAGCACAACTTCATAATTAGGTGACTGCATGGAGCAATCGAATTAGCATTTGGTGGCAGCTCCCTTTCTGGAAGGTTTATTAGGTTCATTGTCCAAATACCCATAACACTCTAAACAGTTCAGCAAGTTTGGCATCTTCTCCTTCTCTTGGAATAATGCTCACCATTCAAAAGTGATTTAAACTGGCATGTGGTGCCTGTCAAAGCAGCACCTAGCCACGGCCACTGTAATTCATCTCAGTTTTGCAAGCGTTATATATACCCAAACTTGGAAATATAAGGAACTTTCATCCATGCCTGATTTAGCCACCAAGAAGTACAAAGATTCAGAATGGATTTGCCCAATTTTTTTTATTGCCACTCTCAGACAGTATCTGCTCAGACTTCTAATGTTGCTCATTTCTTTAATTTGCTAGCTTGTTTGTTGATTGAATTTAGATCCCAACTTACTGTCAATAAGTGGCTAAGCAACAATGAAAACAATCAACCAGATGATTAAATCAAAATTGAAAGTGTAATTATTTCCATTATTAAAATATGTCTGTGCAGCAAGTGGCACATTTCCTACTCCTATCTCTTTTATTATTGTTTTCTTTTCTTAGCAGACATATCACTATGCTAAATGCCTTGATATGACTAGAATTTAGTCTTGGCACCATCAGAACAAGGATTAGGCAGCATAAGCCTACCACAAGACTGGCAGAGTAAGAATGTGTTGTAAGCCACCCAGAGTCACCTTGTGGCAAGATGGGCAGCAAACTATTTTCATACATACATACATACATACATACATACATACATACATACATACATACATACATACATACATACATGGCTTTTTTTTCTCATAGAACGCCCAGAATGGAGTTCCAGCACCGTTTTTGGATGGAACCTTGTAGGGTAGGCAAGGCAGGTTGTATGACATGTGTGAATTCCAGCACCTTTTTTTTTTAGGAAAAAAGCACTGCATACATACATACATACATACATACATACATACATACATACATACATACATACACCTGAATGAGCATAGACATTGTGACATTTGGTGATCTAAGTCTCCAAAATCATAATTCCTCCTGTGCCTTGTGGCTCAATATGCACTGCACAGACATGTAAACATGTGAATGATGCTACAAACTGTAGCAGTCATGCAAAGACATGTAGCAGTCATGGCAAAAACAGGTCTTCCCAACCACTTATCCCCACAGGCACCACACATTAAGAGGCAGCACAGAGTCAATGATAGCATTTGATAAGAGCACAAGAAAAACAAGGAGAGAAGCAACCTGGAATTAAGGGGAAACTTCCTAATAGTGAGGACAATTAACCAGTGCAACAGCTTGCCTTCAGATGGGTGCTTCATCACTAGAGGTTTTTAAAAAGAGACTGAGCAGCCACTTGTCTGAAATGGTATAGGGTACCCCTGCTTGAGCAGGGGGCTGGACTAGAAGACCTCCAAGGTCCCTTCCAGCTCTATTCTGATTGAAAACCTTGCTGAATCCGAGGGAATCTGGTTCAAACTCATTTAGTATTTACTGGATACAGTATCCAGTTTGCTACAGTATCTCAAATAAGTGGAGTGTGATAGTCAACAGCCATTTCTATCTGTCACTATTGGTTAGGAGTAATTGGTGGCCTTTAGGTAAGGAGATCCCAGGTTGCTATCAAGGCTAAGAACCACTAATTAAACCTCCTCTTCACCAGCCTATCTACTTTTCTTGGATGTTATCTAAATCTGTAAACATAATTAGACTTTGGAGTAGGAAGTTTAATGTAATCTTCATATAGGCTTTGCTATATATAGGTAGTGGTGGTACCTCAGTTTTTAGCTTTGCTATTTGAAATTGACCTCTCTGAATTGGCCAATAACTTATCAATTTTTGGCCTAGTTTTTGGAAACATTTGCAATAAATTCTGGAAGGGAGTCACTACAATACAATTCACCTACTGTAGATGGATGAGATCCTGAGTAATCTACTAACTGTTTTCTATGGACACACAGAAAGGAACTGGGGGCAAAAATAACAGATAGACACATCATATAGACATCATGACTAGTGTGTGTGGGTGTGTGCACGTGTACTCATAGGTGCATATGTATCTTCAAGTCAGTAATTTAGTCTGAACAAGTCACTTGCAGTTTTCTTAGCAAGATTTCAGAAGTGGTTTGCCATTGCCTGTTTCCTAGGGCTAGGAGAAAATGACTGGCCCAACATCCCCCAGTTGGCTTTTTCTCTAAGATGGAACTAGAACTCCATCCAATCATGACTTTTTCAATCCTTCTCTTCCTGTCCATTTATTCTATCTATCTATCTATCTATCTATCTATCTATCTATCTATCTATCTATCTATCTATCTATCTATCTATCTATCTATCTATTTATTTTGTGATTCAAATTTAGTTCATTCTCTCTATATGACCCAATTACTCTAACATAAAAGAGAGCCAGTTTGGTGTAGGGATTAAAGCAACAGGCTAGAAACTAGAGACGGTGAGACGGTCCTGCTTTAGGCACAAGTCCTAGGAAGCAGGAAAGAGCAAGCCACTTCTGAAATCTTGCAAAGAAAACTGCAAGACTTGTCCAGGCAGTAGAAAGGAGTCAACATGGACTTAAAAGCACACACCCTACCCCCGCATACCATACTTTTTGTACTGCTCATTTATTTTGGTATTCACTCCATTCAATGGACATTGTTGTAAGCCAGCTGGCATTGCCTATATCTGCATTGGGTGGCTATATAAATTTGTTTAATAAATGATAGCTTAGATAGATAGATAGATAGATAGATAGATAGATAGATAGATAGATAGATAGATAGATAGATAGATAGATAGATAGATAATGACAGAGATACATAAAATTCTCAACTCTAGTTCTTCTTTTTTCAACTATAAACACTTCCTAAGCAATTTATTCTCATTGTGTTATAACAAAGTGGATGGAAATACACTCTTATATATAATCATTTATAGGAAGATTTTTGGACAAACATTATTCCTTACAGTGATTACTACCTACTACTTTTCTACCAGCGTGGAGGTTTGTGAGATTTATTCACCCATTTCCAATTTCTCGTAAGCAATCTTCCAAGATAGATTGTACCTTTGCTGTAGTGTTTTTGTAATATGTATAACTTGTAATCATTCACTCCATCTTCCCTGTCAAACACAACAACCTTGCCTTTCAATTTTCAGATCCATATTGTATCGCATTATATAGTCTAACACATGCTACCAACCAGTCAGTTCCACAATATCTTCTGCATGCAGAATGTATATTCATATTCAAATACACCATCCTACCCATTTCTAACATCACTATAAGCATTTCTCCTATAAATTTATCCATAAATGCATGGGTAATATATCAATACACCAAGGAAACAACCCACCCATTATTCTCCCTGCTAGGAGAATTGCATTCTACATTGAATTGCATGTTATGTATTTCATGCTTTACTTTCATCCTACACAAATATTATCAAATTCAGCAACCATTTTAAATCTATTTTGATGGAAAATATTTCATAATTCAAAGTTACAGATGTTATGATGTGCACTTTATAAATCTATATATACACAATAAATCTTTTTTCTCATCCATACATTTCTCAACTTTCCAATGACCAAAATCCTGCTATATGCAACTGTTTTCTTGCATAAAATCATATTGTACTTCTTAGATTTTGCTCTTATACCTTCTCAGTCAGAATTTGGCTAAGTATTTTTTTAAAATACATTTAGAAAATGTACAACTCTGGCGGTAATTTCTGCATTCATTCTTGCTTGTTACCTTTCTCTTTGTGCAGGAGAACAATAACAGCATTCTAACATTATCAGGTCCAGATGTAGCCTTCAGACACATATTAAACAAATCACACAGAAATTCCATAAGCAAATCACATTAATATTTTGATATTAGTCACATCATCTGTTGTGTCCTGAGCCTGCAAGAGCTGAAAGCAGGCTCAGAATGGTTGCAATTGGTCCTGGGCAATCCAAAAGCTGCCTGGGACCAGACACAGTGGTGCCAGCCTTGTGCGTATGTGCAAGGCATGAAAATGGTCAATTCCTATTGGTTCACACTGTCAGTGTTTCAGGCACTATAAAAGGACTGTGTGCCTTTTACTGTTTGCTTGGTTGTAGAAGAAAGTAATAAAGAGCTTGTTGTTTTTCACCATGTGTCTTCGGCAATTGCCAACGAACCGAAAACACAACACTGGCAATGAAGGTGGGATGCCTGCAAGCAAGGAAAAGAATTAGGACTTACCAAGAGGTCCTGAAGAATGGGAAGACAGCATACTGCATTCTCAACTCAGCCTGCCAGTACAGCATCGCTGGAGGTGAGTTCAGCAAAGGGGCCCTTTCCCAACCCTTAGCTTACAGAGGAGGCAATTAGCGAAGGCCCTAAAGTTTATGATGTCAAAGATTGGCTGTTTGACTGATTTTGATGTCTCCCACCCAGAGAGATAGAATTCATACATAGCAAGGGTGGAGAATTAATTTAGAGTAAATCAGATCAGAGAAGATGGCCTGAAGGTAGCAACTCTTCTATGTGCCTGTGGACAGGAAGCTTTTGACATAGCAGAAAATCTGGTGGCCCCTGCACTTCTAGAGTCAGTAACATACACTGACTTGAAGAAAATGCTAAAGGAACACTTTCAGCCTAAATTATTTGTCATCCCTTGGAGGCACGCATTCGAGCAGAGAGACCAGAGGCCGGGTGAATCTGCTGTGGACTTTATTGCTGCCTTAAGGCGAGTGGCCAGGCCTTGCGAGTTGAAAGATCTGGAAGAGAGGCTGTGCAATCGTTTTGTGTGTGGCTTAAGAAGTAGAGACCTACAACAAAAGATCTTTGTGAAAGAAGAGGTCTCCTTCCAAGACGCGTTGAGAGAGGTGACAGCTGAAGAAGCAGCAGGCGGTGCTGTGAAGGCTTTATGGCTTGCCAGGAAACCTCCAGCCACCGCTACCGTCCATCAGGAGGACGCTTGAGAAGAATCAGAAGCAGATCCTGAAGAGGAAGTGGACAGACTTCACCAGCCAGCAGAAAGAAGGCCGAAGGGCCATCCGGACAAGGCCCCAGCATCTCTTCAGTGCTTCGGGTGTGGAGGACGCCACAAGCGAGCTGACTGCAGGTTTCGCTCCGCCATTTGCAGGGCATGTGGCAGGCAAGGCCACATCGCCTCCATCTGTTTGGGTCGCCAGAAGGTCCAACCTTGGGAAAAATTGCTTCAGAAAGATACCAGGGTCCCCAGCCAAAACAGGGTGGGTTTCTGTGCATTGTGCAGGAGTATTCTGAGGACAGGGACATACAAGCCCCTTAAGAAAAAACTTCACATTGATGTGAAGTTGCAAGGGGTTCCCTTATTGATGGAGTTGGACACAGGGTCCGCTCTATCAATTATTTCACTTAGCACCTTCAAAAGGATTTGCAGCAGTAGTGTCCTTCGAGTTAAACTCAGGCCATCGAATCTAATACTCACTGATTTTCAAAATTCTAAGGCCTGTGTAAAGGGGGAGGCCACACTCAAGGTACAGCGTAAGGATTTTGAAGGTTTCCTGGATGTGGTGGTAGTTGGGGGTGAACGTACGAGTCTTATTGGACTCGATTGGCTCTGGCAAACCAAGTAACTGGGCTGCACAACTTGCAAATGTTGGGCCTTGCAGAGGTTTGCAAGGAGTTTGCAGATGTATTTAGTTCAGAGCTAGGATCCTACAAGGGGCCTCCCATTGCACTACAGTTAGACCCAACTATCACACCCATTAGGGTCAAGCCTAGAAGGGTGCCTTTTGCCCTCAAAAGTAAGATAGATGCTGAGCTGGATAAATTGCTCCAGCAGAGCATTTTAGAACCTGTGGATTCTAGTCCATGGGAAACCCCCATAGTAACGCCTGTAAAGGCTAATAGGGAAGTTCGTATATGTGCAGACTATAAGTGCACACTGAATAAAGCGTTGCAACAGCACGCGTATCCAGTGCCAGTTGTAAGCCACATTCTGCCCCCCCAAGGGGGAGTGCAGTTTTGCAAAACTTGACCTGGCACAGGCCTATCAACAGCTACCTGTTGATGAGGCATCTGCAGAGGCCCAGACAATTGTAACACACAGTCAAAAGACTGTAATTTGGGGTAAATGTACATAAGAACATAAGAACATAAGAAGAGCCATGCTGAATCAGGCCAAAGCCCATCGAGTCCAGCATTCTGTGTCACACAGTGGCCCACCAATTGTACATGGGGATCTTGAGCAGAAAGAGAAGGCAAAACCCTCCCTTTCCCTTGACCCCCAACAAATGGTACCCAAGGGAATACTGCCTGCCTCAACCAACATAGAGGCGGCACATGGACATCCGTTTTAATAACCACCGATACCCTTTGCATCCATGAATCTATCTAGCCCTGCCTTGAAGCTGTCAAGGCTGACAGCTGTCACGACCCCTTCAGGAAGTGAATTCCATAAATCAACGACCCTCTGGGTGAAGAAATATTTCCCTTTATTTGTCCTCACTTTCTTAGCTATGAGCTTTAGGGAGTGCCTCCTTGTCCTGGTATTGTGTGATAGAGAAAAGAATTTTTCTCTATCCACCTTTTCTATCCCATGCATGATTTTATGCACTTCGATCAAGTCACCCCTTAAACGCCGTCTTTCAAGGCTGAAGAGACCAAGGCGTTGCAATCTGGTTTCATAAGGGAGGCACTCCATTTCCTTGATCATTCTTGTTGCCCTTTTTTGCACCTTTTCCAGTTCCATTATATCCTTCTTGAGGTGCGGTGACCAGAACTGTACACAGTACTCCAAGTGTGGTCTCACCATCGATTTGTACAGAGGCAATACAACACTTGCTGACTTATTTTCGATTCCCTTCCTAATCATGCCAAGCATGGAATTTGCTTTTTTTACTGCTGCTGCGCATTGGGTTGACATCTTCATCGAGCTGTCCACCAAAACCCCAAGATCCCTTTCTTGGGTTGTCTCAGAAAGTTTGGTCCCCATCAGTTGGTAAGTATAATTGGGGTTCTTTGCCCCGATGTGCATAACTTTGCACTTGTTTAGGTTAAAATGCATTTGCCACTTTGTTGCCCACTCACACAATTTCGAGAGATCCTTCTGGAGCTCCCGACAATCAGTTTCACTTTTCACAACCCGGAACAATTTAGTGTCATCAGCAAACTTGGCTACCTCACTATTAACTTCTACATCCAGATCATTGATGAATAAATTAAAAAGTAAAGGTCCCAAAACTGAACCTTGGGGTACACCACTTCTCATTTCTTTCCATCCGGAGAATTGTCCATTTATTGCCACCCTTTGCTTCCTACAATTTAGCCAGTTACCAATCCAAGACAAGACCTGTCCTCTAATTCCGTGGCTGGAGAGCTTTTTTAGGAGCCTTTGGTGAGGAACTTTGTCAAAAGCCTTTTGAAAGTCAAGATATATAATATCAACTGGGGCCCCTTTATCTATGTATTTATTTACACCCTGAAAGAATTCTAACAAGTTAGTAAGACATGATTTGCCTTTGCAGAAACCATGTTGAATGTAGCCGCTGGCATATTCCAAAGTGTCATGGAGCACACACTTAGGGGTATTCCTGGGGTCTGTCCCTATTTCAGTGATATCCTCATTGCTGGGGAGTCATCTCAAAACTTAGCAGAAAGGTTAAAGGCTCTCTTGCTTCGTTTTTGCGAAGTAGGCCTTAAATTGAAGCAGGATAAATGCAAGATTGGAGTCACTTCCACTGACTTCTTAGGGTTCAGGATTGATGCCCAAGGTATTCACCCTGCTGAATCCAAGCTGCAAGCGATTCAGCAGGCCCCAAGGCCCAAGTCCAAAAGTGATCTGCAAGCTTTCTTGGGGCTATTAAATTTCTATCACACATTCCTTCCACATAAGGCTGCAGTGGCTGAGCTGTTACATCAGGCTCTTAGACAAGCAGGGTCCATGGCAGTGGACTAAAGTCCATGACATGAGTTTCAATGAGGTTAAGGCCTTGCTCTCTTCAAATGCTGTGTTAGTGCATTTCAATGAACAACTGCCTGTATGCATCGCAAGCGATGCATCTCCTTATGGGGTGGGAGCAGTACTTAGCCATCTGAAGGTTGATGGGACCCAAATCCCTGTGGCCTACCACTCAAGGACTCTGTCATCTGCACAGCGGAATTACGCTCAGATTGACAGAGAAGCCTTGGCCATAGTGGCTGACATAAAGAAATTCCATGATTTCTTATATGGCCGCCATTTCACGGTCTACACAGACCATAAGCCTCTGTTAGGTTTGTTTACCACTAACAAAAAGACACCACATATTATTTCTCCACGTATGCTGAGATGGTCCATTTTCCTGTCAGCATATGACTACACTCTAATTCATAAACTGGGAAAAGAGATGGGCCGTGCTGATGGCCTCAGCATATTACCTCTTAAACAGATAGAGGCAGATCCTGCTCCTGCCATTAATGTTCTTTCCATTCAGGAGTTGCCTGAATCTCCCCTAAATGCTAGGGATGTGGCTGCTGAAACTGCCACTGATCACACGCTTACACGCATGCTGACATGGGTGTTGTCAGGATTGCCTGACACGTGCCCAGATACTGAGTTCCAAAGCTTCTGGCACAAGAAGCATGAACTTTCCACTTTCAAGGGGTGCCTGTTATGGGGTAGCAGGGCAGTAATCCCAGCCTCATTGAGGTCTAGAATCTTGCTCTCTCTGCATGAGGGACATCCTGGCATAGTAAGGATGAAAGTGCTTGCATGCAGCCATCTCTGGTGGCCTGGGCATGATAAAGCCATCGAGGCTCAGGTGCACGGGTACCAACTGTGCCAACAGTCATGGCCTGATATGCCTCAGGCCCCTGTACATATGTGGGAGGAAACTCAAACCCCATGGTCACAGGTGCATATAGATTATGCTGGGCCCTTTCAGGGGCAATTCTTCCTTCTGCTCGTTGACAGCCATTCCAAGTGGCTAGAGGTTGTTCCTGTTTCCTCCACTACTACTGCCAGGACCATCCAGGTGTTGAGAGGAATTTTTGCCTCACATTGGCTTCCAGATGTCCTGGTTTCAGATAATGGCCCTCGTTTTACCTCTTTTGAGTTCCAGGCTTTTCTTCAGGCCAACTTGATCTGGCATGCGACTTCTGCTCCCTTCCACCCATGTTCCAACAGCCAAGCAGAGAGGATGGTGCGCACTACCAAAGATGCTCTTAAGAAACTGACTTATGGTAACTGGCATCACAGATTAGCAGATTTCCTTCTTGTACACTGCACCACACCTTGCACAGCCACAGGGAAGAGCCCTGCAGATCTCCGCTGGGGTCGCCACCTCATCACCAAATTGGACAGGTTGCACCCAGACCGGGTGGTTCACAGGTGTCACAACTGCGGGCATCTAGGAGACTTCAGGTGGGCGATCCGGTTTGGGCAAGGAACTATGGGCCTGGACATCTCTGGGTCACAGCAGTGGTCTGCAAGGTCTCTGGGCTGTCGTTATACGAAGTTGCCTTGGATGATGGCTGTGTTCTTCGCAGACACATAGACCAACTGCGTTGGAGGCTGGACAGCCATGTTTCCGCTCCTGGCTCTGCTCTGGGGGGGGGAAGAGGACCATAATATGGGTTCTGGGTCATAGGTCCCTAGGCCTAACAGGGCTACACAAGCTGATGAGGTCATTTGGGTGTCATCCCAAGTTTCTGCAAGTGCTCCAAACAGGAATTCCCAGGATAGGGACTCATCCCACACATCTGTTACAGCTCCAGACAGGGAGTCACATCAGGGGTATCCACATTATTCAAACATGTCAGAGAGTGCTCCAGAAAGGGAGACAGACCGGGGGTAATTGTTGTTTTTTAAGTGATGGCAGTACAAGATATACATTTGCTTCATACATTTGCCTTTATTATTTTTAAAAATTACTCACAATGCCAAACATACCTAATACTCCTTCCTCCTTCTATTTTTCCCACAACAAACAACCCTGTGAGGTGGCTTGGGCTGAGAGTGAAAGACTCAGTCATACAAATCTATAAGAGCCCTAGTGGCACAGTGGTTAGAATGCAGTATTGCGGGTTAACTCTGCCGACTGCCAGCAGTTCGATCCTCACCAGCTCAAGGTTGACTCAGCCTTCCAAGCTTTCAAAGTTGGTAAAATAAGGACCCAGATTGTTGGGGGCAATACGCTGACTTTGTAAACTGCTTAGAGAGTGCTGTAAAGCATTATGAAGTGGTATACAAGTCTAGGTGTTATTGCCATATATGCTCCTGTCTGTTTCATCTTACTGCTTAACCTGTATGGCCCTAGCCAACCCTCCCCCCATCACATCATCCAAATTCATGCATAAATGGTTTCCTTTTTTATTTGCCAAATTTGTAATGGAAGAAGTGGTGGAAGATGGATTATTCGGCTGTCATTCCTCCATAAACTTTTTTTTAGTAAAATCAGCAAATATTGATTTCTCATTAGTTACTTAAGCTGTTTCATATTGTCACACAGGACAAGGTAGAAAAGTACTGCACATAGTTATGTTAACATTTTTTCTTAAAAAAAATAATCCCATGGGTATAGTCCCTGATATTTATAAAACAGCCTATTCCATTAACATCTAATTGGGATACAAAATTAGCTATCTATTTTAGAACTATCAACTGTGTTTGCTTACACAAGGTATTAGTATGCAACCTATCAGATGGAAGCATTTTAAAATATTAATAGAAAATTGGGGAAAGAAGCCTACAGGGAAGTAGGTAGGAAGGTCTTTATTTAAGGTGTCTTGTAGATCAATTATCTAGCTCCTTTTTCCCTTTTGCATTTTGGGAAGGAGATGGAGGAGGATCAAATTAAATGCCCTTTATATTCTTGTATTTGAAACTTGTTGAAATGGGGGATGCTTTGAGAATGGGGCTATTACTGCACTTCTTGATCTGTTCACATAGAACCCTTTCTCAAAATGTGAGCAATGACATTCATGCTTCTGCCAGTAATTTCTCTTAGGCCTCTGCATTGACTGAGGAGTCACTACAGTAGCGGGATGCATCTGTCAAAACCAAATATAAAAGCGAACCATGAGGTCACACATATCCATATATTAGAGGCGCAGAATGGCCCTCTTAAAAGAGGTTATAAAATAGAATTGTACCTTCTCATACTGATAAGGTAAGTTCTTCAAAATAAGGTCATCCAGAGAAGGACTGAGTTTTAAACAATTGCTGTGTATTTTGAACATACAGTGCTCACCATTAACATCTCTTAGATGTATTTGCCTTCTGTACTAGCATAAACCTTTTTTAAAAAAATATATTTCTGTCAACCAATCTATTAAGCTGGTTGAATGGGCATCATAGAAAGAACCACCCTGTGGACACCAATTCCCTAACTCCTTCTTTAAGGAATGACAAAATATCCTATACAGCTATGAGGGGTAAAAACTAAAATATGTATTTTCATATGTTGAGAGGATATTTCACTTGGCAGATTCTTTTTAAAATGAGAATATCTGTCTAGTTTTGGAAGAGGAGACTTTTAGGTAATCCTCAAGTTACAATCATTTGTTAGCAACTGTTCAGTTACAGTTTAGTTACACTAAAAAAAAAAGGTGACTTACAATCAGGCCTCACACTTTTAGGGCTGTTGCAGCATTCCCCACAGTCACACGATCAAAATTTGGTCACTTGGCAACTGGCATTTATTTTCAAGGGTTGCAATGTTCTGGGGTCATGTGATCATCATTTGCAACCTTCCCAGCCAGGGTCTGTCAAGCAAAATCGATGGAGAGGCCGGATTCGGTTAACAATTGCATGATTTGCTCAAGGACTGTAGTGATTCACTTAACAACCATGGCAAAAAAAGTCTGCAAAATTGGGCATGTCTCACTTAACAATCACCTTGCTTAGCAACAGAAATTCTGGTCCCCACTGGGGTCGTAAGGTGAGGACTACCATAATCCACTATTGATAAGGTAATTCCATGGACTTTCTATGAGCTACTTGAGCTAAACTCGGGCACTGAAGAACTTGTGATCAGTTTATTCTACCAATGGTCTTCTCAAAGTAATTGTTCAGATCAACGGAGGGGGACATTTTGCTTTTACTCATTAATCAGATGGATACCACATGGAAAGAGAAATTTCTGGGCTGAAATCCATCCTCCCCCCAATACTTGAATGGGAACTAATTATGATATATTAGGTATTTGAGACTTTCCCTTCCCTTCCTCTGGCTATTGTCTGTATAAGTCCTTGTGGGTTTTGTTTTTCCCTTTCTTTCCTTCCTTTTTCTTCTTCTTGTAATACAATCCTTTACCTAATTTTATTTTGGACTTTGGATAGCTTTGGATAGGTCAGTGATGGCGAACCTTTTAGAGACCAAGTACCCAAACTGCAAACGAAAACCCACTTATTTATCACAAAGTGCCAGGGCCACATCAGGATTGTGGTGCCCTCAGGGAGGGGCATGGCCCACTGGGTGGGCATGGCTGCGGTTGTCACGGCAAACTGGGTGGGCATAGCTGGGGTGGGCATGGCCATCTCGATATTGCTCATGGGAAAGCCTGTGGGAAGCAGGGTTGGGAGAGATCCAGGGGGGTCTCTGGAGGGTGGGGTGATGGGTAGGAGGCCCAGCATAGATGGGGGAGGCACACAATCCTAGCTGGGACTGGGGGGCCATGGCACAGATGGGGATCTGGCTTTCCCTCCTCGGGGTGGCCTTTGGCTTGCTGGGTGTGGGTGTGCTCTACCACTTCTACTCGAGCTTGCTAGCTGGCTGCTTCACCTCCTTTGTGCTGGGTGGGGCTGCCACTCTGCGCAGCAGCGGTGGCCTAGTGGACCTGCACAAGCTGCTAGCAGTGGTGGCATGCGTGCCCACAGAGAGGGCTCTGAGTGCCGCCTCTGGCATGCATGCCATAGGTTCGCCACCACTGGGATAGGTTTTAATATTGTTTTGTCTTTTGAATCTGTAGCACACGCTATGATGAAAACCGTTCCTTGATAAGTATGTAAATACCATTACAATAACAGATTTGTCTCAGATTGTTAATAAATTGAAAAGATGAATGCTTCCTACTCTAAATAGTTTCACTATATTGTACACTGAATATTTCATTGCTGAAGAGGTAGAAAATAAAACAGATTTAAGAGGCAGTTGAGTGTCAGAAAGAATTACATGTAGTTATATTTGCACATCTTCCTTTCTGTTCTACCCCCTGCTTTACAAGTTATTCTCCAATGCCAGTAAACAAACAAACAAAAGACCCTACAAAAACATGTAGTAAAATTATTTGACAGTCACAAATTATGAAAATAGCTTAAGATAAATTTTCCTTGGGCCATCCGGTTTCATCACGCAGCTGCCATAGATGGTTGGGAGATCTGCTCTTTCTCCCCCATTCAGTTTTGCATCGCTGGGGGGCCCTGAAAAGGGCCAAAAATCACCCCGGAGAGGCGACCAGCAAGGAGGGGCTTTTGCTGGATCAAAGGAGAGCAGCAACTTTCCTGAAGACCTGGCATTTTCCTCCAAACCGGCAGACAAAAGGACCGGCCAGAGAAATATGGCTCGTCCCTAGGCTGCTAACAGCTGAAGTCACATTAACATCTGGCAACTTCAAAGCACCATGGAAAGGATTGGGTGAGATCGGCCTCTCTTACATCCTAATTACTTAATTACCTGCATAAGCTGCTACTTTCCCCCCTGTGGTGAGGGAAGGGGGATTTTAGCCCTCCCTCCAGCTATCAACCACTTGGGAGTTTAAAACGTTGGGAAAAATACTGGGATCCTAATTGGAATTCTATTTTTTAAAACTGGTGGATTATAAGACTTGTAACTTTATATTCTCTATTTTTTCTTCTTCTCTGATTTTTATTCTATTATTGAAGATTTGGGTTCTTTTTCTCCCCCTTACAATAGAGGGGAAAAAGAAAACTGAAAAGATTTAACTAACTCTGAGATGACATTTGTTGACTAAATTTGAGACTGTAACCTGCTATTCTTTAAGAAAGACTTGTTGATTTCCTTAAAAACAGATAAGATACAAAGTAACCTTGAAGCACCAGCTGCAAGAAACTCAGCTCAGCTTTTTACTTGGTGGACTTTCTGATTGTAAGTTCTTTGTTTAGTCTAATATATGACAATGGAAGAAGAACAGGAATGGATTCCTCACACAGAGGAGGTACAGGAACAAATTCTTTATATATTAAAAGCAATTATCCAAACTCTCCGTATGCAAGCTCAAACTATGACTTCAACTAAAGAATCATCTATACAGAATTCTATAGAAAAGGGGAAACAACCAAATGTTATGACAGAAGACTTAGATACTCAACAAATACAAACTGTGGAAAACATGGGAAGGAAACTGATAATAGAAAACAAGGAAAGGACTTTTTCTTATAAACCAGAAGTAATTTGAAGACAAAAAAGAAAAACATATGAAAGAGAAGATAAATACTTTGGGACAACTGCATCGAACTGGAAAAATAAAGAGACGACCTGTCAAACCAGCCAGCCCTCTTAAGAAAACAGCAACTGAACACCTTTATCAATATCAAACAATAGTTACAACAATACAAGGAGATCTTTTTGATGATTTAAAAGCGAAGATACAAAAGATGATTTGGCAAAGGAAAAAAGCTAGAATTAGACTGAAAGGGATTGGGATTTTGATCTGTATATGAGATCTAAAATAGAATATATTTAAATGGATAGAATATGTATTTTGAATATAAGATATTGTAATGATTTGAGATAAAAAAAATTGGTTTTATAAAATTTAGAAATATAAATATCGAAATAAGAATATTATATTGTCTTATTAGTTTGTTAAGATATATGATAGATTTTACATATAAGGTCTGTATTTTAAATATTAGATCATATGTGGAATTTGACAAAGAAATCATGTTTAATTAAAATTTGGAAAAAAGATAAATATTAAATGTTAAATTAAAATATTAAGGGAAAATCAATTACCAGGTTACTGATTTGCTAAAAGTTTGAATGTTTATAGATAAGTAAGACTTGAATTTAAGATGTTGTCATGAGTTGAGATACAGGTTAAATAAAACTTAGAAGTATAAATACTAATAATTAAATTTGTATATTAGCTTGTGGTATAAATGCTGATAGTCTATTTAATTATTTTTCTCTTTTTCTGGAAAGGAAGAAAGGAAAGAAGTAGAAAAAAGGAAAAGAAAATTATTAGCCATAAATATGAGATAGGAGACTGAGAAACTGGGATCATTTAAAATCTGGAAATGATAAAGGTTAAACGTTAAATTTAAATATTAATGCAAAATTAAAGTTAAGAAAAACTTATTAGGTTACTGTCTAAAAGATGGAATGTCAAATTAATCAAGATATGTATAGACTGAAGATTATTAATGAATATTAGAAAGGTATTTTTTGTTTGATTGATAGAATAAGAACTGTATTGATCTGAATATGATAGTAGATCTTATGGGGGGAAAGAGAGGGAACTTTGTTGTTGAAATACTTTGAGATTTGTACTGATGATATTTAAATGTAATGGAATCACAATGCTCAACTGCCACGCTACTTTTCAAATATGTAAATGCAATATTGGAAAATTAATAAAAAACTTAGATATGAAAAAATAAATTTTCCTTGGGCCATAGTGGATGAGTCCCTTTATGTCAGTGGTTCTCAACCTGTGGGTTGCGACCCCATTTGCGGTCGAATGACCATTTCACGGGGGTCGCCAAACAACGCAGTCCGCCAAATTTTTTCCCCCTTTTCCTTAGCTGTGCTACTCCCTCTTATTCTAGTGGCTTTTGAAAGCCAATAGAATAGACTCTCTTGAATAGAGTCTAATTCTATTGGCTTTCAAAAGCCAATAGAAATTGTCCAGGCTGTCTCTGCCCTGCTGAGCCCGCCAAAAGTCCCAGTCTGCAAACGGTGCTGCAAGTTGTCTGCAGCGAAGGCGAACTGTCTGGAAGTTTCCACCCCTCCCTGCTGAGCAACTACTAAAAATGTAAGTAAAAGAGGGCCAGGGGTGGGAGGTGGGAGGCCAGTGGGTGCAGGGAGGGTTACTGGTGCACGTGGGGCCTGGCGGGTGCCTTACCTCCCTTGGGCTGGGCCAGCTGGTGGCCCAGCCGGTGGTCGTTCTGCGCCGTCGCTGCCCCTTGCCAGCTACGCCACGGCTGGCGCAGGAGGCGGCACCATGCATGCGCGACGCTCCCGGGCAGGGAAATAGTCCTCGACGTACGACTGGTTGGGAAGTCCTCGACTTACGGCCGGTTGGGAAGTCCTCGACTTACGACCCGACCGGTTGGGTAGTCCTCGACTTACGACCGGTTGGGGGTCACGGCATTAAAAAGGTTGAGAACCACTGCTTTATGTGATTTGTATCCTTAAAAAAATAAAACAATGGTACTTATAAATAATGTTTTTTTATCTGTTATTTGGAAAAAGTGAACTAGAGATAATAAATATGAGTAAGGAACTAGACATTTTCATTTGATATGGATATCAAATGTACTTCTCTTTTCATACATAGTGTTTATTTATTCTATAGTCTCACTACTATACTTAACTACTTTCACTCGTTGTTTATCCAAGTAACCCAAAGTTACTTGGCTGGTTGGTTGAAAATGATGCCTGAATACATCCAGAGAAAATGTATGGGTCAAATAATTAACTGAATTACTTTCATAACCCAAGATTGTCAAATATATCTTTTCTGATGTGAAGTAAAAACAAGATCTGGCTCTATATAGAATTTTTAAGACTGATAATAGACCTGTCTTCCAGGAATTTATCATCTCCTTTTAAAACCAAATATAATAAGCCTGATTAACTAACATATTTTTTTCCTACCCAATCTCACCACTTTCCCACTCAAAATATGATATTACTACTCTTTTTTACGGATTCTTGCTCAGAACTGGGACCATCATTCTAACTAGCCAGATCAAGAAAATCTAGGCCATATTGATAGAGAGCAGATGACATTAAATTCACATTTTATGATGCCACATTGAATAAAAACTAATTTTGTATGAAAGATCTATTTTTGAAAACAAAAGAATTTTGATGAAATGTTCAGAAGCAGCTTCTGAATTGTTAAATTGCCCATTGTGCTTTAAATATTGTTTCTAAAGCTGCATGTCTTTCTTTAGGAACTCTTGAATGTGGAATAATACAGGAAAAATATGCAACTAGCCTTGCCATCAGTTTCCTAAAATTATATAATCAACCTTAACAATTTTAATGTAATTTAGATTTCAAAATTGTTTATTAAAGAATAGAACTAGCAAAGAGTCTGTGAACAGTATGACAAACATAACTGTCTTATTGTTTGATTGAAATTCTTATTATCTCAGAAACAATGGGACAAGGACAAATATATCTAAAGAAGAATAAGGGGGGGGAATGTAAATAATAGAAGATTACCGTTACAAAATTGCTGTTAAGAAAAAGGAGGAATATACACTGTGTGTATGTGTGTTATGTTTTGTTTTGTTTTGTTGGTTTAAAAAATAAAAAAATAAAAAAAGAAATTCTTATTATCTCAAATGCATAACATGAGTGGTAACCTAGCTATTTAAATCAAATTAAATATTTGATAACCATTTGCAAACTAATCATTAATTTTGCATGCATGATTTATTTGGTGTGTTGGTTTGTTCAGTTCTATAAACGATAAGATTGAGAGAAAGCATGGTAGTTCAAATTCTTAAAAAGTATAAATCTTTTATGCAACAATAGAAAAAACTCCCCCTCCCATTAAAAAAAAAGTAAAGGAGATGATAATGAATGATACAAGGATACATCATTAAATCTTAGGGAACTGGACCCTAAAAATTGGAATGAACAATCAATCACAACAAAAATAATAAAAAATTAATAAACTAATAAAATAAAATAAAATAAAATAAAATAATAAAATAAAATAAAACACAGCAAACAATTTTTATGTTGTTTATATTTCATGGTACATCTGCAAACCTGCTCAAAAAATTGGATGTCATTATTTAGGATAGGGGTCAATTTAGATGTTTTATATATTTAATGCATAGCATTACAAATGTATCCTTAATAAGTGTACAGAATGCAAACACACATTAAAATAGTACAATATGGAAAAATGGAGTGACAAATATTACTATAGTGTTTCAAAAAAATGGTCTGAGGTTGACATCCAATATTTTACACAAGAAGTGGAATAACCAGTAAGGTCTCAGAAGATGATCAGAGGCAGATTTGCATAGGAGAAGGGGTTCTCTCAAGATCCTAGTCTCAAGTTTTTTAGGGCTTTATTGGCTGATACTCAAATCCCAAATTTTTCTCAGTAGCAAATCAATAATCGACGCAGCTCATTCAACAGTACTCTATATGGAAATACTTAGTTGAATCTTACAGAATCTTTTGTGTTGGTATTTCTAGACTATGTATAAGGGTAGCTCACATAAAGTACTTTACAATAATCAAGGTATGCAATCACTGAACTTTTCTTGATGACTCCATAAACAACCAAAGTTATACTGTTGGATCACGGTTTGAGAGGTATTTCCTTATCTAAACAGAGAAAAAGAATGATAATGGATGGATAATAATTAGCATGAGCTGGATCAATTTCTAACTTCCTGTTGGCTTCCTCATTGGTTTGTGGGAAACTGGCAGGGAGAGTCAGAAGATATCTCCACTGTCTTGCATTCATGGGTAGTCCTCAATTTGTCCCTTGAAAAGAAAGACTGATTTTAGAAGGGCTCTAAAATGTATTAAATTTAATGTCTATCTGTCCTTCCTTCCTTCCTCCCTTCCCTCCCTCCCTCCCTCCCTCCCTTCTTCCTTCCTTTCTTCCTTCCTTCCTTCCTTCCCTCCCTCCCTCCCTCCCTCCCTCCTCATTCCTTCCTTCATGTATATGTCTGCTGTCAGGTGGAAGAGGGAGCAAGATGGTGCACAGCATGAGTGGAAAGAGGCTAGGGAGATCTCAGGGGTGGAGGAGAGTTACTTGAGCAGCATATGACCTCCGGTGCTGGCTTCCTCATTGCCATTGCTTCCTGCCAGCCTCCTACAAGCAAAGACTTTGCTAATGGGAATGTGGCAAGAAACATCAGCAATCATGGCCAACTTTACAGTTCCTGCTGGTTTTCTCTTTGCCTAGTGCAGTGTTTCTCAACCTTGACAATTTTAAGGCATGTGGACTTCAACTCCCAGAATTCCAATGCTGGCTGTGGAATTCTGGGAGTTGAAGTCCACATGCCTTAAAATTGTCAAGGTTGAGAAACACTGGCCTAGTGGGATGATGTTATGGAACATTGGAAATGAGTATCCCATGGCTGCTACTGACTGAACAGCAGCCACAGAGTGGTGCTGAAGGAGAAACAACTTTCCCAAATTTCATTCCCACAGAAGTCATGGATCCAGACATTCTGTGAATTAGCCCATTTGAGTCACTTTGGTTTAATAATTGTTGGCTTTTATCTTCCAATTTCATCCAATTAAAGGTTACAAACAATCAAACAGACATTAGAAATGTAATGGTTTAATCCTTCTCTAAACATATGCACTTGGCTACAGAGTTGGGTTGAGAAAGCAACAATAAAGCTTCCAGGTTCTTTCAGCAGAAACTCAAGGCAAATTCTTAGGGATTGTTCTCATGTGGAAACTGCTCAGTCTGGTTTAATGTATTAGAGCTAGTTCAGGTTTATGCTTGACCAAGCACTTGAGTCAAATGCTTTGTTTACAAAGAAGACAATTTACCAAGTGAATGACTCTAATCCATTACAAGTATTACACTGAACAGTAATAGTACTATTCAGGGCAACCCACAAACCACATGCAGCCACTAAATCCAATACACTTTAGAGTCCTTCTAAATATCAGCATTTCTTTTCAAGAGATAGTGTGAGATGGAAGGACAAGAAACAATAGTTGGAAACTGATCAAAGAGAGAAGCAACCTGGAATTAAGGGGAAACTTCCTAATAGTGAGGACAATTAACCAGTGCAACAGCTTGCCTTCAGATGGGTGCTTCATCACTGGAGGTTTTAAAAAAGAGACTGAGCAGCCACTTGTCTGAAATGGTATAGGGTCTCCTGCTTGAGCAGGGGGCTGGACTAGAAGACCTCCAAGGTCCCTTCCAGCTCTATTCTATTCTATTCTATTCTATTCTATTCTATTCTATTCTATTCTATTCTATTCTATTCTATTCTATTCTATTCTATTCTATTCTATTCTATTCTAGATCTTGTAATGAGTGCATGATAGTGGAAAGTAAGCCATTTGGCAGGAGGAGGAGGAGGAGGAGGAGGAGGAGGAGGAGGAGGAGGAGGAGGAAATTATCCATCAAAAGCTCAGAATGAGCAGAAATCAGGGTCAAAATAGTGGGTTGAGGGAATCACTGAATAGAACCCTTCATACATCGTTTCTTTATTATCAGGGTGGGGAAAGATTTAGGAAAGAGCTCTTGTATAATTCGTGCAGCAATTGCAAATTGTAATATTTAAAGAAAAGATATAAGTGATTTGATTTTAGGTACATAGCCAGCGCTGATTAAGTTGTAATGAGTATCCATGAGAAGTGAGGTTTGAGTACTATTCAGCTAAAATGTGATGTTTCATGACTCAGGTTGGGTTGGGTTGGATGCTCAATTTTTAATGCTGGCTCCCTGCTAGACCTATAACCCTTTTGTTGGAAAATTACTGTGCATACTTTCCTGTTTACTTTACACCAAACATACTCCCACTCAATCCCTGTATCCAGATCGGAGTGAGCACATATGCAATTCAGTTCAACTAGCTAAAAAAATACAGCTTGATGTTTATTTATTAAACACCAGCAAACATTTTTAAAAAGCTAGCTGGCAAAATGAGACAAAAGTGGGCAAAACCGTGAAGTGACAAAGAGATTTTTAAAAGTCAGAGGAAATAATATCCGTAATCTATATTCTGTCTGTGTGTGTTTATCTATATCAAATGGCTCTGAGCTTTCCAAAGCCATTGCAAAGAATACTGGCAGTAAATAGCATGGACAGTCCATAAGAGAGTGGTCTTGGGTTAGTCCAACCTTAGCCCTTTTATGCACATAATGGCAGCAAAATAAGGATGGAAAGTAGGACAGCAGGTGATCCTTCCTCTATTCTCTATTATCAAGTTGGTGGATTGGAATGATGTATCCAAAAATACCTCTCCAATGAAACAAATTTATGAAAATACTTTAATTCCCATGTCTCCATTAGGACCGCAATAACAAATGGGTGCTGCGCTGTCAAAGACCTCATCTTTGTTTTATTTATTCTCCCTTTTAGGTATTAGTTGTATGAAATGTTTTGGCTTCCAACACCTTTAATTCAATGCTACATGAAGACAAGCCCTTAGACACTAAGTCTCATTTTCACTGTCAGCTCACTTTGTATTCCAATCTTCATTGGCATCTGGTTTTGTTTTCCAGTTGCAGTTTAGGGGTTACATTGGTTATTTAATAAAAATTGAGGTAATTTGCAAAGCAAGAAACTCTCATAAATACATATTAGAATAGCAAATGGCTGGAATGTACACAGGGATATTAACTACCTGCCAAGGAAGCAAACAAACCCAAAACATTAGCTACCACTGAAATGTACTCTAATATGCTATGCAAATGGCCACCCGATTGCAATTAATGCAAAAAGACTAAGCTCTTGATTCAACGCCTTACAATATTTTTCTAAACAGTTATTTTGTACTTGAGCAGGGTGCCAAATTCTTGACAGTATGTTCAAGTTTTTGTTGGGATTGTTTCATATCTCAGGAACACAGCACTCTTTATAATTATTCAGTATAACAGCAGACTAAATTGCAGCAAGTATCCCGATTGCTAGGCCAAAAGAGATAATTGTTTAAAAATGTGTGTGATAAATTGCCATATATGCATTTCATAACATCGCTCTTTCAAAGATGTTGAGGAAAAGTGGGATAGGAGGAATGCTAACATGCTCTGCCTTTAGCTCCTAAAGTAAAGGTGTGATATAAATCTAACAAATTAAGTAATAAAACAATGGACAGTGCCATTGGTGTGACAGAAATAGACCTCTTTTGGGAGCAGACCATTTCTGGATCACCATAAAGCACTTCTGGTTTGGTGGAGCAAATTCCAGAAAGAAACAGACCATCCCATCTCTGGAATGCCAAATTAACATCTTTCACAGAACCAAAATGTTGGAAAATTATCTGAAATATTCAATTTTTAGAACAGAATGTCACCACTCTACATCTACAATCCTTTCTTAAAATTAAATCTGAACAACAAAACACATGGCTATAAGATCCAGGAAACAGCAAACACACACACAATTGTATACTAGCTATACAATTCCTTTTCTATTTTCCGCACTACTAAGGCTTGGAAAGATAGGAAGAAATGTCAGAACAGAGAAGCGTACACGTAAAATTGTTGGCTGCCAATCTCCAAGATCACTCCATCTATCATACCTCTTGCCAGACTTTCAAACATGTGTCCACTTCCTATTAATGGCACCACAAGGATGGTTCACTATTGGCTTCTATTTGAGAAGTAAGCAATCAAGACATTTAATCTTATAGCCTCTTCTACCCTCTGAATTTTGTTCATCATTCCATATTATCATCACTATATCTGCCTTGCCATGTTTCACACCTTGCAATGCTGCTCATTTATAAATACCCATAAAGGCATATTTTCTCATTTGCCGGTCCCCCAATCCCAAAATGGAGACAGTTAAAGAATCTTCTCATACCACTTAGTGCTAATTTTTGTGCTTGTCGTGTACAAACCCTGCCACAATGAAAGACGAAGATTGTGCTTTGAATTCTCTAGCTTTCCCTTCCCCTCCATTATAGAATTTCTCAATGCGGGTAGTCCAAGGCAAGTGAATCCCACGTGACCCATGAGGCTGTTTGCTAATCCATTTTAGCAGCCAGTGCCTAAAATTTATCCTTCTCTGGTTCCTATTGAGATATTTCTGATCCCCCTGTCTCCTTCCCCCAATGTCTTGGGCAACATCTCTGATTTTCTGATAAGCACAGCTAGGCTTGAAAAATTATGTTTGTCCATCAACATCCTCAGGTAGATACATTCAAGGGTACCTCCAAAAGTGGTGTAGTCATAGTTGGATGTTCTCCCTTTTTGTATAGCAGCATATCTGATGAGTATTGTATTCCGGTGATCTCAGTCCTACTTCAATAATTGTCTGGATATGTTTCTTGTCGATAATCCAGAGACTCTGCATTTACTATTTGTAAGCCTCTACACCAATCCCTGGCATCATTCTGAAAATCAATGAGAATTCAGCTCTGCTGTCTCGATTTGTTATTCACATGAACTCATGAATTCAGATAATTTAACTCACTTAAGTCTCCAACTAACTTTTCCTTGTGCTTGCTCACTCAAACATATAAGCATGGAACAAAGAATGCCACTCTGATTTTTCAAGGAAGACACGTCACCTGTATATGAAAAATAGATCAATTTACTCTACAGCATTTTATTTTCCCAGCAGTTGGCTAATCTTATTATCAATGATGAAAGTCCGAGGGAGATAAGGCAGCTTTCACTCTTTGAAGCTCTATTTTTTAAAAACATTGAAACCTTTGATACATTTATGCTTGATCTTCCATTGAAATGTGGATTGCGGCTTGCAAAACTGGTGTCAGTTTAGCAAGAAGAGACATGCAATATCTATCAAATGCATTGGGGGAAAAACATAGCCTACAATATTGTTTTAAATCAGAGCATTTAATAAAAAGGAATAAGTGACATAAGCTGAAAATATTACATTGAGTATGTCAGTTTGATTACTTTGTATATTAGTAGCATATAAACAGGAAAGTTATATATTAAGGACACTGAAGAAATACTATAGTGGAAAAAAATTTCTCGAAGTCTCTGTTCAATTTAGAACCATTTCATTTAATAGCTAAGACTTTACACAGCCATTAAGTGTTATATAGATATAGAGATATAGCTATAGCTATAGATGAAGATGTAGATGTAGTATATATTAAGTATCCTGCATCTATTGATTTCGTAGCTCCCACAGCCACAGCTATTTGCCAGATAGCATTATACTAAGAGGGAGAAAAAACATTTTTCTTTTATTTAAGCATATTATCAATTGACCATACTGTGGAGGAAATATAAGAGGGAAAATGTGTCGACCATTATTTAAATAAATAATCTAGGAACCTGAAATTTGTAAATAGATGATCATTATGCCACTATTGTGCACAATTAATTTGAAACAAATGAAATGCAATCATCTTCTGCATTATTGTGCAAATTCTTCCCCCTCTCTCTATTTTTCTTTTGCAACAAATTTCCAGCTTACATGCTATTAAAGGGAAATATTCAAATCCTTTCCTTTTTTCCAGGATATTTCTAGTATTTGTCCAACTATTTCAAACTACTGTTTGTATTAACAAAATAAAAAACTTAATAAGGCCAACTTAGAATATAATATAAGAGTCTATTTGTCCTATTTTAATAAAAACATCAATTCAAAAGACTTAACAGCTTTACAGGGCTACCACCTATGATCATACGAACTTATTTCTTTACATTTCGCCCGATACATTGGGAAACATTTATCATGTTGAGTTTTCTTGGTGTTAAGCATCATCTATAAAACACTTTAATTATGTTTTCACTAATTTTGGCCAAAATCAATTTCAATTAATTTGTTAGTAGAAAAGTAATCTAGTTCCATCCAGTTTTTAGATCTTCTAAAGAACTGGGTAATGGTATTTGCTCTTCACTTTGTGAAGTAAATATGTTCAATAAAACACAATTTAAATAAAATATTTCTTTATGAAGACAACTGACAGTGCAGAAGGCTAAATCATGCTTTTAACAACTCCACATTTTGCAAAAGTGATTCTGGCTGTATCCATTTGTAATCTCACTTTTCTGAACTGCTGCTTTAGAAATCTATAATGGAGGGTTAAAAGCAGTATTTTGAGTAAATCAGACTACAGATGGACCACAGAAAGAAGAATTTAGAGAAATAAAAATACATCCAAAGGGGAAAATCCATTGGATATGCACAGCCAATCTATAGTATTTCATGAAAATCTGCATAATAGCAAATACAATTATATATGCATATTCTGAAAAGATTAAATAAAAGCTAACTTCCTTTTTTAAAAATGCCATATTTTTACTATACTCTTAACTATTTTTGAAACTAGCATCAGAAACTACTATGTTGAGTCTTGCTAGTATAATCTTATTTTGATTATTAGATAGTAAAGGTGTGTTGGTGGGATAGAAATTTGTGCACTCTCTAATGATGTTGATTACAACAGCTAAACCTTTGGCCATACTAGCTAGGGCTATCTTGAACCTTAGGGCTGTCTATAATTGTTATTCTATTTTCTAAGGACAGGCCCTCACAAAAATCAGTTTGACAGTTCTTGGGAATTATCTGTATCTCCTTGGACTGATTTACTGAGCTCAGTTCAACCCAAAATCTAAATCCAAATTTCTGTATGTCTTTTCAGGGAGTGAAAACTAACATATAAATACAAAGGTTTCCATGTTCCACATCTTTCCATTTTTATAGAAGGAAGAAATTGCCAAAAACTTGTTTATGTATTGGAAGAATTGAATGGAACTGTCAAGCAACATTGACCCTTCTCAGAAGATCAAGTCCACCAGATTTAATATGAGCAGATTTAGGAGAGCTGTACAGAAGCAGCACTCCTACATGCCCATTGAAGACTTTCCTAATAATACGTTTTTCTAAGCCACAAAACAGCAAGCAGAAGATTCTCCTAGGTAGCATTCAAGATAACTGCAGTCAAAATGCACTATCAAAATAGAAATATGCAGAGGTTAAGGCAGGCCTGTTCATTTACAGCTGGAGTCTTGGCAACAAATATGATATATCCCATAGAGGAAAGTATCTGTAGCTCAGGGTTGATCTGTGGAGTCCTGGGTGATCTCTGAGCTTAGTTGTTTGCTGCCAATGTTTAATTACTTGACTAGCTACCTATCTACTCAGGTAATGATACATTGGCAGGCAAACAACTGAGCTCAGAGACCACCAAGAACTCCACAATACAAAAGCTAAAAACTTGGAAACAAACTCAACTTCCTGATGGTTACAAAGATCTGTCCCATACAATTTTCTTAGCATTTATACAGAAAAGGTTTTACCACTGTCTTTTCCTTAGATTTTTTTCAACTTCCCAATCAAAGCTTTAACCTAATCAAACCGTATTTAGCTTTTCAAAATCAACCAAAATTGGCTGGGTGCAGCCACCCATAATACATAAAACTGGATTAACAAATAAATAATTCCTATTCAAAAAGCACATTCTGTGTCAGCCTTCCCTAACCTGGTATTTCACAACTATTAAACCCAAGGAAACCCTGGTAAAAGGAGGACATTGCCACAGCTATTTTTTCAATGCATCACTCTGAAGTCTGCATGCTCCAAAACATGCTCATTGGGAATTTTGGACATTAGAGTCCCACCACATCTGAAGACCACAAAACCGGGAAAATGGGTATAATCACAACAATATAAACGGAGAACTTCTCCCAGCATTCAATTGTTCTCAGGAAGAGGCTTAAACACTAGTAGTGTTTTGCTTCCACCCAAAGAAACCTGGTGTTGATCCAAGCTAATCACAATAGCTGGTTTACTCAGGAATGACTCCTTATTCACACTATATGTTACATGACCACATCTCAGGTGCTCTTCTAAGCAGTTTAGCTCTTGATGCGATGGCATTAACCTTCATATGGCCTTGGAAGAGGAATGACTGTGTCAAGGCCAGAGAAATTTAGAGAGTTAAAACAAAGGAGGATGGCATTACCAAGTTCACATTTCTATCCCTGGCACCACAGAATTGATATGCTCTTTATTCAGTCTTTCTCTTCCCCTCCTTCTTGTAAGAGGAATTATCCAACATGACCATGACATCAGGATCAGTAATAACAATATTAGTCAGAAATCTTAAATTGTAAATGTACCACCACTGATTAATTTTTTCAAGTGCAAAAAACAACATTGATTTAGATATAAGTAGGGTGACTGAAAATCCATTAGGAAGCGGAAAATAAAGCATAACTATAAAAATCAATACGTTTGGCAAAATAGAATACAGCAAAAGGGGAAATCATATCTCACACAGACACGGAAGATTGAACTACCACGAAACATACTTGTTGAAGAACGAGATACAAGACTGTTTTCAATTCAGTGCTGGAAAATGTAGGACAGTATTAACATTTAATAGGACCACATAGGAAATAAAGATATCTGAAATTGTGATGATATGTGATAAGGAATTTGAAATCTGAATCTTTGGGGTAGCAACTAAAACAACCATTTTTTTCTGATTATGTTATCCATTTATATGTGACTAAATAGCATCTGTTCACAACGGGAAATAAAATGTTCCTCTGAAAAAAATAGTTTTAATCATTTATTTTGTACTTCAGAAAAAAGTAGTAATACTTTTCATTTGGTAATATTTTTAATTAGGCATGTGGATATTAATATTGACATTCTCCATTTTAGCTAATGACTGAGTTTACGTGGATAAACCACAATTGTCTGGTTCACATTCTAAATCATTCATCATAGAACATCTGCCAAAATAGCTGTGCCTGTACAACACAAAATGAAACAAATCATATCATGGTTTTCTCTAAACAAGGTCAAAATATAATCTAGATCTAGATTGAAAGGGAAAGCCATTGTATTTTGGATTCTGAAATAGTCCAGTTTGGTACTCAGCCAAGGTTTTTTTTTCAGCTTTAGTTCAGCTTTAGCATACAATTATACATTAATTTCTTTCTTGACCTAAAAAGCACTATGGCACTATTTCTATATTAGTTATAGTTCAATGATATTAAAAAGGGGGAAAATGTGAGAATCTGGCCACTGCATCTTGGAAAAATAATTAATGGCTTAGTGTGATATGTAAATGCAGCCAACTATGGTTTATTCACTGAACCATGGTTGAGCAATACAAGATTTAATCAAGGTTCTAGACACGGCTCTATGACATTATACAAGGGCAATTCAGAAATAAACCTGTATTTGGTTATCAATGACAGTTACTCGCAGATACAGAACTTGTATTATACATGTTAGAAAACTATAACATTACATTATTTTTCAACATAATCGCCATTCAAATTGAGGCACTTGTCATAATGTCCTACAAGGTTTGAAATTAGAAGTAGTCGCTTGGCGCCAAAACTGGGCTGTGGGGGGCGGTGATCAAAAACATCCCAGTGTGTATAATAAAAGTTCTGTATCTGCGAGTGTCTGTCATTGATAACCAAATGGAGGATAAATCATATGTGTTATGTCCTGGGCCTGCTGAATGACTCAGCAGGCTCAGGAGGCTGCAGAAGGCCCAGGCAGACCATGTGGCTGTCTCCAGCCTTGTGAGCATGTGCAAGGTGGGAGACTAGCCTTACATTGATAGTCTGATGCTGTCCCTGCAAGGGAAGAATAAAAGAGCCGGCGCCATTTTGTTTGCTGTTCTGTTCTGTTTGTGATCTCAATAAAGAAGTTGTGTTTGTTACTCCTGCCTCGCTTCGATGTCTCTGATTCTAAAACAGAACAATATGTTAAATCTAATGTTAATGTTAAGTAATATAAGTTAAAACATGATCAGCTGCTAATCAACAGTTTGGGGCTCCTTCTGAACTGATAACTCCTGTTCCAGCAGCAGGTAGAAATATGGCTAGAGAGTCTTCTGCAGGAGGTTCAGGTTATATAACTCATAACCCCATCACTCCTTGATTAGGCTACTGCAACCCCCTCTTTGGGGTCTGCCTTACAGACTACTCAGAATCTACAATTGGTCTAGGATGTAGCAGCTCATTCGGTCACCTGCACTCAATGCTGGGATCATATAACACCTACTTGCAGGCCCTGAAGTGCTTGATTAATATCTGGGTACAATTTAAAGTGCTGGTTTTGACCTAGATTAGGGGAAACTTTTTCCTGGCCTACAGTTCTGAGAGGTGAAGGCAGTGGCTTTTTGGTGGTGGCCCCAGGTTCTCTAGAATAGTCTTCAGATAATATTCAGGAAGACATTAAAAATGGAACTATTTTGGAAAGTTTCTTAGCAGGCATTGTACTATCTTATATTCCTTTTTTTGTTCTCTTCCTCGTTTTTAATTTGGTATTGTTTATATTGCATCTTTTCATTTGGGATTTTATGATTATTTTTTCATTAGTGTTTTAATCCTACCATAGCTGTTTTATGTTTTTATACATTATGCATCATGCAAGCTATGGAGAGTTGATGGATTGTGGTGGGATATAAATATAATAAGCAAATAAATGTGCCTGAGCTGTGTAACAACGATGGGGAAGGATGATTTGAGCAAATAGGTTTTTAGAAAAAAGCAAATATTAGAAGAGCAGATACCTTTTCCCCAAAGAGTGTCTGGTGTGTCTCCACAGTTTGAGACACACCAGTTTAGGATTTGTATCTCTAATTATAAGAGAGAATATATCTCAGGAGATTACAGTTGGGCCAAGCTGAAAATGACAGGCAGGTAGGGAATAAAATAACACGAATGTTTTTGCAAAAAGCTGTTGCCAAAGGCTGGTAAAAAGCAGGCTCTCTTGCTTAACAAATTATTTAGGAATGCATATGTGCAACTTAGCTATCAACATCTGACAAAAATAACTTTTTGATTTATGCAGCTTAGATGCTCAAAGCATACGTAAGGACTATTCCCCCCCCCCGCCAGGTTTAGTAGTTTCAGCTTTCAAATCTAGATCACAAAGATGCAAAAAGCCACTAAGTGGCAGCAAAGTGTTCAGGTTTCATGTCCCTTTTTGCAGCCATCTAATGACAATCCAGATCTTTGCAGTCTACTTGTGACAGCTATAGTAATATATCTTTTTATTTTAGCATTTTGTTTCTAATCTGCCATTTTCACAAATAAAGTATTTTTCAGAATATACATAAGAAGCATGTTTTGAACTGTGGAGTTGTGGAAATCTGAAACAAATTTAATTCTGAATTAAAACACTGAAATCTCATGAGGCTGGGTGGTCTTGTAAAATTTGGGGTGTTGGACTCTGTGAATAGCATTGAGAGGGTGCAAGTACCTCAAGTACTAGGCACTCACCAGTACCATCTTGGCAGCTCTGAGCCTATGTGGAACGCCATAAAAACTTTGAGTGACAATAGAGTAGTTAGCATCTAAGAAAGGTGGAAGACTGCTGTTTTATAGGATTGTGTGCTAGATGTCTTGCTGGCAAAAGTTTCAGATGCAGTTGCAATTATTTAAATCATCCTTATGAGGAAGAAACTACAGTTCTTGCTGAAGATTTTTCATGACGGTGAGCCAGACATATAAATGAACTATACAAGTCAATGATTCCCTTTCTAAGGCACAGATCAAAGACTAACTTCCTCTTCCCGCTTTGTAATGATTCCATGTTCCTTACACTTGTGCTGTCTTTCAAGATGTTAACATTCAAGTGATTTGTGCTTCTCTTCCTCTGTTCCCACCTTCTGCTCCAACCTGGTGCCTACTTCTTTTATTTGAAGCTTTTGAGCTGCCTCAACAGTGCTGACAGTCACAGCTATTAGACAACCCCATCAATACTTTAAAACATTCTTCTAAGCAAAACCAAAAAAACGTGCTGGTAAATATAACCCTGGTTGCTAATTTAATCGAACAGGCTAATGACAGCACATTGACAAGGTTCGGGTGTGTGACCTAATGATTTATGAGGCATGTTATATTTCCAGGCACATTGATTTCCATGACAAGGCCACAAACGAGCAGAGAATAATTTCTGATTCCTTTATTGTTTTAAACATCACGCTCACATCTTGTTACCTCAATAAAAAAATTACATCTTTGAAAATTGATTACTTAGGGAACTGATGCAAGGCATGGAATTGATTTTGACTTCATCTTGCCTGGCTAGAGGGCAGCTCCTAACCAATCTTGGCTGGTCTTGAAAAACAAGCATAATCAGAGCTGGTTAATACTTGGAAGAAGATTAGGGTTCTATGATAAGGGAGAGTTTATATATAGCACCTTCAAATTCTGATGTTTTTTTTTAAATAAAAAATTCTTTTATTAAAACAATCAGCATTGAACATAAAATCATAGTATGCATCAATCATCATAGCACCTGATATACATCACTAAGTATTAATCTTTATAAACGTCTGGTTTGGTAAACATTTTTCACTCCTCACATCAAGCCTCAACTATACGCCTGTTACAATTTATTTGATTGGTGTTTCTCTTTTCTGTAGTCTATCCACAGTTTCTAGTCTATCACATATTATTCATCTCAGTATTAGTACAATCTTTTATGATCCCTAACCAAAAATCCTGAGGTAAAAGTTTAATAACCTGAGGTAAATCTTGTATATGGTTTATCTACTATATCTAGTTTTGACAGCCATGACCCCATTTGGGTATTCAGCAACCAGGCTGAATCCAAGGCCGCTGGCAGCATCCTATGGTCATGTGACTACATTTTACAACTTTATTGCCAAAAACTGGCATTTACTTCTAGGTTTTCAGCAGAACCAGCCCACAGCGAAGAATTAGTGACCATGGGGACTGCTGGAAAAAAAGGTCATAAAAATAGGTTGGTGATGTGGCTGACCTGCTTTGCGACTGTCATCACTTACAACCATAATTCAGTACAGTCATAAGTAAAGGACTACCTCTGTCTGTCTTGTACAATAGAGTGGTTGGGAAAAAAATCAGGTCCACTTCCAAGCTGGGAATAAAATGGAGGCTGTTTGGAAAGGTTAGTTTATTGAAGAGTAGAACCAACAGCAGCATGTGGTTCTGGGACGGCTGACCAAATGAGGTTGGGATAGGTGGGCTTTTATACATTCTTTAGGGTTTTGCGTTTGGAATGCTCCCAGGGGTTGTGCAATGAGGTGGGCTTTAGTGTCCTAAAAGAGTGTTGGGTAATTTCTATTGTGGCTGATGGCTATGCCTTGTGTTGGATCTTTTGGGTGAGGGGTTACTGGTTCTAATCCTATCACTCTGCTATTGTGAGCTGTCAGATCTTGCTCCAACGGATTTCGAAAGATCCTGTCTTGAATGGGCTTCTGCTGGTAGTATTTGTTTGTTCATGAATGGGGTCTCAGTTTTATGAATAGATTACTGAATCTGCATTTTTAAAAGGTGGTTTCTGCTCAGTTTCTGCTTGGGGCAAGGAGACTTGGGGCTGTCTTTGTCTAAGATTTTTCATTATTCCTTTGGGGAAATATAATATTCTGCCTTTTTAATATTGCCCAAAATATTTCCTTTTCTAGGAGGGTGGATGAGTGCTGACTTCCAACAGTGTCAACTTATTTTCATGGGCAAGAAAGCTTTTGGTGAAAAGGCAATCTTATGAAAATTTCTTGGGAAGAATAAAAGCCATAGTGATAACCTAGGTACTGTCACCATCTTAAATTTATTTATTTATTTATTTATTTATTTCGATTTCTAGGCCGCCCTATTCCGAAAACTCAGAGCGGCTTACAACATAATCAGTAGCCTGGAGAAGAGATCAGATCAAATATAGGCCAATGGTTCCCACCACAAAATAGAAGGAGATCATGCAAATCATTGAAATCTTGTCAATTATAATTAGAGGATTTCCAGAAGCTTCTTCAGCAAACAATGGAAATGACATATGCTTTAATATTTTCTTCCATTGTGATGTGTAGACTTAGAGGAATAAAATTGTAATAATTTTCTTCTTTTCTAATTCCATCCTAAACTCTTGGAGAACTTCAGTTTTGGATGGTGGCCTGTAATCCAATATTAGTCAGGTATACTATCCTTTTAATATTTTTGAAACAAGTAATTAGTTTGTCCCCAACCCTTCCAAATTTTCTTGTGCACCAGTATATGAGCTAAGAGGATTGCTTTACTCATTAATCAATCTGGAATTTCTTAAAATCAATCTTTTCCCATCTTCCCTGAAAGCAATGAATCCTGCTTTAATTGAGAAAATATTTAGCACAATGATTCCTGCCGCAACACCAGATCCAGGGAGAGAATTTTACAAAGCCAATTGTTCAACTCTTCTCTGGGAATAATAGCATAAGAACCACTGGTAAGAATATTTCTTAGAGGGAAGACCTTTGAAACTTAATTTTTACACATACACACAGCACTGTTTGCAAGTGCTCTTCAATATGTCTTCTTACCTGTCAGAGGCTGCTTCTGTGGAGATAGTAAACTACTACTTTACAATTTACCAGTATATTATTCAGGACTGGTTGCAGGAACAAACCAATTGATATTAGAAACCTCACCCAGCTTTATAGAGTTCTACATGCTACACGAAATTGAACCTTAACTACCGGTAGTAAATAAATAAGGTTGTTTTTTTCTGGAAAACAAAACAAGACCAAAAAAAGATCAGAACTCATGCTTCTTAGGGAGGGAAAAAACAGCACAGTTCTTGCTAATAACATTTGTGTGTTGGAGTATTTCAGTAAGATTGTGCCTTGATGATTCCTTGATGGTTCCATCGTGAAATTGTTTTACATTTTGATATACAAATTTTATTTAATTTGTTGTGCCTTGAAGTCAGTGTTTACTTCTGGTGACTGCCTGGACAAGTCTCTGCAGTGTTTTGGGACAGGTTTTTTCAGAAGTGCTTGCCATGGTTTCCTTCTGGCTTTGTGCCTAAGACAGGACTAGAACTCACTGTTTCCCAATTTCTAGCCTGGTTAACCACTACACAAAACTGGCTTTCTTATCTAAATATTGTAGATAGCGGTAGATTGAGTGACCGCTTCATTGGCAAAATTCTGTTATGAATTATTTTATATACATTCTATATTGGAAAAATACTCTGTAAATGAAGTCCCAGTGTTCTTCAACCCAACCAAATCTTTTTATCGATGGCTCGGATAGCACAGGTTCCTGCACTCTTTCTCCAAGAACACATGGTAGCCCAATTTTTTGCATCAGAAGAATATTGACTAAGTTTCATAGCATCCTTATTCCTTTCCCCATTGGCCAGGTAAATAGTAACAGGCAGACCAGTCTTAGAACTGGGCTCTATAATGAATAGGTTTGCTTCTCCATCTTTTCTTTCTCTCCCGTTCTTTTCCTTGTTGACATAGACAAAATGGGGCAGTGCTGGCCAGGATCTGTACATAACATACTGTGCACAAACAGGTCTATGCACAGAACTACTGTTTTCAGGCAGGCTATAGTCCAATCAAAACATGTGCTTCTAGTGCTTGAACTGCTACAAAATAGGGTTGATTTATTCCAGGAGAAGAGGAGAGGAACTGGGCAAAAACCAAGGACCGATATGGGGGAAGGCAAGGAAGGAAGGAAGGAAGGAAGGAAGGAAGGAAGGAAGGAAGGAAGGAAGGAAGGAAGGAAAGAAGGAAGGAAGGAAGGAAGGAAGGAAGGAAGGAAGGAAGGAAGGAAGGAAGGAAGGAAGGAAGGAAGGAAGGAAGGAAGGACTCAGGGATGATTTGGGGCAAGCAAGCCAGTGAGCTGTGACATGCTAGGACAGTGGTGGCGAACCTATGGCACACATGCCAGAGGCGACACTCAGAGCCTTCTATGTGGGCACACACGCCATGTCCCAGAGATGGCAATCGTCTCTCTTCAACCAGCCACCTGCTAACTCACTGAGATCCCACATGGCCAGATGCATCCCAGCACACATGCACTTGCTGGCCTGTGTATGCAGGGCCGATGGTGTCAGGCAGCAGTCTCACTTTGCCCTATGACAATGGCACCTCCTCCTTGCCTCGCCTCACCCCGTAGGATGAGCCTCCTGTCCACTGCCCCACCTGCCAGAGACCCCCTGGATCTCCCCCAACCCTGCCTGGCCCCCACAGGCATCCCTCCCCATGAGTAACATTGAAGTGATCACGGCCACCTTGGCTACACCCACCCAATCTGCCATGACCACCACAGCCATGTCCACCCAGTGGGCCATGCCCACCTGGCACCCGGCAATAAATAAGTGGGTTTTGGGTTGCAGTTTGGGCACTCGGTCTCTAAAAGGTTCGCCATCACTGTGCTAGGATATCAATGGCAGCAGTGATGGAGAGAAGGAACCCTGAAGATTAAAAGACTGGGGTGGTGGCAGTGGGTTGGTGGGATTGCCAAGCTGAAATATTGGCAGTGGCGGGGGGGGGGGAAGTAGGGAAGAGCAGTTGAGCACAGATGAATAGGTGGGATATGCCTTATTCAGATATCAGCAGCACTTATGGGAAGGGGAGGACGCAAAAGGAAATATGAGAGGAAAGGACCATTGGAATACACTATTCCAGAAGCTGTTGAAGGAAGAGAGAGGGGGGGTATAGGTTGAGGGTTGGTTTCCAAACATTTCATTACCAGGCGAGGTAACATCTTCAGCGGAGTTTAGAGGATGTCAGTGTCAGTGTTCTACTTATATACTTATGTACTCTTTCTGAAGACTCACGCCTTGCCCATCACAAGACCCTCACTTGACATTCCCACACTTGAAGCCCTTATATAAGTAGAACACTGACACAGACATCCCCTAAACTCTACTGAAGATGTTACCTAGCCTGGTAATGAAACATTCAGAAACCAACCCACAAGCTCGGAGAATGAACCTTCACCCTCATCCTACACCCGAGCTACAGATATTCACCACTATTGCAAAAGAAAGGGAATGCCACACACCCACAATCTCACTCTATCCATCCATGCAGATTTTATTATTTGGAAACTCATAACCATGGTTTGTTTAAGCAGGGTTTTTTTTTGCAAGAGATAGTGGCCATATTCACATGACACTAAGCCGTAAACCATGACTGACAAACTATAACTGGATTTATACTCTACATTTCGTTGGCCAAGCACAAATAAATTACATTATGTTTTAGCATAAGTGAACCCAGTTATTAAAAAAATTGATTGAAGGTATCCATTTTGATCACATTTTCAGAAAAAGGAGATAGACTTACTTAGCGATCTTTTTCTCTTTGTCTTTATAAATTGGGATGAAAAAGTTCCTCATTACCTTATTACCGCATTGTTTCATATATTCAGCCATACAGAGGAAACAGCAAACACAAACATGCAAATGTTTTGCTTTAATTGGTCCATCCCAAATATTGGAGGCAAGGCAGGGGAATCATCGTGGAAGTGGCATTTAGGTGGAGAGAGTATGATAAGATTGTGGAAATCTAGATTTTACAATTAAATCATTTCAGATTTCAAGGATGAATTCCAGCCCATTGTATTATTCAGTAAGCAATATCAGCTGCATGCAGCAAACAAGGCACCTTCCTCACCAACTTTCAGTTCCAGCTACTATAGGGTATAAACTTTTTTGTGCTACTATTTTGCTTCTTCTTTGTCTAAGCTGACCTCTTTTGCAGTTTTCAATGGAAGAGATATGTATGTGTCTCTTTTATGGAAGTTTTTTTGATCAGCTGCCAGCAACTAAACTCTTAAAATATTCAACATTTGTGAACAGATGGATTAAATACAAGCCCATGCAAGAAACAGTGAGCATATTTTATATCCTAAGGATCAAAATATCCCATTAAATTTACCTAAGCCCATATTTGGGTAGGACTTTAAAAGGAATAAGTGCCACCAGATGCTCTCTTTGACTGCTCTGGTTAGAGGCAAAAAGACAGAAGGGTTGGGAAGCAGATATCTCTGAGAGCTTAGCAGTATTTGTGAGGTTTTGACTAACAATCCATAAATGGTTGACTAAATTTTTTTTCCTCATGCACAGCGTCACCCCAGTGTAGGTAATGAAATAATCAAACATACTGAAAATTAGACAGCTGGACCATTTAAATTATCCTATACATGTTCACTGTAGATTTCATTTTTTGATTTTGCTTCCCTTCAGGTATACTAGAATAGCAAGGAGCTTTATCAGTGATCTACTTTGGCAAGTTCTCGTATTAAGTAGAATTGCACTTTACCTCTGCAAGTGGGGTGGAGAGCAGGTGTCACATTCTACCTTTTATGCTTGCAGTATTCATTTTGCTGAAACATTTGAAACATTTTAGAGCATTGGAATTCTCTGATGACATATGACTATCATTTGTGTGGCCAAAGAATGTTAATGTGCCAATCTCTTTCTGTGAGTAATTTGATAAATCCCTAAAAAGATCCACATCTTCATTTATCATTCTGGCAGCATCATTTGGCTGCATCATTTAATATGCCATAAAGTAGCCCATTTGGAGGTGAGTCAGCTATTCTGGCTTTATTTATGTTTTTGTTTATTGTTTATTTCACTGATATCCTGTCCTTCTTCTAATGACTCAAGGTGGATTCTTTGCATGTGTACATCTATATAGACTCCACAACTCCAATATAGATCGTAAGACATTCACAATCTTTTTTTTTAAAAAAAGATCCATTGAAGATTCTTCCAAAAATGTAGAAATAATTATTTTTAAAAGTGCCTTCTATTTGGAATATTTCCCTTTCTGTTTCCAGAGGAGACTCATGCACACTTTAAGCCATAGAATATTTTCAATCTTTATGCATTTGCCATTTCAGTTTAACTACAATGGTTAAGTTGTAGCAGAATGTGTGGGGGGAAGGGGGGGCAACAGTAGAAAGGATACAATGAGTATTAAATTGTGTATTATGTGTAAATTAACTAAGGCTGTTCCTTGGTTGAATGGGATATAAATGAGCTCTGGTGGCACAGTGGTTAAAATGTAGTATTGCAGGCAAACTTTGCCCACAGCCTGGAGTTCGATCCTAATGGGGCTCAAGGTTGACTCAGCCTTCCATCCCTCTGAGGGTGGGGGCAATATGCTGACTCTGTAAATTGCCCAGAGAGGGCTGTAAATATACTATGGGGCGGCATATAAGTCTAAGTGCTATTGTGAAAAATATAAGCACAATCTGTCCCCTTGGTAAAAGATAGAATGCTGAGGATTGGAAGTCATGTTGAGGGTTTGGTTGCCATTTAGGAGATCGATCCCAGTTGCCATTTAGGAGATCAATCCTGTTTTTCTGAGTCCATGTATACGATTGGGTGCTTCCCTTATACATTTTAAAATAGATATTCTTTTAAAGAAACCAGTGTCCCTGCTAAACACATGCCATATTCAACACACTGGAAGCAAGGTCAGTGTCAATTAAAAGCTATGGTGGGGAAAAGAGAACTTGGTGTGGTAGAACTTAGATACCTAAGTAGGACCTATTTTACGAGGCTGAGCTTTCATTTAAAGATGAAAGCTGTGATTATATTATATTCACAAGCTCACAATCTGCTTACTTGCTTTAGGTTGTGTCTGAGGAGTGAGGTGGCTTTTTATCTCCTACCTCCTTTCCTCAGAATTCAATAGTGAAATTCTCAGAGTTTTGTTGAAATGATTTTAATGATGTTTTTCTGTGAATCAAAACTCTCATTCCATCCAATCTGGATGCTGTCATTATAACCAAATCAATTACAGTATAGCTAAAATAATTTTGCTTACTGAAATACAGGATTTGGATAACATAATATTTCCTTTCTTCTTTTGAGGATCACAGATCCAATATTTGGGTTATACTTTCAAAGCAAATCTTATATTGCAATGAAAAATAAAATATGGCCCCACATTCCCAATATTTTAAGAGTGTAGAGAGGCCTTAATTCTAATTTATCCTATCTCTCCTTGCTCTATTTTTGATATTTAATTCCTTGTGGCTAAAATGCCCAAATTCCAGCTATTGATCCACGGATTAAGGTGATATTTGTTTAAGGAAAAAAATGTTGAAGTTAAGGAGAATTTGCTAAAGTGTAGTCGTGTTCCTAGGCTTGATTAGCATCATAACCATATCAAAAGGATGGGGGCATTCCATGTCTCTGCCCAGGCCTGATTATTTTATTAGTGAAGAAGAGAACATTTCTCAAGACAAAATGCAGGATCTTTCAGCATAGACTTCTTTTATATTCTTACAATTAGAGACTCTCCCGTGGCAACAATGTCATAAATGTATGGAATTGCTACGCGCACAATTAATTCAGCATAATCCTCTCTTTCCTCTTTTGTTTTTCAGACTTCTATTCTCATAGCCAAGGTGAATCCCATTTGAATTCAGCGCTCCAAAGAATTAACTTAACGAGGGAATTCAATAGGTAAGTCAGCAACAAAGCAGTAAGGTTTTTCCCTCTGTGGATCCTGCAGCAGTGGGCAACATTTTTGGCCCAGTGACTATGTGGAATTCTGAATGTAGGTTATGGACTCTTATAACATGAAGAGGGAGAGAGAAGTTGCCCAAAAGGTGAAGTTGTTCCATAGCAATTCCCTAACATCCTAGTAGCTCTCTGCAATTTTTGCTTAATTTGCCTCTATTCCCACAACCCCAGTCTGTTAGCAGTTGCCCAAACAGAGTTCCCAGTTGATGCACTTTTTGATTTTCTGAAAATGTCTCTGGGGTGTAAGTAGCAGTATTAAAAATTCAAGATTATGGCTGTGTCCTTTTTTTAATTAAGAGAATCTGGGGGGGGGGGAGAAACCAGGGATGGTGGTGGGAGCCAAGGAAAAACTGCTGGACACCCAGGTGGTGTTACTACACCATGCCAAAACTGGATGCAGATTTTATTTAAAGTATTTTTTTATCCCTTCTTTCCACTGCAAAATTTCCCAGAGGGCTTGCAAAACAAAAATCATATGCATATTTTTTTTTTTGGCATTTGCTTTAAGAACCCGCACAGTTGGAAAGAAAAAAAAAAAGCTCAAGTGGATAGATCAGGGGTTCTCAACCTTGGCAACTTTAAGACTTGTGGACTTCAACTCCCAGAATTCTGGGAGTTGAAGTCCACAAGTCTTAAAGTTGCCAAGGTTGAGAACCCCTGAGATAGACGAGGGAAGCCTTGCTGTTTTTCAAATTCCTCTAATGCCAGAAGACTATGAAGTAGAATCTGAATGGCACTTAAAGGTACTTTTTCAGAAGGCAACTGGACTTTCTTGATTTTTTTTTCTTTGAAAATGTTTCACTTCTCATCCAAGAACTGAAGAAACTTCTTCAATGAGAAGTAAAACATTTTCAAAGAAAAACAAAAACAAGAACATCCAATTCTCTTTTGGAAAAGCATCTTTGGGACCAATCATGACCTGGATGATTGAGAATTTCCATAGACATCTGAATTTTTCTGATGAAGGCAAGAGGTGTGATGGGCTTTCGTTCTTGGAGGAGAGCAGCTAAACCAGGCATTAACCAGGCAGAAGAAGGCATTTTTTTCAGACTTTTCTATAACTATCGTAGATATCAATAAAATCCCATCGTCCTTCATTCTGAATTATTTCAGGAGCAATCTTCTCAGTCTTTTGAAATTCACCTCTCGAGGAGGCCATCAACCTATTTCAAACTTTTCTCTTTGGCTTTGCGTTTAGCTAAATGTCATTAGCCCAGCTGGATACATCAGTGAGCCTGGGCTATTGCTTATGACTTTGATCCATTATTTCCAGCTAGATGGGGATTGTGTTGTATTGATCTTTCCCTGCCTTTAAAATAAGAACAAAGCTGCAGGCTTTCCATCCTTTGTTCATGAGATAATATTGACAAGCGTGCATGATTTGGCAAAGCAGGCACTTGTGGGATCCTTTCAAAACAAAGCGGTAGTATTTCAAACATCAATATCAACACATTTTAGATATCCCAGAGTTTTTCAGCTCAGAAGTCGGTGAAATAAGATCCTATGTAAATGTCAATTATTAAATATAATTTAAGGACTGATCACAGAATAAAATAAAATATCAGAGTTGGAAAAGACCTTGGAGATCTTCTAGTGCAGGGGTTCTCAACCTTGGCAACTTTAAGACTTGTGGACTTCAACTCACAGAATTCCTCAGCCAGCAAAGCTGGCTGAGGAATTCTGTGAGTTGAAGTCCACAAGTCTTAAAGTTGCCAAGGTTGAGAACCCCTGTTCTAGTGCAACACCCTGCTCAAGCAGGAGACCCTGTACCATTTCAGACAAGTGGCTGTCCAGCCTCTTCTTAAAAGCCTCCAGTGATGGCTCACCCACAACCTCTGAAGGCAAGCCATTTTATTAGTTGATTGTTCTCACTGTCAGGAAATTTCTCCTTAATTCCAGGTTGCTTATCTCCTTAATTAGTTTCCATCCGTTTCTCATCCTGTCTTTGGGTACTTTGGAAAATAGGTTGACCCCCTCTTCTTTGTGGCAGCCCTTCAAATATTGTTGTTGTTGTTAGTTGCCAAGTCATGTCCAACCTATCGCAACCCCATGGACAATGTTCCTCCAGGCCTTCCTGTCCTCTACCATCTTTTGGCGTCCATTTAAGCTCATGCCTACTGCTTCAGTGACTCTATCCAGCCACCTCATTCTCTGTCGTCCCCTTCTTCTACTGCCCTCAATCTTTCCCAGCATTAGGCTCTTCTCCAGTGAGTCCTTCCTTCTCATTAGGTGGCCAAAATACTTGAGTTTCAACTTCAGGATCTGGCCTTCTAAAGAGCAGTCAGGGTTGATCTCCTCTAGGACTGACCGGTTCATGTCACTCTACTCCTTCTTTTCACTAGACTAGCCACTCCCAATTCCTACAACCATTCTGCATAGTTTTAGTCGCCAGTCTCCTAATCATCTTTGTTGCTCTTCTGTGCACTTAATAAATGTTTAAACATAAATAATATTAAAAATAAATTCTAATAAATAAATATTAAACATAGTATTAACACAAATGCTTCATCCCTGCAAATCTTCAAGCGAGAAATTTATTTCAACCAAACTTTGAACAAAGCAAACTTTGCTTCATCAAGCACCATGAAACACTTGTTTCTAGGAGTTTCTAACTTGCTTTGCTTTGCTCTGCTTCATTTATCTCCTTTGGCACCTTGCACTTTCCTCCGATGTTCCAATACCCAGAAGAGCTTCTGCATAGGCACAGTGCCTGCATAACAGCTTCTTCCAGATTTTGCAAGCGATGGAGAAAGCTGCATACATGAAGTAAGAAAAACAAAAAGGCACTTCATTGTGTTGCCTCTCTACCTTGACAATAGGAATCCTTCTGTGGTGTGAAAAGAAGCTTATTGTTGAGGTCTATCCAATGCCAAGGACTGCAGAAACCGATGATGTAAGGAATGGGGTTTTGTAGAAAAAAAATATGCTTCCTTTTTCAGCTCGTACTTCAGCCTCACCTAATTTACTTTTCTTAATAATGGACATAATATTAAGCGTGTTCTTAAGAATAATTAGACTGACAAGGACAGTCTTACTTAAGGCTTTGTAACATATTTAGAGCAATCTTCTCTTTGAATCATGTAAGGTTTATTATTGTCAACTAATACCATAGACAAACTGACTGGTTCAGGCAAAGGTCAGATTTGTTGTCAGATAAAGATCTAAATCAAGATCCAAACACACCCATACACGTAATTAGCTTTTCAAAGGAGTTATTCTACCATTTTAATGTTCTCAGATACAGGTTTTTATGCTGGAAACACCCAGCCCTGACATGCAGATCAAGATCAGCTCCATGCATCCTTTGATTCATGTTTCTCTTTCTTCCCCTCAGCTAAAGATCCAACTGAGATGAATATGATAAGAATGTTGAGTCAGGTGGGTCAGTATTGGCTCAGTTTAAAACATCTTCCTATATCTGAGCATGGCTTCTAATGCCTGTGAAGGTTTAAGAGCCAAAGTCAGATGAAAAACAGGAAGTGTGACTGGTTATATGCCATCAGGTTGCAGTTCTCTCTTAGTGACCACATGATTTTTTTTCTAGAAGTTTCTGTCTCCAGACTGGTCTTACGGGACCACTGCAACTGAATCCATCCACCTTAGTGTTGGTCATTCTCTTCTTCTCCTTCTTTCACATTTCCCAGCACTAGAACCTTTTCTAGAGAGCTGGGTCTTCACATAATGTGTCCAAAGTAGATTAATTGAGCCTGGTCATTTGTGCTTATAATAAGAACCTGGAATTTGTTGTTGATGATACCTTGGTGTTTTTTCTTTCTTCCACAGTAGTCTCAGGAGATTTTCCCCAACACCAACATTTGAAAGTGTCACTATACTTTCTATCCTGCTTCTTTAAAGTTTAACATTCCCTTCCATAGAGTGTCATAAGGATTACCAATTTCAGATCTTTGTAGGTATCAACTTATATTTGAGTATCTTTTCAAGATTTACAGTCTGCAATGTATTTTTTGATTGCTGGTTCCTTTATTGTTGTTAGACAATTCTAAAAGGAGGCAGCAGAAATCCATCATTTCATATCTTCTTTGCCAGTTCTAAGGCTGGTTGCTGTACCTGTTGTCATTACTTTTATATTTAATCTTTGTCCCATTTTTACTATGCTGTTTGACTTTCATTATGAAAGTTTGCAGATCATTTGCATTTTCAGCTATCACAGAATGCTACCAGCATAGCACAAGTTATTGATCTTTCTTCTCCTAGTTTTAAAACCAAATTCATCATCTTCCAATCCAGCTAGCCAAAAACTATATATTCAGCATATAGGTTGAATAAATAAAGGAATAGTATGCAACCTTATCTGTCTCCTTTGCTGCTTCACCACATTCTGTGGCTTCCTAATACATGGATAGGTTTTACATGAATGGAATGATTGGTTTTTTCTTTTTTAACTTAGGGGTTTTTATATTCATGTATTTTATTGGTAATTTCTATCATGTTGTGAGCCGCCCTGAGTTCTCCGGAATAGGGCGGCATAGAAGTTAAATAAATAATAATAATAATAATAATAATGAGAAGAATTAGATGGTCTGGTATTCCTATTTTTTTACGCACATTCCACAGCCTGATATGATCAACAAAATGAAAGACCTTTTTATAATCAGTGAAGCACATATTGACTTTATGTTGGTATTCTTTGATCTTCCACCTCCAGTATCTTCCTATACTGCTGCTACTCAGTGTAGATATTTGCTTGCTTAAGCTGGGATGACCTTCACAACTTGCAGGTGACACACTTGGGATTATATAATCTTTGCATCCATTACCAGCATAAGAACATAAGAACATAAGAAGAGCCATGCTGAATCAGGCCAAAGCCTATCGAGTCCAGCATTCTGTGTCACACAGTGGCCCACCAATTGTACATGGGGATCTTGAGCAGAAAGAGAAGGCAAAACCCTCCCTTTCCCTTGACCCCCAACAAATGGTACCCAAGGGAATCCTGCCTGCCTCAACCAACATAGAGGCGGCACATGGACATCCGTTTTAATAACCATCGATACACTTTGCATCCATGAATCTATCTAGCCCTGCCTTGAAGCTGTCAAGGCTGACAGCTGTCATGACCCCTTCAGGAAGTGAATTCCATAAATCAACGACCCTCTGGGTGAAGAAATATTTCCCTTTATTTGTCCTCACTTTCTTAGCTATGAGCTTTAGGGAGTGCCCCATTGTCCTGGTATTGTGTGTTAGAGAAAAGAATTTTTCTCTATCCACCTTTTCTATCCCATGCATGATTTTATACACTTCGATCAAGTCACCCCTTAAACGCCGTCTTTCAAGGCTGAAGAGACCAAGGCGTTGCAATCTGGTTTCATAAGGGAGGCGCTCCATTTCCTTGATCATTCTTGTTGCCCTTTTTTGCACCTTTTCCAGTTCCATTATATCCTTCTTGAGGTGCGGTGACCAGAACTGTACACAGTACTCCAAGTGTGGTCTCACCATCGATTTGTACAAAGGCAATACAACACTTGCTGACTTATTTTCGATTCCCTTCCTAATCATGCCAAGCATGGAATTTGCTTTTTTTACTGCTGCTGCGCATTGGGTTGACATCTTCATCGAGCTGTCCACCAAAACCCCAAGATCCCTTTCTTGGGTTGTCTCAGAAAGTTTGGTCCCCATCAGTTGGTATTCTTTGCTCATGCCTCCCACAAACACTTCGCTATCATGACAGACAGTAATAAAGCTTCTGTCATTTTGCTTTGTTAATTAGTAGGTCAAAATATAGCTTTGAAAACAGGTTAAATGCTCCTCTGGGAGACATTACCCTTTTCTGGAATAAAATGATTTTATTCATTCATTTATTTCTACACATATGTGCCGCATCCCTGACTTTTTTTTTTCCAGCAACTGAAAGTGACAGTGTATTCCCTCCTTATATTCACTACAACTATAGGAGAGGATGACTAGTTTAAAATCATCCCATCAACTTTCATGCCTAACTGAATTTGGAGTCATGATCTGATGTTTTCTCTATCACTTTTATATCACATCAGCTCTCCACACCTGAAGTTACTAAAGATGTTACACTTATTAAAAATACTATTAATTCCATAAGGAAAGCAGGGGAGACACTAGCTGCTGTCTGGAAGAAAAATGTGTTATTTTTTAACTAATTTATTTAATATCAAAATATGTTTTGGCTTCTTAAAAAAAAGAACAAGAAAGAAAAGAGTTCAGCATCCTTTCCTGGAGCAATGTCTCAGTTGAATAGAATATTATAACTGCAGATCTCTCCCACTTGATTTCAAGCTGAAGAACAAGATGCGACCTTTATCTAAAAATAACAACAATAACAACAAGAAGGGACTTTGGAGGTCATCTAGTCCAACCCCCTGCTCAGGCAGGAAACCCTATATCATTTCAGATAAATGGTTGTCCAGTCTCTTCTTAAAAACTTCCAGTGTTGGAGCATTCACAACTTCTGGAGGCAGGTTGTTCCACTGATTAATTATTCTAACTGTCATGAAATTTGTCCTTAGTTCTAGGTTGCTTCTCTCTTTGATTAGTTTTCATCCATTGTTAATTGTCTGTCTTCAAGTGTTTTGGAGAATAGCTTAACTTCAGGTGCTTTGGAGAATAGCTTCTTTGTGGCAACTGTTCATTATAAAGGTGTCCAAAGCATCTAAATAAAAAGATGATGAGGATGTAGGCATGTGTTTAGAATATTGGCATCAGCTAGAACATGGTTGTCTAACCTTGGCCACTTTAAGACTTGTAGACTTCAACTCCCAGAGTTCCCCAGCCAGCATGCTACAAAAGTGATGGGCTTCTCTCACAATGCAGTGATCTCCCTCTAGGTTGATTAGTACCAGAATGTATTTTCTCAGTTTCAGTTCACCTGCATCTACTTAACAAACATTTCCTCTTGAGAAAAAAACAATATTTAATTTCATAGCAGGACATATGCTTTCACTACAGAAGTACACTTCACTCATTTCATTGGGACTGCTGGAGGCTGTATTTCAGCAACATCTGGAGGGCTACTGAGAAGAATGCCCAGTGGTGGGATTCAGCTGGTTTGCATCACTTCGGCAGAACCCGTAGCTAATTTTTTGTTGCCTAAGCCCAGAATGGACTTCCAGAAGCGGCATCCACACAGAGAACCGGTTGTTCACATATTTGAATCCCATCACTGAGAATGCTGCTGCTTTATGAGTCCAATCACTGTCAGAGGTTGAAAGAGTCTGAGCATTCTTCAGAGTATAAATCCATAAAGAGCAATGAAGCAACTTTTATAAACATAGATTAGTTTGCAGGAAATATATTAAAGGGATAAGCAATGTGTAGCTTTTCATGAACTACATTCTACCAGGAAAAGAATCAAAGAAGATGTACCCCCTGTATGTTGGCTTGTGAAGGAAGCACAAGAAAGTGATTTCAGATTAGCAATCTCTGATATAAGCAGGCAAAATGATAGGCAAAAGGGTAGATTACAAAATTAATTTTTAACTCTGATTATATAAATCTGATGATTCAGAGCTATTGGATCCAAGCTTTTAAAACAAACCTCTCAATAGAGGTAGAAAATTTCCACTGTGATTTGTTTTCATACTTGGATCCATTGGTTAAATTTCTATACATTTGTATTAAAAGAGCAAAAGTTCTGCTACAAAAAGAAACTTGCAATCCAAAGTTTTAATTTTGTCTCAGTGTAACAAGAGCATATATATCTTTCAAAATGCCGATAGAGCTATATAAAAAGAATGAAAATTTAATGACCAAATTATGTGTTATTCTTTGCACATGACAAAACAAGGACTTATTTCCTTTGGGGTAAATATTCAAAAGTAATTCTCACTTCAGATTGTCTACAAGGCCTTAGTTTTTCCATGATGATGTTACTTTCTTTGTCCAGCAAGACTACTATGTGTGAGATATTTTGTCTGTTACTTTCGAGAGATTGTAACATTTCAAGTAATTCCAAAACAGAGTCATGCAGTGTAACCTAATATACAATTAGCATCTGCTGGGTAGCTTAGTCTTCTGGCACATCTCCAGAGTCTGCTAAGGATCTTAGTATGAAATAAGTCAAACCAATTTGTCTAGGCTCTTCAATAAGGTGATGGCAGCTTGCAAGGCATTAAAACAATTACATGTATTTATGCGAGCAACATTACCTACAGTTTGTAAAATGAGCATTTTGTTACATATGGCGAAATATTCCAGTATACAGAAAATAAAGAGAAATCAGATTGAAAAGCTACTTGCAAGCAAGTCTGTATAAAATAAATCCCTTATTTTAAAATTGATCAATAGTTTTCTTTGAAGAATGCACTTAACGTAATGACAAGGCCTAATTTTGATAAGATATGTTTCTCTTTCAGGAGGATTTATTTTGAGATTGGTAAAAATTGTTATCAACTGCCTAAGTAACTATTTTGTTTTTATAAAAGTATAGCTATTGCTGATGGGAAATAAAAGAAAGCTAAAAACATTTGAGTGCAATTGTTTTGCTCCCTGGGAAATGCTGCACATAATTTTTTTCCCCCCAATGTCCTGTTTTCCTAACAATATGTTCTATCTTTATGGTCCTTCGTCTGCAGATCATCCATCATACCAAAGCATATTCCCAAAACTCTTAATCCATCACTCAAATTGTAGGGTCACTGTTACAACAATGTCTGGGTCTCTGGGCAAAATTATCCTGGGTTTGCAGGAGCATAAAATGACAACTCAGAGAACTGCAGATAGGGATAATGGCTTTGGGTGTAGTATCCCTATCTGGATAGATATGGACATGCTTTGCCCAATGACGACGCTGCTTCTCACCACATCATCCTTTCTCATTTCTCTTCTTATTAAGAAATAAAAAAGTTGCTAGTCAAAATGTGTTATGCATGCATTATGTTAGTGGAAGAAACTGATGTTTATGTAAAAATATTTATGTAAATATTAATTTATTCTAAAATAGTGTGTCAGGCCATTGCACAGCTGGTGTCCAAAAGGAGTCAGAGATGCTGACACGAACCAGTTTTATATAAATAAATATATTTGCAGTAAATAAGAGAGGCAAACTGGAGCATTGTCAGGTAAATCGACAAATGGCACACAACACACAGAGGACAAAGGCGGAAACAAGGAAACGCCCCCTTTTCACTCACAGCAACCAATCACAGCTCAGATTTCCTCACGCAGTGGCCAGCTCTCTTTAACCAATGAGCTATAACTGGGTGTTCTCATCATTGTCCAACCCTTCACTGCTCCAGCTATTAAATTTTAAATATCTTAACACAATGTTATATCATGTTCAATAGCTGACAGATGTCTGGTTATTTAACCAAAATGGCAGACTTCTAGATTTAAAGAGTCTATGTTCTTTTCTTACAGGGGCTAACATAAATATTTTGCAATCCCATAAAGTCAGCAGAAACATCAAAGTTTATAGGTTGCCACAGATCTTTAAATTTATTCTTAATTGTAAAAGGAGCCTTTTTCAATCTAGGTTCTTACAGAGGGTTTGGGGCAGGTGTCTTCAAACTTGGCCCTTTCATGACTTGTGGACTTCAACTCCCAGAATTCCTCAATCCTAAAAGGGCCAAGTTTGAAGACCCCTGGTTTGGGGCAGATAACACTCAGCAGATAAGACCATACTGATTATTTAGTAGAGGGGTTGAATATATACAGAAGGCAGCAGCTTGATGAAAGTTAGTGTGCAAGATAGATTTCCAGCAAATGATTCTCCATGAAAGTGAAAAAAATTTGGACCTGCTGAAAGCTTAGATATTCAGAGTCAAGAATTAACTTTACCTTGTAAATTAGTGCTTGCCATTAAATTGCCCACCCAGATCAACCAACGATCAACCAACTGGCCTGCAAACTCTAGATTATTTTTTCTGAAACTGACAAGGAGAGATCAAGAGGATTTCCCTCCTCCATCCACTCTGTATAATCTCCAAACTAAAGCATCTATTTTGCAGCTGCTGAAAATAATAGGTTAACTATATTTATATAGATAAAATCATGCCTCGTTGGGATCATAATTTCATCAAGGACTGGAGCCACTGAATGTCAATAAATATTTTTAATATTTACGTTTAATACATAGGTTTAAAGAACCACGTCAACAATAGAAGATCATGAAAGATGAAAACAGAATTATCCTCTGCATTAGTAGCTCTTATGCCTTTATTGTTAGTCACTCTCATTCCATGTCGATGAAATAATTTAAATAGCAATATCGGTAGGTGTATTTTAAAAAAAATCACTGCAATCAATATTATACTTGAAAATAATATCTCATCACTGTTCAGATTTACTGAGAGTTTCCTTATGATTACACTGTTATTATTTCAATAGATCCTTCACTTTTGATTTGGGGTATATATAGCTTTCATTTATTCTATTCCACATAGCTCTTTTATCATAGTTATTGAGTGTATTATGCTGTTAGTAGCATGTACCATTATAAATACTAGGCAAAAAGTGCTTTTAATAAAATTACTAATCCTGAGAACATACATATAAAAGGGCATTAACAAGTTAGGAATAATGGGCTTCATTTTTTAAAAAAAAAGATAATTAAATAAAATATAAGCCTATAATTATTGGTTGATATTAGCTGTGCTCAATCACATTATTAAACCATTCTCATCAATCAAACCATTTTTATTATGTTCACAGACGAGCATTGCATTAGTAAACCATTCTGAATTACTTTGTTTCTGGGCATCATAGTTTGCACACCATAGTTTGTCTCTTACTGTAGTGCTATGTGTGAACACAGCCAACTGTAGGGTTTTTTTTTTTTTTAACAAGCCACAGTTTTGCAGGAAGCATGAAACCAGTCACTGCATTAAAAATTTACCAGACTACTTTTTCAAGCCCACATTGCTGAAGACAGGAATTCAAAATAACTATCTAGGACTGAATATGCACCAGATTCCCCCCCCCTGAATATGCAGCTTGTTTTTGTGAAAATCCAATTCTTACTTTTCACCTCACTTACGAAGAAAGTTGCAAATGTTGGAAAGTGTCTATAAATATACTCTGAACCTGTAAAGCCCCTGACCTGTTAAAACTCAAGAATCAGTCAGGAAAAAAAGATGAAAATCCTAATTTGGTACTAGATACATGGTTGCCTACCTAGACTTGTTTTAATTAAGCATTTCAAAACACTTTCCTTGGATGGATGACTCTGTCAATTCCACATTGTCTTCCCATTTGGATGTTTTCAAATCTCATTTACTTTCCTTCTCATTTATGTTATGTTTTCCATACTTTCCCCACTTTCTTCAGAGCAATTTAGTTTGGGGTTTTGGGTGAAACGGATCTATAAGGGAACGGGAAAATCACAAATCAGATTGTGGTAGAATTGGCCTCTGTATCAAAACAATTGCTGTGTATAGCAAGTAGTGCTAAATTTCATTAATAATGGCAAATAAGGAGATATCTGAAAGCAAATATACATGTCCCAGGATAATGTTGCAGGATCCAATCTGGGTCAGTCACCGGAACCAGAGGTCTCCTCCTCTATCTCTTTCCCCCTATTGTTTTAACTTGTATTAGCAAGTGCAGGCTTCACACTAATAAGAAGGCTGAACTATGGATTACATGTGTTTCTAATCCTTCTAATGACACAACAGGTTTTTATTGACTTGCCAGTTCCTGCAATTTTATTTTGAAAGTGCATTGATCCTGATTATGCTGATATATCAGGTGATCTCTGCTTATAAAAATTATATAGGGGGAAAGGGTCAGGAAAAGGCAATATCTGCATTTACTCCCTACCATTTGTTATTGATATTCCAATCGTAATGTTTCTTCTTATTTTCTCATCCAATACAAACCACGTTAATATAAAGGAAGCTTTCATTTTCACAGGGGGCAAAACCCTTGGCTGAGATGCAAGTGGGAGGCAGTTTTTTTTCTAATCTCTGAATCAGTGGCTGTCTTTTACATGCATGATTAAAAAGTGTCAAGGCTTGGGTTGTCTGATCCTACCTGTTATTTTGACATTATTCATGCACATACACAAACACACACACATACTCATTTACCCATCAAACCTCTAAGCAGGAACTTCATTTTCTAGGAAGAGGGAAGGGATTAGATGTGAACTAGGCACTGGGCAGAGTTTTCAATGCGGAGAACCAGGATCTAGTGGCTATGGATTCAGATCCTGCTTCAAACATTCAGTTACCTAGCCCACAAGAAAAGTGATGATAACTCATCAAGACTCAGGGGAAGAGAGCTGGAAGAGTACCATATTGCTTAAAAGAATGCCTTGGAGTATGAAGCTACTGCAGAATAACCTATACAATATTCTAAAATATATTTGCTTATGTGATCAGTGCTAATTGGGTTTGAATGGAAGCTGGAGGCAATAAGCACAACCTTGTATCTCTGGCGACCAAGTTCCAAACTTTGCCAGACTTTATTAACCTAATGGTGCTTTGTTGCTCTGCTGGATGAACTTTCCTGAATTCTGTATGTCCTTAACTGGACTGTATTATGCATTTACCTTGTCATTCCACAACAGGTGCTTCCAGTAATACTGAGTTTGGCCTGTGTGATTATTCTATAAATCTTTGAGAAAAGAGATTTTTGTCTCCAGGGATTCAAACAAGAATCTTTCTCAGCAGTACTTGGAAACTGAAGTGGGATCTTCTATGTATAAACTATGTGCCTCACCATTGAACTCCTAATCCTTTCCCTCTCCATTCAGTGAAGATCCAGTTAAAGAAGGTATCCTGCAGGATGACGGCTCCAGTCTCAATCATGTTATAGTTCAGATAGCCCTGATTTTATTTACACGAATACAGCTTCTTCTCTAGAATAGATAACAAGCTGATATGATTAGCCGATCCGACTCTTTTATTAACATTTCAATGCATTGTTTCCTATGCTGAGAAAGACAGAAAAAAGGCACACAACAAAAATGCAGAGTCAGAAAAGTTAGCCTTTTTTTATGGTCATCTATAAATCTGATTTAAAGGATAAGAGTACAGCTTAGAAGTAGAAACACCCAGAAGGAAGGTAAGTTGCCTGATAGCATGACATTATCAGCTAGATGTGGTTGTATCACTGCATGCTTGTTACGGTAATAGCTAGACGTTGCAGCAGATCAGCCAAAAATCCGAATAAATAGGATCAACAAAAAGCAATAAGTGGGAAGGGCCAGAGAAACAACAGCAGGCAGTATGAAGTGGAGCCCAGCTTGCAGTCCAATTAACAGAAATCCAATTTACGGGAAAGGTGAAACTTCCTTTCCTTCCCCTCTAATTTTGACTTCATTAAATACTAATGCAATAGCACTGTGGAAAGTGATTATGGGGAAACTGAAACAATGCTATGCTAATGTGAAGAAACAATGGCTCAGAGAAGTCTATGGCCAAGGGCATAAGTTGAAAAGTGCCCATATCCTTGCTGTGATTTTGTGACAAGAATTATCCATGATATGAAGAGGTGAGAACTGTAGAATTGTCTGTACCTTCCCTTTAAATACACCCCCAGAGTCCTGAGGGTGCCACACTAATCCAAGGTCTATTATTCAAGGGGTTTTTTTCCCCCATGTATAATTTTTATTAAAACTTTTAAACCAGAAGACACAAACTAGCACAAACTAATAGAATGAAAGGGGGTGGGAGAAACAGAAGGAAATCAAAGGATTTTGAAAAGGTGCAAGAAAATGAAAAAGTTTAAAGAAAAGCAGAAAAGAAGTATAAAGAAATGGCTTCTGATATTCTTCACAGCAGTTATAAGCACAGGCTGTTTTATACTTAAACCTCTCTCTCTCTAAAGTTACGACATATTATTCTGTTTACTAGTAATCTATCCTGTCTAATCCTCTATTCTAAATCATATCACAAGTTCATTATTTCATTTTTACACAAAAAGTCCATAAGAAGCTTCCAGTCAGCAATAAATGTAGATAAAAGTCTTTTCTCTAATCAAATTAATTTAGCCATTTCAGCAAAATTTTACCACAGTGGGTAGGGATGATTTTTTTTTAATCTCTGTGCATAGTGATCTCACTGGTTCATATTTATGATGGTTGCTATGTCCCGTGGTCATGTGATTATCTTTTACAAACTTCTCACAAGCAAAGTCAATGGAGAAGCCAGATTCACTTAACAGCCATGTTACTAACTTAACTGCAGTGATTCACTTAACAACTGTGGCAAGAAAGGTTGCAAAATGGGGCAAAACCTGCCTAACAAATGTCTCATCTAACAAAAGAAATTTTGCACTCAATTGTGGTCATAAGTCAAAGACTACCTGTGTTGAAATAATGTTCCATTTTTTTTTCCTATTTATCCTAAAAGGTAAAATTCCAACTTCAATTGAATGTTGATTCTCTTTATGAAAGCATGTATTTGGATCTGGGTTTTCTTTTAGATTTTTACATGTTTGCTTAGCATGATAAAATGTCCTTTCATGTTGTACACATATACAACATGCATTTGAAGTGCCATTATATATTCTAGATAATTTCTCTGGCATCATGTACCAATGATATATCATTTTACAAAAATCCTCTTTCATCAAAATTTCAACTCTTTGAATGACATATTTTCCCACTGATCCATCTGTATTTCGTAATCAAAATTCTTAGCCCACTTTATCATGCACCCTGTTCTTCCTTTTCAACAAAAGTTTGTACATTTTAGCGGTTGCATATTCATCATCACTATAAAGTTGTATTTCAAATTCTGATTTATTTTGCTCTGTACCATAAGTCTTCTTATCCATTTAAAATCTTTCAGATAACTGTAAATGGGAGAACTATTGATAACTATAACCTTCTGCTGTTAACTGTTCTCTTGTTTTATTTTTAATTTCTCCTTGATAATTTTCCAATAGTTCCTGATGTGTCAACCATTTATCTTTATCATTTCCCTTCTCTAATATGTTTTTTGAGCTGAGATCCATAAAGGTGTTTTCTGATATAACCTGGGTTTATATCTATTCCACATTCTCAATATAGCATACCTAATACAATTATTTTTAAAGCCCACATTGACTTTAACTTTATCATACCATAAATACCCATCCAAAACTCTCATCTGGAAAATAGCAATAGCACTTAGAGTTATATAATACTCCATAGTGCTTTACAGCACTCTCTGGGCAGTTTTTCAGCATATTGCCCTCAACAATCTGTGTCCTCATTTTACCAACCTTGGGAGGATGGAAGGCTGAGTCAACCTAAAGCCTTGTCAAGATCGAACTCCAGGCTGTGGGCAAAGTTTGCCTGGAATAGTGCATTCTGACCACTGCGCCACCAGAGCTCTTCAAAAAGTGTTCAGAAAACCTTTTACTTCTCAGCAACTGATCCATTCTTTTATCCAGAACAAATAACAAGTAACAAAATACAATTTTATATCCAGTAAACCTAATCCTTCTTTTTCCTTTGGAGGTGATAACACTTTATATTGCTTTTTTCCCTTGCCATATGAATTTAGATATCTCTTTTTACCATTGTTTAAATGGCATATCTGTTGTCAAGACAGATACTGTCTGAAAGAAAAAAATATTCTTAGCAAGCATACTTTTTATTGCAGAAATTATCTCGAACAGTGACAGTTTTATATTCTCTCATCTTAACATGTCTCTCTTAATTTTAGTTCAGATTTTAATGTAATTATTCTGAAATAAAATAATTCATACTTGCCAAGATAGTACCAAAATATTTTAATCTTCTGTAGTATCTTGTTCCTGATAAAGTGTACAGGGATATGTCTTGAAACATTTCTTATAAAGGAGAATATCTATAACTCAGGGTTGACATGAGGGGTCCTTGGTTCTCTCTGAGTTTGCTTGTTTTCTTGCAGACGTTTCATTACCCAAACTAGGTAACATCATCAGTGTGCAAGAAAACAAGCAAGCTCAGAGAGCACCAAGGACCCTTCAAACATTTCTTAATTTTGAAAAATGCATATTGATCCTATAGGCCTTATCAATCTCCCTTTCTTGATCACCTTCCAATCCAGAAATCCAAATTGAAATTTTTTCCCCTCCAATATTCTCTCCACTTTCTTCAGGAATTGCTCTAAATATTAAACAAAATTCTTCTTTTCCTTAAGTTCCAATAATGCCAAATTTTCTATTTGTCAGTAATCTGTTTTAAATTTGAGCCAGTTGCTTTACAGATTCTTCAATTTTCCTAACTCCTTCAGATCTTTTTTTTAATCTCTATGAAACTTTCTTCCATTTCCTTCTTAACTGTGGTAGTCATCTTTTCCCCAAACTCTTCAAACAATTTGAAGAAATACCCTTACCAGAAATTTGTTCTAGTGAACTCCTATGTCCTTCTCTCAAGTTGGCAGCTGTTCTAGTGGTTGCCATGGTGAGAAAGTAAAAGAATGCCAGTTACTATTGTGAGAATAAGAGCATACTTCTTTTTTGTGTGTGTTGCTTTTGCTTAAGCCTTTTAGTCTCAGCTTTCCGTAAACACAGAAAAAGAAGGTAATTCCTATTACTCTTATCTTCTTGTTTTGTACAATCCACCAATTATTACTGTCCTTATAATGGCCAACATTCCTACAGAGATCTGGTCTGTTGGTCTAATTAAGTTTACTATTTTCAAAGATACTTTAGTCAAATATTTCTTTTTTAAAAACTACTGCCCTCTTTTTCTATTTGAAATAATCATGTCAAACTTTTTGCCTTTAAATTAAAATCTTTGTTTAACCTGTATTGCATATGTACTATATAATTTCCAAGTTCATGTTATGAATTTTTCCTGTAGTCCTTGAGCTCTGCCATATCATTGTTACTTGAATACAGAATACTTATTCTGTATTCAAGACAATTGTAATGTTTGTTGTGAATAGGTTACTATAACAACAAAAGCTAAGTTCTTGAAGGTGTAGAATATATCTCAGAGTGTTCATGCATTATTCACTACAAATAAAACAGCAACAATACTTCAGCTCAGGTGTTGCGGATTTGCATCAGTGTCTCTTGATACTAAGTTGGAGGTTTCTTAATTCTACCGTTAAGGGTTTATCTCCCAAGGAAACAGGGAACAGAAACAACAAAGATGTATTTGCATCCAAAATGTGTTTTCCAATAACGTCTTTGGTGTTTCTATACATGATACTATGCTCATTTGAATCACCTTGATTTAAAGGAAATTTACATGAGCCTAGCTTTAAGCAGTGTAACTTCCATGGCCCTTAATTTATTCCAAATAGTTCAGAAAGGGAAATGAAAATGTGATTGCATTATACAATATTCAAATGGTCTGTCTCTTGTTTCACTGGCTGCCCTGGGCTGCACTGACAGAGGAGTAAGCTAAACATGTTTTATATTCCTATGTAACTTAAATAACCTGGATTCCTTATTGGAAATACATACATTAACCAATGCAATTGGAATGGAACAAAATAATTTGTAGCTATTCGTGCTGCCACCATATTTTGAGAGGACCTTACACCTATTGCAAAGATTCTAAAAATGACCACTCTTTTATAAAAGCTGGGAGAATCCCTTTGTGGGTGCTGATGTCACAGACGCACCCTACAATATTCCTACTGTAAAAAAAGTGAAATCATTTTATTGGATTTTAAGAATCTAGTTGCAAGCCATTCTTCTTTGTTGTGAAGAATGCTTACTTACTGGTGGTTTGTTTATCTTGGGGAAATGTATTATATGCTGTTGTTGTGGTTAGAGAACTCTTGATAATATGAATCTGAATCCCCACCAAATTTAGAGTATAGTATGTAAACTTAATACCTATAGGTCTTTCTTTGCAACCCAGAGGGAATTCTGATATGGAGTATCTATGCATAGTCTGAGACCATCTAAAATCCTGGTCTAAATCAAAGAGTGGACATTCCACATGGGAGTGGTGAGTGGTTCTCTTTGCATTGTTTTCCATTTTGCCCTTTGTTGCATTTTCAGGAGAAAGTGTGTAACTTTACATTTGAGAATCTGACCTCACCTTTGTATTGGGCTCAGTTCCTTGGGCACATTTTGAACTGAGCTCTTTACTTCCACTGTGGTTGGATTCAGGAGTTATTTTGTATTATGGAATCCGAACACCTGTTTTGGCTTTGGCCTTTGGGAAGATCGGTGCTTCCTGCCAGATTGTGTCCATCATGGCACAACCTGATTTTGAGATTTCACACAATATTTACAGTACTTTCTCAAAAACAGATTTCTAGCAGTTGGGATCATTCTATAATTAGAGCATGTCTCAGCTAAATCATGCCTATGTTTATATTATTCATACTGAAATTAAGACTAGCATTGGCCTATTAACCACTTTAATTTCATGGAAAGTTTTCAGGTTTTTTATGCATAGATTTAATTAATTTATTTTTGTTCCTATAAAGGAGAATATTTGATTGAAATGAGAGTTTCTTGATGTTCTCTGAGCTTGTTTGTTTTCTTGCAGACATTTCATTACCCAAACTAAGTAACATCATCAGAGCTAGTAAGGAGTGCAGTTTGTTGACAGTTTATATTCTATAATATTATATTACAGAATATATAGAATATTATAGAAGATAAACTGACAGCAAACCACACTCCTTACTAGCACTGATGATTTTACTTAGTTTGGGTAATGAAACTGTTGTGTCCTGAGCCTGCAAGAGTTAAAAGCAGACTCAGAATTGTTGCAAATGGTCCCAGGCAAACCAAAAGCTGCCCAGGACCAGACAGGGTGGCGCCAGCCTTGTGCACATGCTCAAGGCGCAAAAATGGTCAATTCCTATTGGTTCACACTGTCTGGGTTTCAGGCAGTATAAAAGGCCTGCGTGCCTTTTGCTGCTTGCTTGGTTGTAGGAGAAGAGTAATAAAGAGCTTGTTGTTTCCACTATGTGTCTTCGTCAATTGCCAACGAATGGAAAACACAACACTGGCAATGAAGGTGGGATCCCTGCAAGCAAGGAAAAGAACTAGGATTCACCCAGGAATCCTGACGATTAGGAAGACTCAGCCTGCCACTACAGTGTCGCTGGAGGTGAGCTTGGCAAAGGGATCCTTTCCCAACTATTAGCTTGCAAAGGAGGCAATTAGCAAAGGCCGTAAAGCTTACGATGTTGAAGATTGGCTGCTTGACTGATTTTGATGTCTCCCACCCAGAGAGATGGAATTAATACGTAGTAAGGGTGGAGAACTACTTTAGAGTAAATCAAATCAGAGAAGACGGCCTGAAGGCAGCAACTCTTCTGTGTGCCTGTGGACAGGAAGCTTTTGACATCACGGAAAAGCTGGTGGCCCCTGCACTTCTGGAGTCAGTAACGTACACTGACTTGAAGAAGATGCTAAAGGAACATTTTCAGCCTAAATTATCTGTCATTGCTTGGAGGCACACGTTTGAGCAGAGAGACCAGAGGCCGGCTGAATCTGCTGTGGACTTTATTGCTGCTTTAAGACAAGCGGCCAGGCCTTGTGAGTTCAAGGATCTGGAAGAAAGGCTGCACGATCGCTTTGTGTGTGGCTTAAGAAGTAGAGACCTACAACAGAAGATCTTTGCAAAAGAAGAGGTCTCGTTCCAAGATGCATTAAGAGAGGTGGCACCTGAGGAAGCAGCAGGCGGTGCTGTGAAGGCTTTGTGGCTCACCAGGAACCCTCCAGCCACTGCTACCATCCATCAAGAGGACGCTCAAGAAGAATCAGAAGTGGAGCCTGAAGAGGAGGTGGACAGACTTCACCAGCCAGCTGACATAAGGCCGAAGGGGCATCCGTACAAGGTCCCAGCATCTCTTCAGTGCTTTGGGTGTGGAGGACGCCACAAGCGAGCTGACTGCAGATTTCGCTCCGCCATTTGCCAGGCATGTGGCAGGCAAGGCCACATTGCCTCTGTCTGTTTGGGTCACCCAGAAGGTCCACCCTTGGGAAGAATTGCTTCAGAAAGGTACCAGGGTCCCCAGCCAGTCAGCAGCTGGGTGGGTCACCTGGGTGTTTGGGGCAGCAAAACCCTGGCCTGCCTAGCCTGGTAGGTGAGCGGGTAGGCCAGGCACCCTCACCGGCCCTTAGAAGGTCGCAGCAGGCCAAGTGCCCACCTAAACATCTAGGAGATTATGTGATGTTTCTGTCGACACATGAGGAACCTTGCTATGAGATCGCTGAATGAGGGAATTAACATTCAGTATCAAGTCTCATATACTAATATGATTTTGGATACATTTTATTTAAGTTAATAATTATTTTGTAAGGTGTGTGCCTGCGTGCAGACCTGAGCATTTCCACTCTCCCTGCATTTGAACAATGCACCCGTGCGTAAGCTACGTGTGTTTTATCTAGGGGAGGAGGGGTGTTGTGTCCTGAGCCTGCAAGAGTTAAAGGCAGGCTCAGAATTGTTGCAAATGGTCCCAGGCAAACCAAAAGCTGCCCGGGACCAGACAGGATGGCGCCAGCCTTGTGCGCATGCGCAAAGTGCAAAAATGGTCAATTCCTATTGGTTCACACTGTCTGGGTTTCAGGCACTATAAAAGGTCTGTGTGCCTTTTGCTGCTTGCTTGGTTGTAGGAGAAGAGTAATAAAGAGCTTGTTGTTTCCACCATGTGTCTTTGTCAATTGCCAATGAACGGAAAACACAACAGAAACGTTGCAACGAAACAAGCAAACTAAGAGAGCACCAAGGACCCCTCATTTTTGTTCTTATCCATATTTATTGTAACCTTTAGAAATAAAAATAAAGAATTTATTGTAACCTTTAGAAATAAAAATAAAGAACTGGTGTGTGTATGTTTGGGTGTGTGTTGGGATGGGTTTTTATTTTAGTTTTCATTGGACTGTTTTTATTCTGTTCATTCTATTGATAATCTTGATCATGTAGGTGTAAAAATTTCAGTAGACAACATACAAACCTTTATTTTAAAAACTAGAATGTTTTCAGTGAATAAAACATAACAAGACTTAACCTGGGCCAGGACTTCAACATTCTAGTCATAAGCACTTTGGAAATCAGGATTAATAAAGGAAATATTAACAGAGCCACAGCTATGCTATGTGCTAATACCAATTAAAATACCGTGTTTGCTTATCACTTATTTAAATGTTCACATCTTTTAACTGAGAGAAAGAACTATTTTATTAATAGCTTTTCTATCTTCTTGGCAGAGTATTAAAAATGGAATTCAGAAAACAAAAGTTATTGAAATGGCAGTCTCACACTGAAATATAATTTTTGCTTGCTTTTTATTCAGTTGCTCAGAAAATGTGATTTTAAATAAATCATAAAGATCAATTAAAATATTATATAAAATTTGTTTATGTTTATGTGAGCTGCTTTTTTCTAGACCAAAATCAGCAGCGCTTTCATATTAGATTTCCTTTTTTCTTCTTCAATAAGTTAATCACAAGGTTGGGGTTTTTTTAGAACCATTTAAAAAAAGAAGTGGTGAAAAAGTTTAGAAAGTTCAAATACATGCAGATTGCTCCTAACAATCTGCAATTTTCAGGTGGATGGGATTTAAGACTGAATACATTTTTCTGTATTAAGATGAAAAATGTTTCTGAGGCAATACTTAACATTTGCCTTTGGCTGAGAATCATCAGAATGCAATATGGAAAATGCATTCTTTCTGAAAACATTCCTTGGGAGAAATGGCACCATCACCCACTCTCATTTCTTCTCTCCCCCTCTTCCCAGAACAGTTTCAGAGGGTTGCCCAGTGCTCCTGGGCAGATTTGGGAGAACTTTTTCAGGATACAGAAGAAAGCGGATTTCATTTTATGTATCTAAAATGCAACCATGCAGGGAGGTGGAAAACATTTCCACCTCAGAATGTTCTAACTTTAAAATTAATTTTAAGTTATTTAACCTTGAAACAAGATATGCTTTGAGAATTTTTATTTCAGAATCAAAACAAAACATGCTCCTTTGTTCTAACCACAGAACAAAGCTTGGTTAGTTTCTTCCTTTCAAGTGTTTCAAATGTTCTGGTAGAGCTAGTTGACTCCTTGCAACTAAATTGCCTTTTGTTGTTTTGCATTTTGGTTTACTTTTTTTATAGACCAGCAAGTATAGCAGCAGGAGCCAGTCATCTTTGGCTACCATCAGTTTGAACTGGATGGGGTTATAAGGGACATGTAGTGGTATGTGGAAATGACCTTGGGAGATGAAGGGAAGAGATATTGCCTCTAGAATGATCAGATAAGAGAGGGTGGAGCCCACAGCTATACAGGGGTACGTCAGTATTTATCATTAATTGGTTCCAGGAGGCCTAATGAGTACAAAAAACAATGAGTACCAAACTTTTTTTTTCTCACAAGGAATAATGAGTCGCGGACACTGACAAGTTCCAGCTTGTGTATTAAGTACCAAACAAACAATGAGTACCAGTACAAAATTTTCATATCAAGATGTGTTGGGTATCAAATTCAACGAGTTTCAAAGCAGTTAAGTACTAAGGTGCCACTGTATAAAGGGCAGAGAAAGAGATTCAGAAGAGACATTCTCACACGCACTTACGCACACACAAATTCTCAAAAGATAAATGAGACCACAGAAGATTTGTACACTCAGACTTGCAAGAACCTGTTAATTTAGCCTTACAGCATGTAGAATTAGCTCACCTGGCCTTGTTTCCGGTCTGGTCTAGTTGGGAAGGCTGAGAGGACAAGATGTTGAAAGATAAATATGTGAAGTATGTATGTGTTGTGCTTTACAGACAGGCAGTGTGTGTCCATGAATGATTTTATTTCATCCAGAAGTGTTGCTAAGGAGGTTGGGCATAGACAGATTCAGTGATGTTTAGATCAGGATTGATTTGACTTGTTTGTTGAGCTTTGGCATGCCTGTGCAATCTGTACATTTTTATTTGTTATGTTGTGCTAAGCTTCCAGAATGCATTAAAAATGTTAAAACTGAAGACTCCATGTTGCTTTGAGTGTTCATCTTGTTCTTTTGTATTGCTGGGATTTTCTCCTCTTTACGTTTTCTGATCTGCCGTGTTCTTTGTCATTTTCATTTTGCATTTGCTTGCTGGTTGTAGAAGAAGTTTTTATTTTTATTTTTTTTGCTTTTGTATTCTGAATTGTGTCTGGGGGGGAGATACTATTTGACTGGAATGTTCTTATTCATCCTAGGAATGCACGACCTGCTTTTGTTAAAAAGCAAATGGCTTCTAACTATAAATTAAGTGTGAAAATTCTCTTCATTCTCTCTGTGTTGGCTGAGTACTTCAGGTATTTAAATAAAGTAAATGAACCTTTCTCTGTTAAGACCTTGTCAGCCTACTAGCAGACCAGACCGCGAAATCAACTCCAAAAAATGGCTAAAACTACTTTTAGTGTGATAGGCTATAATAACAGAATCTTGCAAGTCTGATTGTGCTGTACCTCCTTCTTTTTCATATTTTTTTACTGATTCAGGTTGGTGTCTGCCTGAGTTATTTCTGAATATTATTTCTCTGAATTTAAAAATGTTTTAGCCCCCTTTGCCTGGACAATGATTCTTGCATGTTTCTGTCAAGGCCATCTCCCTTACTCTCTACAGAATTACAGGGAAAGAGGCTTGTGATTCAATATACTTCAGTTCTATCTATGGTTTTTTTTTAACATTCTCCAGACAAGTTTTAAAATAATCTTTTTGACCATTTTGTGTGCAAGCTGGCTGGTTGATAGTATTTACTATGAGCAGCTCCTCTGCTGTTGAGAAATGAAGGTAGTGAGACAAGACTCAGCAATTACCAGGCTAGAGAAAACCATTATATCAGCACAGATCATGTCCCTTCCAAGGCCATCAAAGACATCCTTCATACTGCAATGGATAAATCACCCCTGTATACAGGGCTTTATTCTTGTCTGCGATAAAGACATCAGTCAAGTCTAAGGATCTTATGCTAAGTATATCAGTTCTAAGTAAGTCAGTTCCTAAATAGGCAATTCCATCAAATCAGTGGAAAGCTGTCACACCTCTGAGGTTGCAGACAGGCTTGGGGCGTGTGAGCTGCGCTCTGCCCCTGGGCCTTTGATTGGGAGTGTACATTGTATGAGTGAGTATAGTTTTTATAGTTTTACAGTTTTATATTGTACCATTATTTTAAGTGACCTATATATTTCTGTACTTATATTTCTGTTGTGAGCCGCCCTGAGTCTGGGGAGAAGGGCGGCATATAAGTTGAAATAAAGATAAAGATAAAGATAAACCAGGCCAGGAGTTAGACATCATGAGAAATACTAGAATTATACTTTATTGATATAGGCATAGTAACAACAATAATTCAAGAAGAGAAACAACCTAAAACTAATGAGAAACTTCCTGACAGTGAAAACAACCTTTAGAACAGTGGTTCTCAACCTTTCTCAGGTTGAGACCCCACTTGCCCTGCCCATGCGCGCTGTGACCCCGACCCGGGCGTGCGCACGCCGAAAATTTAAAAAAAAATTTTAAAAAAAAAAACAAAAACAAAATGGCGCCCGCGACGGGCGTATCCGCGCATGCGTGGATCAGCCCGTCGCACGCGCCGCACGTGCGTGGATCCACCCGTCGCGGCTGCCATTTTGGTTTTTTTTTTTAATTTTTTTTTAATTTTTTTTCGGCGCGATGGGCGGATCTGCACATGCGCGGCGCGCACGCGCCAAAAAAATAAAAAAAATAAAAAAATAAAAAAATAAAATTAAAAAAAATGGCAGCCCACAGTGTCCGGCGACCCCCGCGAAATGGTCGTGCGACCCCAAATGGGGTCGCGACCCCAAGGTTGAGAACCGCTGCTTTAGAACGAGTTGCCTCCAGAAGTTGTGGGTGTTCCAACACTGGAGATTTTTAAGAAGAGATTGGACAATCATTTGTCTAAAATGGTATAGGGTTTCCTGCTTGAGCAGGGGGTTGGACTAGAAGACCTCTAATGTCTCTTCCAATTCTGTTATTCAGTTATTCAATAATCTTGATATCCTAACAATAGTTCCCATTTTATCCCAATTATACCAAAGAGAGCCAGTCTTGAGATTATCAAGATAAAAATACAATCTAAATTTTTTTTAAAAAGGAAAAAAGAAGACAAATCTGGTCAGAAACATAAATATTTTACTCATTCAGCAAAGGTCCAGAGGTTGGAAGAACAGCCAGGACTTGAACCTTTTAATGCTTAGATGGGTTTTAGTTTGTTCCATCAGAATGCAGCCAACTGAAAACATACCATTGACAATTTGGAGTGAAAGGGTTTTCTTCTGAAATTTAACTGCAACACATTTTGCCATTTGAGACACAGCTTTATAAACCTTTGTGTGGTGGATGACAGCTATCCTAGATTAGACAAATAGTTTAATCATGTTGTTCTGTTTTTATAGTGGCCAAAGGAAGCCACAACAGAGCATGAAAGCAATATTGTCCTCCATCTTTTTCAACAACTGACATTCAGGGTCATTTCACTTTCGAGGTTGGCATATATCCATCATATTAGCAGCCAGTAAGATTTTATTTAAGTCCCTCTTAAAGCTGTCAAAATATATGCCAGAATAGACCCCATTGTTCAACTTTATTTTATTTATTTATTATTTAAACTTCTATGCTGCCCTTCTCCTAAGACCCAGGGTGGCTTACAATAACTACATGCTGTCCTTCATTTTCTAAATTCCTTGAGTATCCAACCACACTTGGCCAATAAAGAATTATATTCTATTCTATGTTCTAAATCTATGAAAACAGAACTTTATTGGATGATCCCAGGTTCCTGTTAGTAAACCTTTTTTTCCTACCACTTTCCATCCTTTATGCATAATTTGGTATCTTAAGCTAAAGAGAAAATCACAAAACTCATCTCAATTATTTTGGTCAAAACTCAAAGATGCAATACAAGATTGGAAGATATGGAGAGAGGTGGCCCATAAAATCACCAAGAGTTGGACATGACTGAGCAGATAACATCATCACCAAGCTAAAGAACCTCAGTGTTCAGACATTGAAACTTTTTTTGTCTGAATGGTAAGTATCCATTCATTTGCTCTTTTCACAGGTTTATCCATTGTAATAGTTAATGCAGTTTGCAAAACTATAAGCAGGCTTCCTCATGTTAGTAAGTAAAACATATTTCATTTACGTAAGAAACAAATCTACATTTTACCCTATATTTGTGATCATCAACAACCAAAAAGTCTTTTCTCATTAGTCTCTCCTTTGAGTTATGTGTAAGCAACATACTGTAGTACAGTAAAGTATCTTGGCAGCTGTTCATTGGTAAGCTTGGGAAAGAAATGTAGATGTAGTTTTGCACGCCATAGTTGCACTCTTCAAGTATTAAGCCTGGATGTATAAGATCACAAATTCTATCAGAGGTTGAAATAATAGCAATAGCAAAAGCACTTAGACTTATATACCACCCCATATTGCTTTACAGCACTTTCCGGGCCGCACAAACAAGCGAAGCCCCATCTGCAGGATGCAGGCAGCACACAAAACCACACGCCCTCTCCAGTCCGGGAAAAAATCTCTCACCATGTAAGCGGTCCCTGGTGCTCAAAAGGTTGGGGGCTTATGGTTTCCAATGTCAGCATTCTTTGTTCTTTACTTAGATTTCTTCTTTATTTAGATTTCTATGCCGCCCTATTTCAAGAACTCAGGGCGGCTCACAACATAAATACTACATGTAGAAATCTAATATATAAAAAACATTGTAAAACCCATCAACCAAAAGACCAATCATCCAAACCAAACATACAAACATACATTTATTATTTATTTATTTATTTATACATACACTGGCTGGAGCCAGGTGTCAACTGCCCCAGGCCTGTCGGCAAAGATGAGTCTTCAGTAATCTGCAAAAGGCGGAGAGGGTGGGGGCAATACAGATCTCCGGGGGGAGTTGATTCCAGAGGGCCGGGGCCACAACAGAGAAGGCTCTTCCCCTAGGCCCCGCCAGGCGACACTGTCTGGCTAACGGGACCTGGAGAAGGCCGACTCTGTGGGCCCTAACCGGTCGCTGGGTTTCATGGGGCAGCAGACGGTCCCGTAAGTAACCTGGTCCGATGCCATGTAGGGCTTTATAGGTCATAACCAACACTTTGAATTGCGTTCGGAGACCAATTGGCAGCCAATGCAGCTCAGAGTGATGCCGAGATATGGGCATTTCTAGGCAGGCCCAATACTGCTCGTGCGGCTGCATTTTGCATTACCTGAAGTCTCTGAGCGTTTTTCAAAGGTAGCCCCATGTAGAGAGTATTGCAGTAGTCGAGCCTCAAGGTGATGAGGGCATGAGCGACTGTGAGAAGAGACTCCCGGTCCAAATAGGGCCGCAGCTGGTGCACCAGGCGAACCTGGGCAAATGTCCTCCTCGCCACAGCTGAAAGATGATGTTCCAGATATAGCTGTGGATCGAGGAGGACACCCAAGTTGCTGACCCTCTCTGAGGGGGTCAGAAACTCCCCCCCCAGGGTAATGGACGGACAGATTGCATTGTCTTTGGGAGGCAAAACCCACAGCCACTCCGTCTTGTCGGGGTTGAGTTTGAGCTTGTTAGCACCCATCCAAACCCTAACAGCCTCCAGACACCGGCACATCACCTCCACTGCTTCACTGAAATGACATGGGGTGGAGATGTAAAGCTGAGTATCATCAGCATACTGATGATAACTCACCCTGTGTCGTCGGATGGTCTCACCCAGCAGTTTCATGTAAATATTAAACAGCAGAGGGGAGAGGACCGATCCCTGAGGGACCCCACAAGGGAGGAACCTGGGGGTCGACCTCTGACCCCCTGCCAACACCGACTGCGACCGACCAATGAGGTAGGAGGTGAACCACTGCAAAACAGTGTCCCCAACTCCCAACCCCTCCAGCCGGCGCAGAAGCATATTGCTCCCAACAGTCTGGGTCCTCATTTTACTGACCCTGGAAGGATGGAAGGCTGAGTCAACCTTGAGCCAGTCGGGATCGAACTCCAGGCTGTGTCAGAGTTAGCCTGCAATACAGCTTTTTAACCACTGCACCAGCAGGTTCCTTATTCAAGTGCCCCAACATCTTTGTTAAGCCTTCATACCATCCTTGTTACTCACATCATCATCACAAATATTTTAAACACTCCTACCAATTATTTTAATACCAAAAAAAAAGATGTCACACAAAGAGGTCTGCTGTTAGACTATTAGGTGTGCCAGTTACGCCTTCTTAGATTTCAGAACTTCCGTTTTTTTAAAAGTTTAGCTTGACAGGTGTTAAGGTGTATAAATCATGCTCATAAATTATGTCTCCCACAGCTTTGGTGCCTTACAGCAAACAGAGAATAAGGATGTCACCATTTATCTAGAAGAGTGATGAAAAATGGCATAACTGAAGACCTTGCCTGTCCTTGGAGGGCACTGAGAGTGGGAAAAAAACAACAAGAAGATAAGTGCTCTGCAGAAAAGAGATGGAGGGGAAAAAAAGGAGAAAACCTGCCCTCCTTGACCAGAGATTTAGTGTAGTACAAACAAGTCAAGGATTCCATTCAGGTTGTTTAGCCATACTCATAACTCAGAAAGTATTCAATTTTTAAAAGAGCACTTCACTTTTTCTAATTCATACCCATCAAGAGGGAATAGACACTCCATATACTTGCTGCCCCTGCTGTTTAAATCCATTCCGTGTTACAGGTAAGGCAGAAGAGAATGCACAAATCCTAATTTTTTTTTTAATCTAAATTTCTATACCGCCCCTCTCCCATAGGACTCGGGGTGGTTTACAGCCCAATTAAAACAGATAATAATAATAAATATTTAAAAATAAATTAAATTAAATTAATACATGGCTGTTACTAAAACCTGTTAAAATCCCAATTCTAAAACCCGAACAACCTTGTTTAAAAAATTTACATAGAAATTTACATAAAACCCGAGGAGGTCTAGGCCAGGCCGGCTTGATTGAAGAGATGAGTCTTCAATTCTCTTCTGAAGGTGCGGAGATCATGACACGTCCGGAGTTCTGGGGGGAGCTTGTTCCACATCGTCAGTGCCCCCACAGAAAAGGCTCTCCCCCTGGGCGCCACCAGCCGACACTGCTTAGCCGATGGCACCCTGAGGAGGCCCTCTCTGTGGGAGCGAACTGGTCGATGGGAGGTATTTACTGGCAGAAGGCGGTCTTGTAAATTTCAGCAGCATCTTTTCCCCTTCTCTTGTTTTCCTTTTATACCCTATTATTCAAGGGTTTGTATTTGATGTGCAGCTTCAGAAAATACAACAGAGCCTTTATTTCTTAAGCTGAACCTAATAGCTAGTTTTTCTCCCTCACCCTCTTCTTTTTGTTGTTCTTTTTAGAAAGCTTTACATGAATAGGTACACACAAGAACAAATCCACAAGGTAATTATTTTACCTCTTGGCCATGCCACTTTTTAAAGCTAATTCTGAGTAAAGAAAAACTTCATTTGACGCCTTGTGTTCTGTCCTCACTACACATTACTCTGTGTGCAGCTTGACATGGAGCTAACCCACCTATCCGCCGGACCCTGTGCGTAGATCTGAATGTTTTATTAAAAGAACAGGATGGTGAAACTGAAAACAAAAATAGAAATACATACAATAAGAACCCAAATGCAAAATAAGCAGTATTGAGTTGCTAGTGAACATAACAGATAAATACAGATAAATCTAAATCTCAGCAGCAATGCTATGTGTAAGGAATGTGGGTTTTGTCCTCAAATGAACATGTGTCACAGATTAGGCTGGATTCTTCCTGGTACTTCTGCTTCCTTCTAAATGCTAAAGAAAATGGAGTTTGTCTTCCCAATGTACACTTGTTTTGGGAGTGAGGATGAAGTGTAAGAGGTTGGGTTAGCTTCCAAACAATACAGATTCGTATTTGGCCCCCAGCCACTAGAGGAGGCTAGAGAGCAACAACAGTATATACCCAAATTATATCTTGGGGCATGCCACCTTGAAAATAAAAATGATTTTAGTAGGCATATTTTTCCCTTGTTATTGAAAATTCCTAAAGGTGGAATAAAAAAATGCACTAGTAGTAAGATTCTCTCAATATCATTTGGGGAGAAGCGGAGAGGAGAAACAATTTCTGATTCTACTACCTGAAAACATATTTCAGCTGAATTAATCATTTCAATATAGAGGACATATTTTATCAGCCTTTTTTTTTCATATTCTCAAAACATCCCCAACCGGAGCAGGTATGAAACTTAGAAGGCGCTGCTCATTTTTATTCTTTATGAGTTGCTCCATGGTTTTTAATTAAACAGCAGTACTTAATTTATTTACAATAAATAAATTATATAAATTAAAATATAAATTGCCACAAGTTCTTATATTAATCAATGTACTGTTGTCAAAGCATATTAGACAACCACAGATTGGCAAAGAAATGTCCCATGATTTGGGAGAATCATTGAAGCGTCAACCCGGTTCTCCTTATAAATGCTCACTGGCATCCCCATGGTTTTCATTTGGGTTAAATCTTGAGTCTGACTGACAGTTGTAAAAGTCCCTTTTCTGCATTTGTGGAATTTAGTCTTGGCACATGTGTATTTGTTTTCCTACAGCAAATATTCCTTCAGCTATATTGCTGTAAATTGCTTTGATCACAGGTCGTGGAAGCATTTCTATTGCTTCCCCCTTTCAATAATTCTGCAATAATTCTTCCATTTTCAGTCAAAGCATCCAGCTAAGGGGAATGAGGCAACTTGCCACAGCCAACTCACTGTGACCAATGAGGTGGCGGCAAGTTGGCCATGACCAACTCACCACAGCCAACTCACCCACACGAACTCACCATGGCCAACTCACCATAGCCAACTTGCCGTGAAACAAGTCACTGCGCGACAATTTAGCAATTCTATTTACTTATTTAAAACAAATAAAAAATATTGTAATTTTTGCCATTCACATTACATTCTGTCCCTCCTTTTGCATCTTTTCTTTAATGATTCTATTCCACCATTTCTTTGATATTAGTGTAACTTTTGTCCCTCGATGAGTTAGCCTGTGGTGAGTTGGCCATGGCGAGTTGGCACAGACTCCCAGCAAAGGCCTGTAGTTGGGATGGTTTTACTATGCTAGGCTTTACTTTTAGGCTTTACCTGGGAACTCTACTTATGCTTAAGAATCTTTGAAGCTGCAAAAATGTTCAGACTTCTCTCACCCTATTTGCTCTTTGTAAGCTGACCTGAGATTTTCCATTCAACCACAATTGTTAAGTTTATTTATTATAACTAACTGTTAACAGTCCTTGGTCTGTTTGTTCTTCTAATAGGAATCTAACTGATTCCTGTTTCTGCTCTGCTCTGGTTCTTCCTTGTCATATTGTCCTGCTGTGTCACTAATGTTCCTGTTTACTTGTTTCCTGTAAGGTTTATATTCCTCCATAGATTTAGACTCCAAGTTCTGGAGAGCTTTGACTGGTTTCCCCTGTGGCAACTCTGCTCAGTGTGCCTCCACAAAGATTTGTTCTTCACAGGAGACACTTTTGAATATCGCTGCTGGTTGCACTGTCATACCAGTGCTGCTGCCAACATCTTATATCTTCCAAACTGTCTTTATTTCTAGCTAAATGAGCTATGTTGGATAACTGTCAGACTTCTATAAGCAGCATGCTGCCCTTTAAGCAGATCAAAGCACGAACCGTTACCAAAAAATAAAGGCATTTAAACAAATCCAGCTATTTAGATATCCCCGCCTATTTTCCAGGTTGGGCAAGGTTATTTTGTTGTTGAATTCTTTTGAAAAGATCCAATAACAAGCTCTATGTCAGTAGTTGAGGGCATTTAAGAAAGCTCTGGACCAGGATAAGAACCAAAAGGATGAAACCATCCATTTGTTTTCTTTTATTAAGAATAAATTAGAGTCAGTTTGGTCTAGTGGTTAAGGCACCAGACTAGAAAGCAAGAGATCACGAGTTCTAGTCCTGCTTTAGCCAGGAAAGCCAGATAGGTGACTTTGGGCCACTCTCTCTTAGCCCAACTCACTTCACAGGGTTGTTGCTGTGTGGAAAAGAGGAGGAGGAAGGAGTTATTTGTAGAACTAATGAAAGTGGAATAGAAATAAATAAATTCATCTAAAGTTTGATTCTTGTATAACTGAAACATCTCCAATGAGAGGAACATTTGGGAAGTTTTGTGGAATCCAAGGCTTATAGGGTGCTTGGGAGGCAAACACTAAGGGTGAAGCTGAAGAGCCCAATGACAATGAAGAGGGCCAGTATGGCCTGAGCAGATATCTGTATTATTTTAGGAATTGGCACTTTCTGATGATAGAACGTAAGGACTGGCTTGCCTTCCCCGATAACCAGACCTAGGAACTGAATTTCTTTTTATTGCTTAGGCATCGTTTGTGTTATTTGGTTGCTCTCAGAATGCCTTCTGAGTGTAAAAATCATTCAAATGAAAATGAAAGACAATCTGCTGTTGCTCATTCATTAATTTTCGCAGCAGTTGGTACCCTGCTGGCATTTGAAATTAACGTTGAGGAAAAGTTCAGGAGATTTAGCTTAGTTTGAAATCATGTTTGCTGCCATGATTTTCGAGAAATGTTTCAAATAGATTAAAGGAAAGCTAATTGCAGAGCAAAAGAGGGGAATATTAAATGCTAAGCAGCAGAATTCACTTCAAAGCTATAGCATTTTACCAGCTGGATCAACCCACAGACAGCATGAGAGATTATACCAGAGCCTAACCTGGATATCACTGCACAATGCTGGAAACCCAAAATCCAAAGCCACTGAAGTGTTCAATGGCAAATAGAAACACAGGTATTTGAGACTAGCGTCCCTGCTCCAAACTAGCCTTATTTTCTACGGAGAATGATCACACCTAAATAAATACTCGCATATCCAGTTTTACAGTGGTGGACCAGATTTTTACTTCCTTCAAATCAAAGCAATTTGTGTTTCAGTCAAGAGTTATTTATTTACTTCTTTATTTTTTTTTTTCATTTATAGGCCACCTCTCTCACTATCAAGCAGGTCTGGAGTTCTCGTCAGGTGTCCATTTTCAAGTTGTCTGGTAGCATTTGGAACTTGTCCAACTCATTTAATCCGACATGTCCATTTGTGAACTGGCTATGAAGGGACACAGAACTAAGCTGACAATAATTGGCAAGAATTTGCCTGCTTCTCAAAGTTCACCTTTTAGATTTCAAAGCCCTCTGTTCCAAAAGAGACCTGCCACACACGTATTGGCTGGACCTTTTACCCCCTTTTTAATTTGACAGAAAGAGACAAAGTCTCAGGATCCAATCAAACAAATGGTATCTTTTTTTTTTCAGCCTGAAAGGATAAACCAGATGAATTTGAGCATCTTTTTTAAAAAATGAAAAGAAAATGTTTAGATTAATAAGAAAGAAAAGACTTCAAGTTGTCAAGCCTGCTTACTGTTTTTCCTCTATGTTATGCAGCAATGAGTATCTCTATCAGAAAAAGAGCACAGAGAAAGATAATTCCAATTTTTTTCTCCCACATGTATTTACCTCAATAATCCCTTCGCCACAAGTGTAGTTCAGGTTCTTATTTCTGATGGAAAATAATAGATTCTTCTACACCGACTGGGAATTGTGTTTTCATGATATAAGTTTACAAAAAAAAAGAGCTGAGCGATATTACAAGTTTGAAGTGGGACGTATGGTCAGATGTCAACTTAATAAAAAGGAATTTTCTTAGTTGCATGGAATTTTTTATTTGCTGCTGCTGCTCCTTGGGAGAAAGCTGTGCATAGAAAGGTACACGAAGGCGTACCATTAAAAAGGGGTGTAATTTATGTGCACAGCTGAAGCATTTTGCTAATGTCATCATGAAACTTGTTCAGTGAGAGAGAAAGGAAGATACCTATGCAGGAAGGTATCATAACAAACCTCCTTCACATCTGATCAGATGATAGAATAACTGGAGATCTATAAAAGCTAAAAAAAATGTTTTTTCTTGTGTTTTAGGTAGGGAAAAAGTATGATATTGGAGCAAATCTATTGCCCAAATGCACTGTTTTCATTTTAGTGATCCTGAAGAGGTAGCTCTTCTGCTAGGACAGCAGTTCTCAACCTGTGGGTCGTGACCCTTTTGGGGGTCGAACGACGCTTTCACAGGGGTCGCCTAAGACCATCAGAAAACACATATTTCCAATGGTCTTAGGAACCGAGACACTAGTGAGAATTTCTGCTCAAGGCTAGCTCTGCCAGCCAGCTAGGGCAGACAGGAAAGCAGCCGCCTCAGCAGCATGGCAGGGCTGCACTATCTATTGCAGAGCAGCTACTGCCGCATCGCCACGGCTATGAACCTCCTGCTCGGCGTCTTTCAGGTCCTCTTGCCTGGCTTCCATCTGGGAGAAGCGCAGGGCCAAGGTAAAGAAAAAAAAGCCTGGCGAAATACTCCCGAGGGGTAGCGTCGATCTGTAGCAGGAGGTGAAGGGGGCGGATGGGTGGGTGGGTGTCGACCAGAAGGGAACCAGGTCTGATAAGGGCAAAAGTTGAGTGAGGTTTTCCCCCTCGCCCCTCTCTCCGCCTCCCTTTGTGCAGTGACGTCTCTGGCTGCTGCCTTCCCAGTCGCCAAGAAAGGGGAAAAAAAGAGCCGTGAGTGACTTCCCCTTTCTGCCTCGTTGCTTAAAGCTTTTTTTTTTAAATGACCGCTCATTCAGAACTCCTCGGGGCTTGTTTGCACGAGCTTGTGGCAGATCAGTAAAAAAGGGGTGGGGGAGCCAAACCGTCCAAGGCATTTGTACCCTGAGTGTGTGGACGCTGCTTTCATGACTTGCCACCACCACCCCCTCTCTTCCTGCCCTGCTCGGGCAATGCGTTGCTGCTGCTGCTGCTGCTGCTGCTGCTGCTGCTGGCTAAGCTGAGCTGAGCTGCGGTGCCTAGCCGATCCCCACGCCTCCTGGTTGCCCGGCCGCGCTCCGCCCCAGCCACCCTCCGCGCCACGACAGAACCTCCCCCGCACCGCCCAGCCCGCCTCCCTCACCATCGGAGGGCATCTGTGTGTGTCTCCAGACCTTACTGGACTACCATCCCCAGAAGCCCTAAAAAGCACTGTGGAAGATTGGGGAATACTGGGAGTTGCAGTTCATCACCATCTGGAAAAACATGACTCTCCAATGATCAATCCTTCTTTCCTTCCTTCCTTCCTTCCTTCCATCCATCTCCTTCCCTTCCCCTTCAATCTCTCCTTCCTTCCTTCCTTCCTTCCTTGCTTTCCCCCTCAATCTCCTTCCTTCTCCATCTCCTTCCTTTCCCCTTCAATCTTCCTTCCTTCCTTCCTTCCTTCCATCTCCATCCCTTCCCCTTCAATTTCTCTCTCTCCTTCCTTCCTTCCTTCCTTCCTTTCCCCTTCAATCTCCTTCCTTCTCCATCTCCTTCCTTTCCCCTTCAATCTTCCTTCCTTCCTTCCATCTCCATCTCCATCCCTTCCCCTTCAATTTCTCTCTCCTTCCTTCCTTCCTTCCCCCTTCAATCTCCTTCCTTCTCCATCTCCTTCCTTCCCCCTTCAATCTCCCTTCTTTCCATCTCCATCCCTTCCCCTTCAATCTCTCTCCTTCCTTCCTTCCTTCCTTCCTTCCTTCTTTCCTTCCTTCCTTCCTTCCTTCCTTCCTTCCCCTTCAATCTCCTTCCTTCTCCATCTCCTTCCTTTCCCCTTCAATCTTCTTTCCTTCCTTCCAACTCCATCTCCATCCCTTCCACTGCAATCTCTTTCTCCTTCCTTCCTTCCTTCCTTTCCCCTTCAATCTTCCTTCCTTCCATCCATCTCCATCCCTTCCACTGCAATCTCTTTCTCCTTCCTTCCTTCCTTCCTTCCTTCCTTCAATCTCCTTCCTTCTCCATCTCCTTCTTTTCACCTTCAATCTTCCTTCCTTCCCCTTCCCTCCCTCCCAACATTTTTGAGCAAGGAAGTGTAAGCTTCTCCCGCGAGCATTGCCATATTGTTTTTGTGATTAATCACTATGCTTTAATTATGTTCAATTCGTAACAATGAAAATACATCCTGCATATCAGATATTTACATTACTATTCATAACAGTAGCAAAATTAAAGTTATGAAGTAGCAACAAAAATAATTTTATGGTTGGGGGTCACCACAACATGAGAAACTGTATTAAAGGGTCATGGCATTAGGAAGGTTGAGAACCACTGTGCTAGGAGGAGACCCAAATCTCACCTACTTTATGTTCCCTTGATATAGAAGTGCATTTAAAAACATTGGGCAAAAGAACTCAAATGTAATTATTGTTGCACATCAATACCAATCATTTGAAGGGGATGGAGCTAAGCCATCACAATGAGCAGAAACCCAGCACAAAATTATGTCGTGTTTGTTTCTTTAAATCAAGGAATGGAAGCATGTACCTGGAAGATGCATAAAAATGCTGTTCCTGGCATTGATTGGCTATGACAAGCTCTTTATCCTGTTATATCAAGGATCCAGCTTTAGGTCTCACAGAGAAGTTCAAACAATGAGGGTGATAAAAATGCTACCGGTATTTATTAAGGAGCATGCATATCTTGCTTAGATTGTTCCTAGGACTATAAGGGGATTGTTTTGTTGAAAAACCATTCTGTCATAAGTAAACAAACAATACAGATAATCAAAGAATGTCATAATGTCAACTGGGAGAAGGTATGACACAGAACACAAGTAGAACTTTCTACCAGCTACTGCAGCTTCATAGAGTGCTATCATAGCTACAGCTGGAACATATAGCTGGGCAAGAGATTCTTTAAGACTCATCCACAAACACACACACACACAGAGAGAGAGAGAGAGAGAGAGAGAGAGAGAGAGAGAGAGAGGGAGGGAGGGAGGGAGGGAGGGAGGGAGGGAGGGAGGGAGAAATGAGGGAGAACTAAAAATGCTTGTCAGCCTACATGCAGACCTTTTCATAACTGTTATATCTCTATTGACAAGATTAACAATGCCATCCAGAAGGACTGTAGAGAATTAAAGCAAACTTGGTGGACAAAAGTAATAAAAATAACAATTCACTACATAAATAATTTATGGATAACCACACAGAAGTGGGAAAACATTCGAAAACAAAGCCATTGCATTATCTATGCGTTCAAAGATTTGCTGGTCACAATGTCAGGAAAGAAAATATGTTTGGGATATTATTTTTAAGCAATATGGTAATTGTTCATGTAAAAAATTCTCAGAAGGTGAATAGTAAGTACAAAAGTAGGAAAAAGAATAGAATGTGTATAATTCATTCCAATTTGCTGAAAGAGAAAATACACAGCAAGAGGGAATCTGAGAATTGTCAAAACAATTCAAAACTACATTACACAATGTTTCGGGATATTAAAATCAGCCAAGAAAAGTTACAAAATTTTGACTGATGTCAAAATGCAAAGAAATCATCCAAGCATTGCATATATAATTTCTAAGGCCCCCTCCTCTGCTCCATTTTCTTGGATGGAATGCATAGGAATAGAAAACCTTTGAGGAGCGATGATAGATAGAAGTCATTTCAAGTTATCATTTCATCAGAAAGTTATCAGCTACATAAATTGTGAATTCTATTGTGTCTAGGGAGGCGAACTCTCACCACAAATATAATGTGCATAAAGCTGGAAGGCAGGGAGGAAGGAGAGAGAATGAGAAACAGAGAGAGACAAGAAAAAAATGTTGGTTGGAAGAGACACAAACAGACTGGACATTTCTATAAAAAAAATAAATTCATACATCTGGAAAAGGAAAAAACAGTGAAAGTGTTGTCTTTTGGGCTGGAAAAGGTGGAAGAGAAATCACATAGTTCAGCAGGAGGAAGCAATTCCATGCAAAGGTGGCAAAATGAAATAGCCAGGCAAGCCTTCAGCAGCCCAGCATGCCAAATGCCTTCATAAAATTGCCATAGCTACTGACCTTGTCAGCGCAGGGCATCTGCCTTCCAAGAATATGAGGCTTCCAATGTCCAAAATCAAACCAAGTCAGCAGCCTTCCATCCTCCATCCCAACTGATTCAGCTGCTGCCCTGGGAGACCAAGAGAGCTCATTTGCCTTCATTGCCGACACACAGCCCACATCATCTTGATTGTACCATAATTCAGTTCCCTAATTCCAACAGCTCCCAGCTATTCTCTCTCTAGTACATGTTGATTTAATCCACAGGGGACCAAAAAATTAAGGAAGTGGGCACAAGATCAGCTCTCTGCTCACCATCATTTGCTTCTACTTCTCTTCTGCCTCTTTACCTCTGTGCCTCTGTCTCTGTCTCCATCCCACAAACTCTGTTTCAGCTTTACATGTAGCTTCTCCACTCTTCTCCAACTCTCCGACTTTCTGAACCAACAACTACTCAACCTCACAACCCTCCACACTTTCAAAACCCTCGAAACACTCACTATTAACTACCACACCAAATCATACTGGAGCTCCTCAAGTCACACGGTATACTGCTGCCATTTCCCTTTCCCCACGAAAAATGCACTAAGAGCCACCTAAAAGATTTGATCCTGAAAGGATATTGTGTGCCTAGACTTGACAAAGAGACTTTTGGCACCTTTAAGGTAAATTTATTGAGGCAAGAAATTGCTACTGAAGAGGTATATCCAGCACCTTCCCAACTACTAAGAAAATGGTGAGTTTTAGTAATGTCTTAGGCATGAAAGCTGGCTATGTAACTCTGGGCTAGTCGCTATCTCTCTCTCAGCCCTCAGTGTCAGACTTGGGCATCACGCCAAATCTGTCGATTCCTGTCACAACCAATAACACAAATGAGTAAAGCAAAACCTGCATTTGCAGGAAAATGCTAGAAAGAAAGAAATAGATGGAGGAGAAGGAGGAGGAGGAGGAGAAGGACAGATAGATACTATAGATCAGTGGTTCTCAACCCTTTTCAGGCCGAGATCCCACCTGCGCCGCGCCCGCGTGGCGCGACCCCGACCCGCGATGACCCGAACCATGCATGCGCGACACGACGGGCCGAACCGCGCATGTGCGGCGTGACGGCCAAGGTGAAACAGGCAAAAAAAATGGCGGACTGCGGTGTCCGGCGACCCCCACGAAACGGTCATTCGACCCCAAATGGGGTCGCGACCCATAGGTTGAGAACCGCTGCTATAGATAGAGACAGACAGACAGATATAGCAACATATATATATTGATTACACATACTGTTTTCTAGGAGTTTTTTAGCAGTCTCCCATGGAAACGCTGAAGAAACTCACAGCTATGTAGTAGCTCACAATCCCAAAGGATTGGCAATCCTAAACTATTACCTGAACTTCTGAACTGGCTGGAATTAAATTCTTAAATCTCCTGACTGTCAGAGGAAAAATAGATACCAGGTTACAATAGCTTTTCTCCCGATAAAATTAGCTGCTATGTTTGCTCAACATGCTAAGCTATATTTAATTATATTTTACTCTGAAGTTTAAATTAACCTCCCAGACTAGACAAAAATGTGGTTACTTAGTTTGTGGTTTAATGCATCTTGAAAACTTAGACCAACTCTATTTGTCTGCAGAAATCTGCACCACCTTTAGATGGCAACAAAGGACACAGAAATCTGTCATTTACTGTCATTTAATGGTTGTCACAGGTATTAGCCATAATGATATATTTAGTATTTAGGCTTTATACTGCCCCATAGCACTCTCTGAGCAGTTTGCAGAGTCAGCATTTTGCCCCCAACAGTCTAGGTCCCCATTTTACCGACCTTGGAAGGATGAAAGCTGAGTCAACTTCGAGTCCCATCAGGATTGAACTCCAAGCTGTGGGCAGAGTTTGCCTGCAATACTGCATTTTAACCACTGCACTACCAGGGGTAATATTGTTCCGGCTATATCCATATTTGTCTTTAGAAAATTTCAGAAAAAACAAACAAGAGCCAAGCAATTGTTGCTATGACAAGCCTTAAGCAAGCAAGTTCACAAAAATATTTTGTTATGCAGTTATTTGCAGTAGCGTTTTTTTTAATCACCATCTCAACTTTCTTCTCCTATGTTATTCAATTTCATGCTGCCCTCTCCAGTTTCTCTTTATGCCTTGTTTTATTTATTGCTTAATTATTATGAAATGGTAATAACAAAAATGACAAATGACGATATAGATTTTCACTTATAGCACACCAGTGTTCCATTTTGTTAAAAAACTGTAAAAAGAATCTATTTATTTTCGTTATAAATATGCTGAGTGAAATAACTGAAAAGAGCTGGACCCAGGAAATAAATTTTTTAAAAACCTTCTATGAATACATCTTAAATTTTATTTAACCAATTCCTTTCTGCACATAAGTTACAAGGGGCTGATGTCAAAGAATATGGTTCATTTTATAGTTTGCATATACCACATGATTTTATGAACAAATTAATTTTGCAATCATAAGGCTAGTTTCTCTCTCTCTGAAAGCCTTGAGTATTACAAATAGAGATAAGTGTTTAGTTCCAAATAGGAAGAGTTATTTTACTGAATCTGAATATGGCTGGAACAAGAATTTCTACCTAGTTTGGAATAAAAGATACTCTTTTCCAGTGGGTTAAAATAGATACAATGTTTTAAATTAGACTTAATGGTTTTAAAAGATAAATATCTCAGTTCAGGTGACATTCTGGAATAAGAAATATCCAGCACTGTTTTCTATACTATGTTCCTTCTGAAAAGTTGGAAGAGTAGTCAGAGAGATCTAAGCAAATAAAATTAATGATAATTGTCCATAATCTCATATTTGCCAGTTGTCTAATACAGGTAGTCCTCAATTTACAATGATTCATTTAATGACCATTCAAAGTTACAATGGCACTGAAAAAAGTGACTTACAACTGTTGTTCACACTTATGAACATTGCAGCATCGTCATGGTCATGTGATCAAAATTAAGATGCTTGGCAATGGATTCATATTTATGACCATGTTATTAACTTAACAATTGCAGTGATTCACTTAACAGCTGTGTCAAGAAGGGTTGTAAAATGGGGCAAAACTCACTTATTAACTGTTTCACTTAGCAACAGAAAGTTGAGACTCAGTTGTTGTCATAAGTTGAGAGCTACCTGTATTTAGGTTAGGTCACTGGTTTTATGTTAGGCAGCTTCATAGGATCACATGGGTTCTTCATGTCCTGTAGCACGATGCCTAGCTAACAGGTTTTAGAGGCCATGTCCTTATGACGTTCATCTTCAGTTCATTTCCATTTTGTTCAGCTCTAATCCACTGCAGAAGCAGCTCAATTTCATTTTTTGCTATAGTAGTGTTTTCCCACTTCTTTCAACTCCAATCTTGCCTTGGACAGGAACCTGGTGCTTCATCAACCATACAGAGGCTGGGACTGCTCAGCTCCCATTGAAAATAAGATAAGATGAGATGAGATGAGATGGGATGGGATGGGATGGGATGGGATGGGATGGGATGGGATGGGAAGATAAGATAAGATAAGATAAGATAAGATAAGATAAGATAAGATAAGATAAGATAAGATAAGATAAGATAAGATAAGATAAGATAAGATAAGATAAGATAAGATAAGATAAGATAAGATAAGATAACCTTTATTGCCATTTTTTTACTGTGGGTACAACGGCACACATCAAAAATGAAATTTAGTTGCCCGCTCTCAAAGTGAAACACATACATGACACACACCTAAACATACTATGAATAACATATGTATAGACCCTCATCTCTACATATACGTAGCAAATAAATATTAAATACTGTCCATTTGAATATATAACAGAAGGAGGAAGCTTGAGAGTTCACAAGGTTAATGCTGTATGGAATGAAACTATGGCTGAATCTGGATGTTCTGCTACGGATACCACGAAGCCTCCTCCCAAAAGGTAACAAGGAAAACAGGTCGTGAAGAGGATGTGTAGTGTCCCAGATAATCTTATGGACCCTGCTCAAGCAGCGCTTCTGTGCTATGTCCTAGATGGGAGGGAGGGAACTGCCAATGATCTTTTCGGCCATTCTCACCACTCTCTGCACCATCTTCCTGTCTGAAGCAGTGATGCCTCCAAACCAGACTGTGATGCTGTATGGCAGGATGCTCTCGATCGTCCCCCTGTAGAAAATGGTCAGGACAGGGGAAGGAAGATGTGCTTTTCTCATGCGACACAGAAAATGCAGGCGCTGCTGTGCTTGCTTCAGCAGTTTCTCACTGGTGAAGTATGGGCCAGCATGAGTATGTCTCCTCTTCTTCCCAAGTACTAGTTTCCAGGATTGTTCTTTTGGGAGGAATAGAAGAGTCAAAGAGTTCAAACTAGACTTTCTTCTGTACCTAACCTACCCAGTTTTCAAATGCATAAAGCAACCTTCCAGAAGTAGAGACATGGGAGGTAATGATCCACCTCTCCCATTTTCTCCTGCTACCCTTTCCAGGAAAGAAAGAAAGAAAGAAAGAAAGAAAGAAAGAAAGAAAGAAAGAAAGAAAGAAAGAAAGAAAGAAAGAAAGAGAAGAAAGAGAGAGAGAGAGAGAGAGAGAGAGAGAGAGAGAGAGAGAGAGAGAGAGAGAGAGAGAGAGAGAGAGAGAGAGAAAGAAAGAAAGAAAGAAAGAAAGAAAGAAAGAAAGAAAGAAAGAAAGAAAGAAAGAAAGAAAGAAAGAAAGAAAGAAAGAAAGAAAGAAAGAAATGCTAGGGCTGATCATATGAATCAGGTCTAGGTTTCAATAGATAGTTAAACTCTTCAAGCAGGGCATTTCTCAAAAAGTCAACCCCGGACTCAGCCTATATTAAAAAAAATGGCGGGGCTTGTTTTCTCATGAACTGGTGATATATTAGACAGGAAAATAATCCAGGGGAATCCACTGGCTGCTTTTCTTAACTGTGCTATATTAAATATGTGCAAGCCAAGAGCCTCCTTATTGAAGTAGAGTAAGGCTCAGGGCATCAGGGCAGTAATCTTTATGTCAACATCTATTTCTGCAGGCTCAAAGAAATATGGACTCCACATTGGTACAATTGTTACATGGCCTGCCAATTCACTACCTGATGAATGGAAAGGCTTCAGGAATGAAGCTTTAAGCAGGTTAATTTTAATAAAATCAGATGAAGAAGTACAGCTGACAGAAAGTAGATGGGATTTTGATTGTTAACATTATTGTGGATCATCAAAGTATTTTGCTAAGACTAGACACATGGGAGGACACCTAGTCTTACCTAGGTTATTTACCCTGACAATATAACCCAAGAAACTGGCAAGTACATGCTATAACAAACACACACACAAACAGACATGCCCCATAGAAAGAGTGAATTCTCACATTGTATTTGTAATGGTAAGAGAAGATTTATTTGGAATGTATGCTTTAATTTTAAAATGACTATAACCCAAAATTATATTGATTTAGTTGCTATATGTTTTAAATTTAACATTTTAAAATATATTTAGATTAAAATTGCTTTAAGAAACATTTGGTATGGGTGATAATACTGTACATTCCTAAGAAAAGTGGCTGATGTTAAAATCAAGTGGTATAAAGTGCTTTGAAGTCAGGGCCCATGATGCTGCAGATTGTGTATGTGTGCATGTAGGTGTGTGGGTGTGTTTTCTCTTTGTTTTCTGTAATTAGAGTTACAATGCTATATCTGGGCTATGGAAATCTGGATAACCACTAGATGGCAGCACAGAAACCTTACCTCTTTACTACCATTTTATATGCCTCAATAGCACTAGCCCTCTTAATAGTAACTGCTATTTAATGAGAAATTAACTGGAAAACTTTCAGTTCATGGTGTTCTTCAAGGCATACTTCTACTATTTCAGGAAAAAAGAAAAGAGAACATTGCAAATCACACAGGCTGGTTTAAGTTCAGAATCAGAAAAGTGGAAGTAAAGGCCAGGATAGCAAAAATGATGCAGATGAAAGGAGGCAATGTGGCATAGAATGAACATGGGTTAGTGTAAGAGATTAAAGTAATAGTGGAAGATTAAAGGCTTGGGGGCACTTACTAAATATCTGAGCAGCATCAGTGGATCGATCAAATAATTGTGAAGTATCTTTTGACAAGAGAGAAATAGAAATAGAAATCACAAAGTAGATAGGTATCAGAGACACATCAAAGTCAAATCATAGCAATTCAGGAAGCCAGACGGCCACTGAGCTTGTAGTCTTTTAACAGATGCTGTCTCTATAGATGAATGGAGAAAAACAGCACGTGGCTTGGGAAAGGTCTCATAAGATCAAGGAAGCGAGTTGAAAGAGATTTTGGATATCACAGTGATTGAAGGCCAGATAGGTGAGATTAGAGTTTCAGAAACAGTGAATCCAAAGGCCAAAAAAATATTTCTTACTAAAGCAACCCGGACATATATCTGTATAGAAGTCTTTATCTACAGCTATGTTCAGTATGACCATAGAACGACATTTCACCTACTTAATAATGAAGTCATCCTTAGCTCACAAAGAGATGGCTTTTTCAATCAATAAGATTTTAAAATGAAGTCAAATGTCTTGCATCATTGCCCTAATTGGCAAATGTTATGAAAAACTTTGAGCAGAAACATACTTGCTGCCAAATTATGAAAGGAAAGCTATTGATGCATGATAACTTGAATATTGTTGCAGGAGTTGGTTTTGGTTTCATTTTGTTTTGTTTGTTTCTCTTGGGCACTTGTATATATGTTTACTGGGATAACTGAGTATTAAAAAATATGGAATCAGTTCAGCAATATTCCACTTTTGTCATATTTTCCACAGCAACTTCATTGTTTCTGGGCACAAATTCTCTCAATGATACATCATTTAAAAATCTCTGAATGAGCTTAAAATATATGGATGTTAAAAACTCCTTTCATATCTTTCTAAGTCCGTAACAACTTCAAGTGAAGATGTTTATATCCTGATAGAGGCATTACTGCCTCAGATACAAGAATGGACTTTTGTCTGTGGTCATACTTATAGGTCTTCAAGATGAATGAACCATCTTGAATGGTTGCAAATGCATCAGTGTTTGCAACTGTGAGCAGTACAGTGATACTGGAGAAGGAAATATCATTTCAAAACATACAACTTCAGCAATAATACTCCATCACTCTCTTCCACATTAATTGGCCAACAATTCTCTGTATTCAGCTATTGACCAGAAAAAGCAACTACTAATTGGTTTGATAATTGTCCATGAGCAATATAGATTCATAAACACATAAACATGTCCATGTTGTGCTGAGGTGGGAATGTACTGAAAGGAATCAGATCAGTCAGGTGATAACTGGGAGATAAAATAATCAGAAAGGCCAGTCACCTTGAAGTACACTGAAATTCACAGCAAGCCTCCTCTTCTACTCCTTGACAAAGGCTCTGGGATTATTTTATAAAAATAATTATCTTGATTTTCAATCATTTTGCTACATTGCTTGTTTTGAAATGATGCACGTTTAAACTGACTAGCTGCTCTGAGCAGTATAGAAGGATTGAAATATCAAAACACCAGTCTGAATTCCCATAAAACATGGACTGAAAATGCTTTCTGCAAACTTCTTCCAAAAGTGCTTTTTTTTCTTTAGCAGATAAATTTAAAGCTGGTAGTGTGTGTGTGTATGTGTGTGTGTGGGGGGGGGGAATTCTTAGCATTTCATCATTTACTGCTGCAAAATGTCTTGGTTAAGGGAGATGCTTTTTCCATTCCCAGTGTGATCTGGCTTCAGTTGGTCTCCAAAATATGAGTAATAACCAGCAGGTAAATTGGACTGCAGAACAAGAGAGATTTTTAAGTGCTATATTTTGGTGGTCCACCATATGTGCATATGATAGACTACATGTGTCTCCAGCCACTCTACTCTGTACTTTGTATCTATGTTTCTTCCATAAAGCAGAAATAAGTTGTGATATATCAGACATCTTGACATTTTAGTAGACATGTTACCTAAGTAATATATATCTATCTAGTTCAGGATATTAGCAGAGGTCTGATAACATAACCGTTTCTTGTATTAAACTACAATATAAAGTACTTCATCACATGACAATGAATTTAGGATCAATTACAAATACCCTGCTCTTCTTAAACCAAGGGCTAGGGAGACTGACAGTGGGGTTAATGGAGTTTAACCTTATGTTCTCCTTTGTGGTTCATATCCAGAATGGGCTCTCTCTGCTTGCAATTTATATTTCAAAGAGGTTTGGAAAAGCATGCATAGGATGGCTTTTGGTATTCTTTCCCACTGCTTAAAGATAGTTCTGTTGTAGGTAACATGATTTTTTTTTTACCAGCAATATGTTTTGTTCTACGTTTGTTGTAAAATGTACATTTAAAAAAAATAGTAAGATGGGTGAATCTATATGCAGCCTATAGCTCCATTTTTGCAACCTTGAAATTAACAGAGAAAGATTTTGACAATTTAAGCTGGGTTTTTATGTTTAAAGTTTTGGAAGATAGAGCCTTTGGAGGGAGAAATTTATTCAAGGGATTAAATCAATCTATAGTTCTCAGCAAGCTCATATTATTATTAATGGGGTTTTGATTAAGCCATGTGAGATTCAGATGGATACAAGACAAAGATGTCCTTCATCTCCTTTATTTTTTTTTTAAGTTGTGGAAGTTTTGACTAGAGACATTAGACAGGAAAAGAAAATACTGTATTGATTGAGAAAGAAATGTATAAACTGAGAGCTTTTGCTGATGATTTAGTTTTGATTCCCTGGTGGCCCGATGGTTAGAAAGCAGTATTGCAGCTAACTCTGCAAACAGCCAGGAGTTCAATCCTGAAAGGACTCAAGGTTGACTCAGCCTTCCATCCTACCGAAGTCAGTAAAATAAGGACCCAGATTGCTGGGGGCAATACGCTAACTCTGTAAAAGAGTTCTGTAAAGCACTATGGAACAAGGCTTTACAGAACTGCTATTGCTATTCTGCAAGGTCCCCCCAAATGGGATGGAATTTTTTAATGAAGAAGCTGAATAACTTTGTTGCTTTAGCTGGCTTTAAGATACACAAGTGAAAGTAACTCTAAAATGTGTTGAAATGCAATTAAAAGATCAGTTGATTTGGCTGGCCTTATATTTCCAGCTATTTAGCTAATTCCTGACTGCATCAAAATGTTCACCTTCTCTCCAAGTAATATTCCTTTGTCACCAGGTTTCTACCAAAATGATACAGCCTTTTCCCAAAAGAATGGCTAAATATCTCTGCCACCTAGGGAGATAATAAGACTGCTGTGTTTAGCTGAAAAGTGTTTACCTTTATTGACAAGTAGGAAAGACCATCAGTTCACTTACTGCAATCACCAGCATCATCAAAGCCAAGGAGAAAAATGCTTGATCTAAATTACCCAAACTAGCATTGGCATGCAGATCTCCAAGGGGTGCTTCATATGGTTGATGCTTTGATTAATGTACCTCTTCAAAGCAAAGCCAATAAGCCAAGCAACAAGCACCTTCTTTTCATCAGAGTGGAAATGCAATCCTTTTTTTGCTCCACTTCACTTTCGGTGAAAACAGGTGTGCGCTAGCATAAACCATTGTTTGTGCAGTGGGTTGATGATCCAGTAGTCCAGGGGTTAAGGCACCTGCTAGAAACCAGGGGACTGTGAATTCTAATCCCATCTTAGGTATGAATGCTGGCTTCTCTTGGGCCAGTCATTCTCTCTCAGCCCAGCCCACCTCACAGGGTTGTTGTGGAGAAAACAGGAGAAAGGAGTATTATGTTCATTGACTTATTGACAATGAATATTGACATATTCATTGATATTGAGTTATTTATAAAAATAATAAAGGTGGGGTTAAAAATACATGCATTGTTTTCAAGTCATTTCTTGACTAAAAGAAAACTTGATTTAATAGTAGTAGTAGTAGTAGTAGTAGTAGTAGTAGTAGTAGTAGTAGTAGTAGTAGTAAAGTTGGAAGGGACCTTGGAGGTCATTTAACTCTTTTCAACATCAAAGCAGGCCAACACTATGTAAAGCAGACAATCCACAATCCTTATTCAAACCTTGCATGAAATTCTTTGAAAACTACCAACTAAACTGACCAAGGGAACAGTACAATATGATGTTAGGTCTGCACTCTGAAAATGGTTCAAGCCAACAGTCAATGCAAAAGTAGCATCTCCCCACTATTAATTAACATAGCCTGTCTTATTCAAGGCTTCCGCATGAGTCTAGAAAAAAGAAATCTTGACATTTAAGAAATTCAGTCAACAATCATTCTTAAAGCAGCAACACTTTTCTTTCACATTCACCTAGCCTTTATACATATGTCCTCTACATATTTGAAATCTAATTAATGCCATGGGGGGGGAATGGCTCCTCTTCCCTTTTAGTTCTGTGAAGAGAAAATATTCATCAGAAACCAACAATACTCCTATACATTTAGTGTGACAGGATATTGACACAAAAATTTGTGTTTTCTTAACCAGTTGTCTGAAGATTCTGATCCTCCTGGAAATGCTGAAGACATAATAAAGATTTGGCTTCTTTCCTAAAAGTCACAAACAAACGGCAAAGACAACATCTCCAGTTCTACTGCTCATGATCCTATTTCTTTCCAAACTGTCATCTCTGAGCCATTCTGACTGTAATAAATGAAAATAGATTTTACATTTAAAATATTCCATTAAGTGCTTCAGAGAAGCTATGCTTCTGATTAATTTTAGTTTTCTCTGGTATTGGGATGGAGATTATATATCAGATATGAAAAGGACACTGGAACTTTCAAAAATACATTTGACATTGATTTTTTATGCATATTGTATTTGTATAATTTTTCTGGAAGGAAGATCTTCCTCTAAGCTTTGACTTGCCATAATTTCTGCTTTCTATTTGGTATCAATCTCCCCTGAGGGGAAAACATACTCCTCATTTATTCTTACCAAAAGAATCCATTTCCAGCTTTTTTCATTTTGTGGAAGAATAAAATATGAATAAAGATAGGTGCAGTTAATTGCTGTCTAGATACGTTTTATAGTGATGTACGATCACAATAAATCTGCTTTGCCCATATTTTCAATTTTAGCTCTCTCCCAAGTAATTTTTTAAAGCTCAGCCTCAACCTCGGGTGATTACAGGGATAAAACCATGCAGAAGTCTCTGTAACAGCATGGTTAGGCTAGGGCAGCTTCACAACTGTCCTAGAGGACAGTCTAGGATTTGTCTACCGCAGTGTTTCTCATCCTCAGTGACTTTAAAATATGTGGACTTCAGTTCCCAGAATTGCCCAGAAAGTCCACAGATCTTAAAGTTGCTGAGACTAATAAACAAGGTTTCCTTGCCTTTCTCTAAGGCAGTGGTTCTCAACCTGTGGGTCACGACCCCATTTGGGGTCGAACAACCATTTCACGGGGGTCGCCAAACAACACAGTCCGCCATTTTCCCCCTTTTTCTTAGCTGTGCTACTCCCTCTTATTCTATTGGCTTTTGAAAGCCAATAGAATAGACTCTCTTGAATAGAGTCTAATTCTATTGGCTTTCAAAAGCCAATAGGAATTGTCCAGGCTGTCTCTGCCCTGCTGAGCCCGCCAAAAGTCCCAGTCTGCAAACGGTGCTGCAAGTTGTCTGCAATGAAGGCGAGCTGTCTGGAAGTTTCCACCCCTCCCTGCTGAGCAACTACTAAAAATGTAAGTAAAAGAGGGCCATGGGTGGGAGGTGGGAGGCCGGCGGGCACAGGGAGGGTTGCTGGTGTGCGTGGGGCCTGGCAGATGCCTTACTTACGACCGGTTGGGGGTCCTCGACTTACGACCGGTTGGGTAGTCTTCGACTTACGACCAGTTGGGGTTGCGGCATTTAAAAGATTGAGAACCACTGCTCCAAGGCTTTTTTTTCCAGTTTCCAATTTTAATCTATATTCTTGGTATTTCCTAATAGACTTCAGTCCAAGCACCAACCAGATCAATTTCTAAGTTAGCTTCTAAGCCCACCAAGAGCTGGCAAATTCTGCCATTTTCCAAGACTTCCAAATTACAACTATTTATAAAAGTAACTTGAATAGGAGGAATAAAAGAATTAGCACTGCTTATCTGGCCACTTTTTTTTTAGAATGAACTTCATCTTCATTTTGCATGTCTGGGATTTCTTTCCACCAGCTTATTTTTTTATGGCAGCCATAATTGATCCACTGACATTTTATGGAGTACGATTTCATTTCAGTAGTTTCCTGGGTTTTTTTTCCCCCCTCAGCATTGTATTGCACTGTTTCCTGTGCTGTTTTTCCTGTAATTTCAATTGTTTTACAGAGCTGGTTACATCTTCTGCTGCTGCTGCTACAAAAACATGTCACTGAATGTCAGAGTAGATTTTCAGTAAAATATTGGTGGTACCTTCAACATGCCTATGAATGAAGCACTAAGATACTAAAAGCATTCCTATATTAGAAGATAAGAAATGCTGCATATTTGTCCTAAAATTACATTTCATGGATCAGCTGAGCTGGAAGATAAGGACAAAGCAAAAGCAGTGGCAGTTCTACTGTCAGCAAAACCCCACAGAAGTGGAGGAAGCATCGCCAGTCAGAAATTCATTTGCTTGACTCCAGGTTTAGAAGCAAATATTGGGCATCATCAATCTATTTGATTTTTCCTCTCTAGCAATTTGTTCTATTTTGGGGAAGAGGCTGACCAATGCAAGCTACTGAGTGCTGCTTGTTTTCATTACTACTACTACTACTACTACTACTACTACTACTACTACTACTACTAATACTAATACTACTAATACTACCACTAATACTACTACTATTATTACTACTACTACTACTACATTCATGTCAGGAGCACTGAAATACTTCTGAGTCAAAAGGATTTGCCAATGGAATGCCTTGTTGGGGGCTCCTTTCATTAAGTTGCCCACTGACAAGGTACTCATTTGTCTACACACAGTCACCCCCTTTTGAACTGTTGGCTTGGCAGGAGCTGGAGCGAGTGACAGGAACTCACCCCGTCATGCAGCAGCAAATGGATTTCGAACATAAGTCTGCCAATGATCAGCCTAACCACATGAGCCAAAGTGCTCCCTTTCGCTGTCTTTCCTGTAACCAATTGAAGTGATTCCAGGACCTGCAGGCCCTTACAAGCTTACCCAAGAAATTCTGTCTGTTGTATACTTCGTTCGCGTGCGAATGATGAAGACACATGGCGATGCTGAACAAACACTTTATTCACCTTCTACAACAACCAAGCGAAAGCAAAAGGCTCGCAGGCCTTTTTATATGGCCAGAAGCCCGGACAGTGACAACCAATAAGAACAGAGTATTTTCGCACCTTGCGCATGCGCACAAGGCTGGTGCCGCTCTGTCTGGTCCCGGGCAGCTTTTGGAATGTCCGGGACCAATGCAACACCCCGAGCCTGCTTTTGCAGGCTCAGGATACAACACTGTCCATCTTATTCTATGCTAAACCTAAGCACCTTTCACCACCCTCCCACCATTCCAGGCTACTTTCCCAAGTTGACTGTCTCACCAAGGATCTGCTGGTTGCCTTTGCAAAAACTCAGAAATACAGCCTAACCTAGAGAGTTCTTCCCATTTCAGTGGACAAACAGGATAAAATTGTTTATATAAGCAATTGAGAATATGTCCAGGCATCGTTTGAAAGCTCTGCATATCCTTCAAATGAGATGCTTTGGACCCCAAAGCATCATTTTTCACCTTAATAAAATAACTGTGCCTTTTCCAGATAGTACATCTGCTTTGGGAGGTATGTAGAAGTAGTTGGGAACAGCATTTGAAGTAGCCCCACGAACCCGGAAAAAGGTGCAACTGCTTTAATGCTTACAGTTCTAAGTTGTGCTTAAGAGAGATGGCAATTAAACATAGGCTTATTTTGGTATTCAATGCCAGCCTTCATTAGAGGGCTCTTAAGGGATTTATATATTCAAAGATGGCATAATAATAATAAAAAAACACAATTTACATAAAGTAAAAAAGAGCCATTCAAATCACAACAACCTTGTTTTGATTATCATGAGGGTCCTATATTTTTATATCTGATTGTTATTATATTTTTACTGTTCCTTGCTCCAAGTTGCTAATGACTAAGGACTTGTTGGTCCTTCTGCTGACAGAGCACATACCTCAATTCCATTTCCTTTGATTAACATATTGCAAAAGATTTCATTTGCACTGTTAATGTGGCATTCACGTGTACACATTAATATTTTGCCTCTTACAGTCTAACCCAATTTATCACTCCTAGGTTTTACTTCTCAGTTTTCCTATATGCTCTACAGTGGAAATCAAGTTTGTTTTGTTTTGTTTTTTGTTTTATTTTGCTTGTTTTTGTGTTACTTTAAAGGTGCCAACTGCTTATGGGATTAGTTGCATATTACCAGGGGAAAGAGAACAGCAGTTTCCAGGAATAATTCATTTTCTGTAGGATTAAGTTGACTTCTGTTTTTTTTGTTTGTTCTTGACACTCTTGATTTGAATTTGTTTTTTTTATATTAAAATTTTTTTTATTAAAGCACTCAACCTTAATCATAACAGCATATTAAGAAGCATTCATCATAGATCATAAAATACATCAGTAAGCATTAGTCTTTGTATACGTCAAATTTGGTAAACATTCTTCACTCCTCACGTCTAGCTTCAACTATACGCCAGATACATTTTATTTGATTGGTGTTTCTCTTGTATATAATCTATCCATTGTTTCCAGTCTGTCATATATTGTTCATTTGAGCGATCCTTCAAGTATGCTGATATTTAACTTTGACAACATTCTCTTGCAAATCTCCTTTCGTTATCAGACTTCCTGTTGGAAAATGGCTCGCAGCTCCTTTCTTCACAATTATATCACACACCCAAAAAAGAAAGTCAAGAAAGGGCTCTCTTATTAATTTGCCTAAGCAGACCTCAGGAAGATGGTTTCATTGTGGCATCCAAGATATGACAGCTGCAAGATGTTTAGTCAAACAGACCATTCTTGCCTATGGCAGTTTTTCTATGTATGTGAATTAGCAATCACATAGATTGGTTAGTTTCACTGATACAATTATATTCAGGTCATTTGGCACATTGTCTGACACACACCATATGTTATGTTTTCAACAAAACCAGTTGTCTGGCTATCCTGAAACTTTATGGATTGAAAAGGTTCAGGACAAAGTTCCCAAATCCGATGATATGGTCATAGAAAAAAAGCACATATGACAAGTAATACAATGAGGCTAGGCATTTAATCAGACTAAAGAAGGAGAAGAAAAAGAATATACGCTTAAATTTAAATTGTCCCAAAGGTGCTTTTTCCAAAAGGCAACTGGGCTTTCTTAGTTTTTTTTTTTTCCCTTTGAAAACATTTTGCTTCCCATCCAAGAAGCTTCTGCAGTTCCACATTTAAGTTCTAAGAAGAAGCTTCTTGGAATAGAATCGAAACATTTTCAAAGGAAAAAAAAATCCAAGAAATCCAGCTGCCTTTTGAAAAAAGCACTTTTGGGACAACCATGCCCTGAATGATTGAGAATCTCCACAGACATTTAAACTCAAATTCTGTTCTGAAATAGGGTGGGATTAGGATCCCTTTGGTTTTGCCAGTATAGGCTCAGCTGTTGTAGAGAAATCTGATGCTGACTTCTTATGATATATACACACAATCTTTTTATAGAAAGATGTAAAACTCAGAAACCACCTTGCAATGAAGTGTTAATTGCTTTATTTGTTTGTTTGGACGTTTTTGTTATTGTATTGTCCCTTAAGATACAGTAGCAACATGCAAAAGGAGTCTTGTGAGAACTGGATGTCTTCATTTCATGAATCCATTTCACGGTACAAGGTGTTCATTTTGCCATTTCTCCTGGTCTTCCATTACACACACACACTTTTGTGGGTGGATTATCACTGAAATCAATGCATACATACACAATTATTCCCTTTCAAGATAAGCAACATCATTCAAAGCACAGAAAAAGAAGTTGTACTGTAAGCCGGAAATAAAAGCCGGAAATAAAAATGAAAGAAAGGGCCTATGGTTGGAAGCAATGATAAAACAATATAAAGATTTTTTTAACCAGAGCATGTTACCAGAGAACTATAATAAAGGTAATACTTACTTAGTTTTACATGTATTAACAGCAGCTAGAATAGTATATGCACAATTTTGGAAAAATGAAGAAACCCCTATAGAGGAGAATATAATTTAAGAAATACTGGAATGTGCAGAAATGGATAGGTTAACATTAAAGATGAAAAAAAAGAAGAAGAAACTGAATTCTATATGACATAGGACTTATTTTACCAATGGTTAGCTGATAAAAACAGAGGTTAGAAAGTTGGAAATATGAGAAAATGTGGATTATGTGAGGAAGATTTATAATGGATTAGTAAATATTTTGATTGTTATACAATTCATGTTATTGTGGGAAATGCTATTTTTAACAATACGATTGCTACTTCTTAGTATATGATTGTATTCTGATAAGATTATTGTGAATGTGATGATTTTTATATTCTAATACTTTTATACCTAGACAACACTCTGTTCAATACAGAAATGGAATTTTTGAGATGATAATAAAAAAATGAAAGACAGAAAATAAAAGCACATCCAGTTTTCAGTAATACCTTTTGCTATAAATCTCCATTGCAAACCATTCCTCTTCATCTACAACACCCATATATTACTTTGCACAGCACCTTTTATTCTTTAAACTTTTCCCATATCTCCATCCAACCTTAACTTTCCCATTCATCCCCTTCTCTCAAGCCATTCACTCTTCCTTCACATATCAACAAATTTTGGTAATTTGCTCCATTTCTACTGATCATCTGCTTTTCTAGCCAGTCCACATCCATTCATCAGCTATTCATTCTTGACCTTCTTTCTTTTTATACTCCTTAAACAAGCCATTCCCACTGCATCCAAGTAACTTTTTTTTCTGCTGACATTCCCAACTGCCTCTTCCATATAACCCAAGTGGGAGGAAGCACACCCATATTTGCTTCTTTTAATGTGCATTCATCCACACAACTGAATATGTATTCATATTCCAATTCATATTTTCTGACATGTGCTTTAGCTCTTTCATGCCTAATTAAATTTAGATTTTTATCTTCCTGCTTGTTTTTATTAACTCCTTTGCACCAGATTAGATCACCTTTATTTGGGTCTATTATGTTATTTCACTTTCTCTAAATTGTATGATGACCATCTGTTATGTTTTCTTTTCTTTCACTCATTGTTATCCTTTTTTTTTTCATCTATTCTTCTTACATTCCAAGTTGCAATTTTCCACATGTCATGGTCATCATCGATTAGTCCATGAATATATTAACTTTCATTATCTATATGGTTGAAATAACTGAAGATTTCCTATAATGATTTTTAATATGACAGAGGAAATAAAATAAATTACCAGGACAGCTAGCAGGAAATGCTGCAAGTGGAATGTATACAACATGCCAGTTGCAGCATTTCCTGCTAACAATAAGGATACAATGCCAGTCAGTTTTGGCACATTTCAGCTGGTATGTCAAAAGTCCAATTTTACCCACTACACCTAATTGAATGTTGCATTTATATAGCCACACAAATAAAGGTTCTTCACCAAGGCAGTGTGTCCTACCTTTGGCTTTATATATCTCTGAGTACAGACATGTGCATGTGTACCTCCCTATATTACTATACAATAATTGCCATTATCTGACTAAGTGAAGGTTATACAGAAGTGCTGGAGATTCTTGTTTATCTAATGCCTGTTATCCATTCAAGTAGATCAGGTGAAGAAACACACACTCCAGAACAGACTGCAGGGATTCCAAGAGTGCTACTTTACTATTGTAGAGGATAATCATAGAACCTTGAAAACCAGTCCATGTTTTGCTCTTAAAATCAATAAAATCTAGGCAGGGTTAGTTTGAGTTTCTTTCTCATGTTTGCTTCAATTTCTGGGCTGTGTAATAACAGCAGCTCTAAGTTCTCCCTTAATAATTATTTCCTTCTTTTCTCAAGGTCACCTCTAAATTCCTTTATGATGCCACCCCATGACTTCAACTCCTGCTCATAACTACCATCCAATATCTCTAAGCATGTGCTGCTCATGTTTAACCATTGGATTAGGTAGACTTTCGATCTTGTAGAGCAAGACATCTGTGCTCCAATTTCTGGCTCACTTCTAACATAAAATAAAGAGAGACTTCTGTGCAAATAAACACCTTGCGGGCCATCAGTGTGTAGACTCTCACCTGTTGATTTTACCTTTTTCCATTTTCAAGAACTTTCATAAACAAATACTCAAGAATGATAGCTCTAGTGCCCTAAAGATAAAGAACAACCTACATCTGACTAAAACCACCTGAGTAAGCAAAGCAAACCTTTCACCTTTATGTAATTGCATCTCACTGACAGTTCATTCTGGATCCAAAACTGTTCGATTGCTACTGAAACTTCTTCTAACAACATATTTCTTTTTTTCAAAATTATCTAAGCTTAATTGTGCTCTCTCAGATATCAATGGGTCTCTGGGGAAACATTTAGCCACATAAATTAAATATGAAACACCAGCATCTAAAGGTTAATTATTGCATTTTAGTGCCTTTCAAATTCCTATTAAAAGACCAAAGTATCTTTTTAAAAGAATATAAAAATATTTTCCTTCAGAGATTTGAATAAAATCAGTGACACATACTGAGAAATGATAAAATTCCACTGCATATCAAAATGATGTTGATCCATTAAGATTTGGAGGGAATATATAGTGCTCAGTATAAATATGTCAGTCTTCTTGGGTAGTCCCTGTTTTCCCTGAAACGTTCCCTGTATGTCCTTCAAATACAGACAAAAGTATATGGCAGTCACTAGATCATAAAACAATCCCATATAACTGAGACTAGAAATATTGAAGACTTACATGTAAACCAGTCCTCAAGAAGGAAACCCTAAGAATGAATTGAAAAAAATCACAATCCATCAAGAGAAAAGAACAAGCAGAGAGAGAGTTGATACTCATAGTTTATACAGAATAATGTAAATTCATACCCTCATTTTCTTCTAATTTTATAGTTACTGTTCCCTCAAAATAGCCTTGTAGGATCTTTGATATGTTAAGCTTGTAGTCCTGAAATGTTTACGAAAACATGTCACTCTTCAAAAGATATAAAGGAAAGAAACATCTTACTAAACTACTATAGAAATAATTTATTACACAACAGAACTCACTGGTGCAGCCTACCAGTCTTTCTAGGTAGGTAAGGCCAAAAAACAAAAATCAGCAGGATTCTAGAAATATTCCTTAATGCAGTTCAGATCTTGTTACAGAATCCTGAAAGCCTGCCAAAGTCCCTCTCGATTTCAACTAATGCTCAACAAAATAAAAACAAAGTTTTGTGAATATTTTTTTCTTCCTGGCTGCTGCTCTTCCAAGACACAGATATATCCTCTAAAACACCTCCACAATCTCCTGATAGTTCTATACTACCTCCTTCCTCTCTTTTTCCATTCAGTGCTCACTATAAATAATCTTTCATCAATATTGTTTTCAAAAAAAGATAGGCTATCAGCAAAAGGCCTGGCTTACAGCTATTAGCATTTCTCTTTCAAGTGAGCTCCTCTTTCGACCTCTGCTAATTCTAGTAGCATCAATTTCTCAAATGAAAGGTTTGCTCAAGATGTACAAAATGCTACAAAAAACTGCAGAATCACTTTTTAAAAATTCTCTTCTGACCAAGTTTGTTTTTCAGGATGAATAAAATTGATCTCAGTTCTGTTGTAATTAAAATGGATCTAATTTTTGTACACTAATTGCTGGATGGCACAATTTGCAGAACAAGAAGTATACAGTTGACTTCCAGTTCTGGATCACGGCGCCTCTAGCCGTACGGGGAGACTTGTCTCCTCGTTTGGCTAGTTTCCCTCCTCCGGTAGACCCCTGTGGGGGTCGAAAGTCGCGCCTGGAGGGCGCGACTACCATCGAGGAGGCTGCGCTTGGCTGCAGAGGAGCGGCGGCTCCTCTAGCTGTCCGAGCTAACTCTGAGGGCCGACGGAGAAGATCGGCCATAAAATGGCCGATCACCTAGCCGCACCAACCGCAAGTCACAAGAACAACTAAGCATGAAGAACCACCGTGGTGAATCCGGGTGAGACCTTTCCTTCCCTCGCTATCCTGACTTTTCCTTAAAGAGTTTCTATTTTCCTTTATTAAGAGGAAAATGCCTATATGTGGAAAGAAAGAGCTAAAAAGAAAAAGATTAATTTTTGTGTGTGTGGTTGTTTTTTTTTACTATTTGACTTCTTCTGGGTGAATTTCAGGGGAAAAGAAGGAAAAAAGGGACATTATTACTTTTCTTTTTAAATCTGATAATGTAGGAGACATTTTTGTTGATTTTTTAAAAAAAGAGAGAAAACTTTCCTTTTTTTCTTTCTTTAACTTGATTAACTTGGGAAAAAAAGAAGAAAAAGATTTTATAGTCCACTGAGGACATCTGGTGGTGAAAAAGCAAAACTCTAACTGTATTTCTCCCTGTTATCTGAAGAGGGATTGGATTTATGTGATAATAAAAGAGAAAAGATAACTGGACAGCTGAGTGGTGAAGCTGGCTATTAGACCATTGGAGACGGATATTTGTGGATCTTTCTCAAGTAGTCTCTAATAAAGGAATAGGCAAAGCTACCACCAAAATGGCTGAAAGTTATTCACATCTTGACTATGATTTAATACTGGAAAAAATATTATAAGTTAGAGAAGATTTCAAAACTTATTTGAAATCTTGGAGAAAATCCAAAGATGCCACCTTGGAATCTTACATTGACCCTCTAATAATGAACCAAGTTATGGAACAAGGAACAATAGAAGATGAACAGAATAGTCCTGAACAGACCTACTTACAACTTAAAGAGACAGCACTATTCTTACAACCTAATTGTGAATCTGCATTGAGAGAAAATGTGGAAACCACTGAATCAACTAATGCTACACGTCACCTACAATTGATGGACAATTTTGATGACCAAGAAATAACTGTAATTGACTCAACTCAACTACCAAAAATAACAAAGATTGACACCAGACACAATTTTTCAGAAATTACAATAAAGAGGAAAGGTAAAGAAAATTTGTTTAGTTTGAACCGGTTAGGAATTCTCATAATCAAATCTTGAGATTTGATAACCGAAAAGCCTTATTATGGGAACCAAATTGGCATAGAAAGAAAGCTAGAATCAGGTTTAAATGTGACATAAAATATTATTTGACGGGTTAAAAAGGCTTTAGAAATTGTGTCTGATTTAATGACGAATGAAGGATGTAAATTTACTGTTACCATGGTTGATAATTATTTGAGGGAGTAAATCTTTCTAGAGGACAAAAAGACCTTATAGATGTAGATTGACGAAATGATTGAATATATCTTTTTTTTTTAAAAAATGGAAATGTATTTTTTTATTTTTTTTACTTATATACTAATTTTAAATTTGATAATTATGTTGTAATAGAGAAAGAGAATATGTCTGATTTAATTAGGAATGAAAGATGAGAATTTCCTGATATTATAGTTGATAAGTATTTGAAGATATAAATTTTATTAAGGCCTTAAAAAGATTTTTTTATAGATGTAGATTGATGAAATATATTCTTAAAAATAGAACTGTATTCGTTGGACTTATATTATTATTTTAAATATGATAACTATGTTGTAATAGAGAGAGAGGAAGAGCTATTTGTGATAAGGAAAAAAATCTGTCTCAATGAACGATCTTGTACTAAGGATACCTGAAATCACAACTATATACTTACTAAAATGTAATTGAAGTATGACAACCGTAATTAGTATAGCCTAAAAACAGGATATAGATTATAATCGCATGTGTTTGATGATTTTTGTTTGATTGAACTTTACTTAAAATTGTATAAATTTTAATAAGCAATACCATATTCAATTTGAGTTATATTGTCATAACTTGTGTGTTCGTGAGTGTGTTTGTGGCGTCCCGGCAACCATGATTAATGACAGAGACTTGAGTTTCTGTCGGGATGGAAGCCTCGGCCGAAGCCCGGCCTCAACTTTTATTGCACATCAAAGGTCTCTACCCACAAATTGTCACCCTACTGATTTACAGCCAATTACATTACACAGATAGTTAAAACATACACTTTGAAAGCATGACGTCTTTTTCAAGAAACGAAACTTTTCCCTGCTTTCTCCTCCACCCCCTTAGTACAGCTATCAGCTGACAGCCTGTAAGGGAGGGAGAGAGAAGCCCATCCAGGCAGAGAAGGATTTCTTAAAGGAGAAATGGACATTTATCACAACATCTCATCCTTTTTTGTTTTTGTTTAGAAGCAAAGGCTTTCAGTCCATGTATTTGATTTCATCCAACTGAGGTGGCTGTTTATCCATTGGCATCCGCTCGAATCCTTGTTGACTAATGTTCACTTGTTGAGACAATTTTTTCTTTGGTATAAAAGATTTCATCATAGCAAAAATATCAGGCAAACATTGTATATAAAAGCATCCACAATGGAATAATATAACAATACAAAATAATACTTATCAAATTTCTTAACCATTGAAAATTTTGTAACCAAAACCAGAATGCATTCCAAATATCCCCAATGCTTATGATCTCCGGATATTGGTGGAGGGATTTGTCCTTGTTCTTCATTAAGCATTTCGACGGCCGTCACTGTCATTGGCTGCAGTCCAATTCCGTGCGCCATTAAAATAGCTACAAACCCAATACACTTGCATTGTACTCTCCATCATCACATTTTGCACACACTTTATTATTACTTTGATCACAATGATCAGGCATATTAAAGATGATATTACAAGAGATATATACTTAAAAGAATAATTCCCTTAGAAAAATTAAAACACACTAATACAAAATCTACATAATAAACCCTAAGTGGCAGCGTATAATGCCCTGCCTCATTAATATGTACAAAACTTTCGCTGGCTCCAGTGTTGTTCAAAGGAAGTCCAACTAAAAAAAATCCTTGACTGGCATCCGATGGTGACATCATACACATCCAGCAGTCAGTATGGTTTGTTAAGGCACTAACTTTTTATTGTCCTTCCAAAATTATTGTCCATCCACTTTGGGTTCACCAGAGTCTTTGCAATCTTTTGGCTGTACACTGTAAGGGCGAATATTGCGGCCAGGAACCCATATCGTATTGCCTTCATGTTGCACCGCAGCATATCCACGACCCCAGGTAATAAGTTCAGCTGGTCCTTTCCACTGGGGGTCTGGTAGTTTACGATACCAAACTAGCGGTCGAACCGCGGTTGCTGCGTCTGGAAGGGGAGAAAAATGCCTGCTCGCAGCTGTATTAGGTGGCGTGCCAGTAAGATTTAAGAAATTGAGAGTATATAAAGCCAAATTAAGATGATTTTGCACTCCAGGTAGTCCGGGGGTATTTTTCCCCATTTTTCATTTTTAATTTGTCAAGCATGTGCTTAAGAGTGGAGTTGGCCCGTTCCACTACTTTTTGCCCCTGTGAATTGTAAGGAATGCCGAATTTATGAATAATGTCCCACCGATTGCAGAACTGAGCAAAAGCGTGACTACAATATGCGGATCCATTATCAGTTTTTAATTCTTTAGGAGTACCCAGAGTGCTAAAAGTTCGAATACAATGATTGATGACATGTTTAGTTGCCTCTCCATGCTGTGGAGTAGCAAGGATGAACCCAGAATATGTATCAATAGTCACATGTATATATTTCCACGGATTAAAAGATGCATATTGAGTAACGTCCATTTGCCAAATTTGACATGCCTCAAGTCCATGGGGATTCACACCCATTGGAATAGACAGTCCTTGTTGTGAACAACTGGGGCACTGTTGAATGATAGCTGTTGCCTCCCCGGGGGTTATGCCAAATTGTTTAGCCAAAGCCTTGGCGTTTTGATGAAAAGAGCTATGACTATCCCAGGGAGTAAGTTGTTGCATAGTCATAACGTGTGTGTTGCCATATCCGTCTGGGAATTCCCTTCACTGAGAATTCCTGGAAAATTTTGATGACTTCGGATATGTGCAATAAAATAAGGACAATATCTTGTCTCAATAGATTTTTGCAATGTCAAAAATAGTGTCAACAAAGTCTCATCCAAACTAGGAGAGATATAAGCAAAAGGTAAATTTTTTATGGCCAAAAATCATGGATCTGTTGAAAAATGACAAAAAAAAAACAAAACAAAACAAAACTGACCAGGCCAATCACCAATCAATAATTGCAAAACCAAATTATTTTGAATCAAAGTTTCCCACAATTTTACGGAAAATAGGATAAAAATAATTGCAAATTCAATTCCAAAAATCTGGCGCCATCGTGTGGCCACGATGTGTAATTTCAGCCAAAGTCATAGCTGGAGTGAAAACAATTTCTTGAAGGCATATTAGATTGAGTAATTGCCACTGTGGGTGGTCGATCAAAAATCCCATTCAAATGAACAGGGTGATTGTCAACACACCGATTAGTCCACTGGGTGTTGAGGGCTGTTTGGACTTTCTCAACGACCAATAGCTGGTCGGAGGTCAATGTCACAACGTCTGTGGGATTTTTGAGGCCTTTTAATGCCATAAATAAGGGAGAAAGGGTCAAGGTAGAAAGACCTATATATGGCCTTAACCAATTAATATTTCCTAAATATTGTTGTAGTTGAACCAATGTAGGTGCAAGTGTCTTTTGACCAGTGCCAGTTAAGGGTTGCAAAACTCTTTTGCAGTCTGCATTAGCATTTTCAACAGCCAATTTCATCAAAATCTCTTTTGTAGTTAATTCATTAGCAATTTCTTTATCAATACTATCTTTTAGTCTATTTATAAATTCATCATAGGGCTCAGTAGTTCCCTGTTTAATTTGAGTAAAACTTTTGCCAAATTTTTCCACTTTCATCTACTACCTTTAAAGCAGCAAAAAAAAAAACTGTAAAATTACACCATGTATAGCTGCATCTGGCTGTTGTCCAACAGCAGTGAACTGTCCAGAGCCATAAATTTGGTCTGGCACTAATTGAGCAGTGCCTCTCTGAATAGCTTGAATATGATACTGGGAGTCCCAAACTGCATACTGCGCAGGTGTTAAAATCATTTGCATTAATGCCTTCCAATCTGCTGGAATCATTTTGTGAGCAAATCCATTATCAATTTCTGCATCCATGCCCACAGTTACAGGGTATAAAATTGTCATTTCCTCCACATTCAATTCACCTATTTCATAATCATTCTGTAACGTTTCCTGAATAAAATTACTTGTTTTGGTCAGAGCTGGAGGATCACACAACTCAACATTGCTAGGAAAAAACTTGCTGTGATTTTTAATTGTTACTGAAGTTTCACTGGCAGGGAGAAGAAGTTGAACTTCATTATAATTCAATGGATTCAGTAATATTTTTAGTAGGAGCTGCTCCTGTGTCTCCAAAGCTTTTAACACTACTCTGCAAGATGTTAAAATAGAAGCGGGGGCCCTAGAAGTTTTGTAACAACTCCTCCACTCTCCTCCAAGTTTCAACTGTAAGGCAGCCTGCCTCTGGGTAGAAAGGAATGTGTTTCCAAATAAATTCAAGGAGAGATCTTAAATCTCCTTCTGTCAGCTTCTGAGCTGTAAAACGAACATAATTCTTCCTGGTTATCTCTGTGAGCTTAGTCAAAGGTGTTTCTTGCCTTTTTGAGAGATATCCCCACATACTTACGAGGGATCAGTCCTCGTCCAGCGATGAACTGATGAAGCGCGCTTTGCCACGTCCGGGCGGTAAGTATGAGGGTCCAGGGACGTATAACCTCTCAGGGTTATCACGTCGAGGGTCACCACTTGTCATAACTTGTGTGTTCGTGAGTGTGTTTGTGGCGTCCCGGCAACCATGATTAATGACAGAGACTTGAGTTTCTGTCGGGATGGAAGCCTCGGCCGAAGCCCGGCCTCAACTTTTATTGCACATCAAAGGTCTCTACCCACAAATTGTCACCCTACTGATTTACAGCCAATTACATTACACAGATAGTTAAAACATACACTTTGAAAGCATGACGTCTTTTTCAAGAAACGAAACTTTTCCCTGCTTTCTCCTCCACCCCCTTAGTACAGCTATCAGCTGACAGCCTGTAAGGGAGGGAGAGAGAAGCCCATCCAGGCAGAGAAGGATTTCTTAAAGGAGAAATGGACATTTATCACAACATATATTTATATGACTTTGTCTTTGAATGATTGGACATCCTGATCACCACGTTGTGCCCTAAACTTTTGGGGAAAGATGGGAAAAATCAGTAAAAAAATTATTTTTTTTATTTTTTTTAAAAAAAGAAGTATATACCGAGAAGATTAGATAAAATAGAAGTATTAATGTATAATACAGATAGGGAAATTTGGAGAGAGGAGTTGCTCGGACATTACCCCTGAACTGTATCTGAAGAGGGATGAAAGGGAAGAAAGGAGAGGAGAGAGAAAAGAGTAAAGGAGGGGAGAAGGAAGTAGGAAGGTTGGAGGAGAAGTGGAGAAGGGAAGGAGAGTGGTGTAGAGGGAAGTAGGGAAGAGAAGAAAGGGAGAAAGAAGGTAGAGAAGAAGGAGTGTGGATGCGGTGAAAGGGGAAATGGGCGAGCAACACCAAAAGTTATGTGTAGGTATTTATCTCATTTTATTAAAAGTATTGTATATATGAATGTAAAAAGAATGTATGGTAACATCTCATAAATATCATGGTATATGTATCAGGGAAAGTTTGGAATGAAATTGACAAAGTCTTAAAATAGGTTTAACAGAAATTTATGATAGAAATGGAATATATTAAATTTATATGGTGTGTGTGTGTGTGTGTGTGAGGGAAATAGAAAGATGAAAGTGAATGTACTAAGTTGAGCTGTTTATGTATGTTTTTATTTTGGAATTTTTGTTTACCCAATCACCACGGTGTGCTTTAAGCACTTATTGTTAAAATCATAAAACCAATAAAATATTTTTCAAAAAAAAAAGAAGTATACAGTTGTCCAGGTTTAGTGTAACCTCATTTATGATCCCTTAAATGCCTGACTTTGCTTATAATATCAATAATCTCTCTCTCACACACACTATTCTTCCAGAAAGTTAAAAATGGCATGCTTGGGACTTCCAGATGGTCTTCCAAATAGATATTGGACAGATTGGAATGTCTTAACTTCACCAAGATTGATTTCTGAGAATTGGCTGGGGGTTCTAGAGGAACAGAAATTGATTTAATGTGTTATTTTCTACAGTTCTAAAGATTTAAATGTATAATTCAAACTTATGAGTTTTTGGATAAAAATATCTTCCACTATGTAGAATGGAATTTTTCTTGGAAAGTTACTCTTGAGGAAGCATGCGCAGGATTATATTGTGGAATATTAAAATTAACTGCAGTCCAGGAAGGACCTGAACCATAAAAATTTACATGAACTTTTCATACCAATGTTTAAACCTGTTTTGGTAGGTAGGTAGTAATTGAACAAGAACATATCATCTCACAGAAACTCTGGCATTTATATTTTGCTGTCCAATCAGTTAAAAAGCAAGTATTTGTTACAAAAGAGAAAAGCTCTTTAAAAAAAAAAGTGGAATCCTAATTTTAAAATGTTTATTGTAGGTTTTTAACTTACTCACTGTACTGTAAGCCCAGCTGATTTAGTTCAGTAATTAAACTTATTGATGTCCTGAATTGATTTGGCAAATGGATTTTTTTTTCACTCTGACCTTCTCAGCTTTGCGTGAATCATACAAATGGTTTATTTCATGCATTATGCCCAAGAAATGTATGCAATACCCACTGGATAAATCTCTGCACAATATATTTTATTTCCCAGCATTTTGAATCATTGCAGAGCACGTAAGAAATATAAAAAAAGCTGCTACCAGTCAGCTAAATATAAAAAGTATTTTTAATCCCATTCCAGCAGATCAGATCAAATAGGGAACTTTAGCGCGAACTGCATGAGAATGCATTTTTTTCTCTGAGCTCTTGGAACGCTTCACCTGGCCTTACCAATTGCCGGCTACAGCCAATTCAGACAAAGCCCAGGGTGTAGCTGTGGAATACTAGGGTGAGGATTTAAGCAGGGGAGAAGGATTAATAAATCCTCTGACACAAAGTTACAATAGAATGCTGTATCTTTATTATTGGTATTGAAAGTAGGAAGCAATTTGAGGCTTTGGATTCTTGACAAAAAAACCCTAATAGATGAAGCTGTGCCTGAGGTAGGGGGTCCTAAAAAAGATCCATTTTGGCACACCTCTCAATTTTCCTTCCACCATTTTCAATTTCAGCAGTCCTTGAAAAACCAGTGAAAATGGGGTGTTTTCATGCTGAGATATGTGTAACAGAAATTTGTGGAGATTTTGTTGTGAGAAGCATGCAACAGACAAGGGAGGGAAATACTTCTGGCATAAATATGGATGAGAGAGAGAGAGACAGACAAACAGACAGACACAAACAGAGAGAGAAAAGATGAAATGTTATTACTACCGTATTTAGCTTTCTCAGTCCTGTTGCCCATCTTAACCTTTCTACTTTGTTTTTATATTTATGCAATTAGTCAGATTTGAATATATGTTTTGGTGCCTGATCAGAATGCACACCTAACCATATCGCTTTCTGAATAGGTTTCCTGAAAATGCTGATTATCCATCAGTCAATTGTTTAAAAAAAAATTGGGATGAAGAGATATTTCCACCCTATTTCATAATAATTGGGTTTTTTCTCACATTTTTCCACAGTTATGATTCAACTGCAGTAGTTGTGTCTACTGATTGTTAACATTTTTCTATGTTTATTCATTATATTTCTTAATGATTGGAACTTATACAGCAGCAATATTTTCCTTTCATACGTTCTGTCCAGGTAAACTTACAGTGAGACATACAATAAGCAAACATTTTAACCCACGGTGTTTAACTGAGTCTTGAAATTCATTCATTTTGCCTTGGACTTACTTTGTGAAGATGTTGTAACTTGGAGCCCTTCATTTACATTGAAATACAGTATCCAATCCTGAAAATAAGCCCTATCGTACTCAATGGGTTTTATTTCTATGTGTGATTTATTACTTTGGGAGTATCCCTCAAAACTGTCAGTGCATTGGAATACTAATAAATCATGGAAACAAATTTATTCTGCCCCAGAATAAATTTAAATTAAATCCTTCCACCCCTAAAAAAAATTCACCTGAAAAATTGGTTGCCATTTTACCTTAACTGGTTCTATGCTACTCATGACTTCATTGACAACTATCTAAGACACAGGTCAGCAACCTGTGGCTCTGGAGCCACATGTAGCTCTTTGAGCCTTCCCCTGCGGCTCCCAGCCTCCTCTGCCATTTGCAGAGAGAGAGACAGAGAGAGGCACTTGCGTGTCTCTCTCTGTCTCTCTGTCTCTCTCTCTCTCTCTCTCTCTCTCTCTCTCTCTCTCCCCCTCTCTCTGTGTGTAAAAGAGAGAGTGGACTCACAGTGTTATCCAAGGAACTGAAAAGCTTATTGGGCGTGGCTCCTCCCTTTGCTGAGTCTCTGCAGGAAGCAGGCAGCAGGAAGGGCAGAAGAGAGCTAGCTAGCCCAGCTAGGCTGACTCAGGAATTCTGGGAAATGAACTCCATGAGTCATGAAAGAGCCAAGGTTGCCTGCCGGTGAGCTTGTTGGAGAAGAGTTTGAAGCCAGCTTGCCAGGTGAGCAGAAGATCGGACAGAGGGAGAGAGAGGGAGGGAGAGAGAGACAGATAGAGACCCTTTTGACATCTAAAATGAAGATAACACTGAATATATCCTTTTTTACCTTTATGATAGGATATGATATATCCTTTTTTACACTTCTTTCTTTCTCTCTCTCTCTCTCTTTCTCGTTTTTCTCTTTCTCTTTCTCTCTCTTTTTCTTTCTTTCTCTCTCTCTTTCTGTTTCTTTCTTTCTCTTTCTCTCTCTTTATCTTTCTCTCTTTCTCTCTCTTTCTGTTTCTCTCTTTCTCTTTCTCTCTCTCTCTCTCACACACACACACTTTCTCTTTCTCTCTCTCTCTCTCTTTCTTTCTCTCTCTTTCTCTCTTACTCTCTTTCTCTTTCTTTCTTTCTTTCTCTGTCTTTCTCTTTCTCTCTCTCTTTCTCTCTCTTCCTCGCTTTCTCTTCCTCTCTCTCTCTTTCTTTTTCTTTCTCTCTCTTTCTCTCTTTCTTCCTCTCTCTTTCCTTCTCTTTCTCTTTCTTTCTTTCTATCTTTCTCTTTTCAACTCTCTTTCTCTTTTTTCTCACTTCCTTTCTCTTTCTCTCTCTTTCTCTCTCTCTGTCTTTCTCTTTCTTTCTCTATCTCCCTCTTTCTTTCTCTCTCTCTCACTTTCTTTCTCTCTTTCTTTCTTTCTCTTTGTTTCTTTCATTCTCTCTCTCTTTCACTTTCTTTTCTCTCAATTTCTTTTTCTCTTTCTTTCTCTTTCTTTCTCCCTCTTTCTCTCTTTTTTCTCTTTCTTTCTATCTTTTTCTTTATTTCTTAATCTCTCTCTCTTACTCTCTTTCTCATTTTCTTTCTCTTTCTCTCTCTCTATTTCTTTCGTTTTGTCCATTTCTCTCCCGCTTTCTCTGTCTTTCTCTCTCTTTCTTTCTGCCTCTCTTTTTTCTCACTTCCTTTCTCTTTTTCTCTCTTTCTCTCTCTTTCTTACTTTTTCTCTCTCTTTCTCTTTTTTCTTTCTCTTTTTTCTCTTTTTTTCTATCTCTCACTTTTTCTTTCTTTCTTCTTCTCTTTTTCTCTCTCTCTTTCCCTTTGTTTCTTTCTCTTTGTCTTTCTTTCTCTCTCTTTTGTTCTTTCTCTCTCTCTCTCTTTACTCCTTTCTCTCTTTCTCTCTTTCTTTTTCTCTTTCTTTCTCTTTCTCTCTTTCTCTTTCTTTTTTCTTTCTTTCTCTCTTTCTTTCTCATTCTCTTTCTCTCTCTCGCTCTCTGTTTCTTTTTATTTTTTATCTCTCTGTCTCTCTTTCTCTTCTCTCTCTCTTTCTTCCTCCTTTCTTTCTCTTTCTTTCTCTTTCTCTCTGTTTCTCACTCTCTTTCTTTCTCTCTCTTTTTCTGTATATCTCTTTCTCTCTCTCTTTCTCTTTCTTTCTCTCTTTCTTTCTCTGTCTTTCTCTTTCTCTCTCTCTTTCTCTCTCTTCCTCTCTTTCTCTTCCTCTCTCTTTCTCTTTCTTTTTCTTTCTCTCTCTCTTTCTCTCTTTCTTCCTCTCTCTTTCCTTCTCTTTCTCTTTCTTTCTTTCTATCTTTCTCTTTTCAACTCTTTCTCTTTTTTCTCATTTCCTTTCTCTTTCTCTCTCTTTCTCTCTCTCTCTGTCTCTCTTTCTCTTCTCTCTCTCTTTCTTCCTCCTTTCTTTCTCTTTCTTTCTCTTTCTCTCTGTTTCTCACTCTCTTTCTTTCTCTATCTCCCTCTTTCTTTCTCTCTCTCTCTCACTTTCTTTCTTTCTTTCTCTGTTTCTTTCATTCTCTCTCTCTTTCACTTTCTTTCTCTCAATTTCTTTTTCTCTTTCTTTCTCTTTCTTTCTCCCTCTTTCTCTCTTTTTTTCTCTTTCTTTCTATCTTTTTCTTTATTTCTTAATCTCTCTCTCTTACTCTCTTTCTCATTTACTTTCTCTTTCTTTCGTTTTGTCCCTTTCTCTCCCGCTTTCTCTGTCTTTCTCTCTCTTTCTTTCTTTCTGCCTCTCTCTCTTTTTTCTCACTTCCTTTCTCTTTTTCTCTCTTTCTCTCTCTTTCTTACTTTCTCTCTCTCTTTCTCTTTTTTCTTTCTCTTTTTTCTCTTTTTTACTATCTCTCACTTTTTCTTTCTTTCTTCTTCTCTTTTTCTCTCTCTTTCCCTTTGTTTCTTTCTCTTTGTCTTTCTTTCTCTCTCTTTTGTTCTTTCTCTCTCTTTACTCCTTTCTCTCTTTCTCTCTTTCTTTTTCTCTTTCTTTCTCTTTCTCTCTTTCTCTGTTTCTTTTTTCTTTCTTTCTCTCTTTCTTTCTCATTCTCTTTCTCTCTCTCTCTGTTTCTTTTTATTTTTTATCTCTCTGTCTCTCTTTCTTTCTCTTCTCTCTCTCTTTCTTCCTCCTTTCTTTCTCTTTCTCTCTCTTTCTCTCTGTTTCTCTCTCTCTTTCTCTCTCTTTTTCTGTATATCTCTTTCTCTCTCTCTCTCTCTTTCTCTTTCTTTCTCTCTTTCTTTCTCTGTCTTTCTCTTTCTCTCTCTCTTTCTCTCTCTCTTCCTCTCTTTCTCTTCCTCTCTCTCTCTCTTTCTTTTTCTTTCTCTCTCTCTTTCTCTCTTTCTTCCTCTCTCTCTTTCTTTCTTTCTCTTTCTTTCTTTCTATCTTTCTCTTTTCAACTCTCTTTCTCTTTTTTCTCACTTCCTTTCTCTTTCTCTCTCTTTCTCTCTCTCTGTCTTTCTCTTTCTTTCTCTATCTCCCTCTTTCTTTCTCTCTCTCTTTCACTTTCTTTCTCTCTTTCTTTCTCTTTGTTTCTTTCATTCTCTCTCTCTTTCACTTTCTTTCTCTCAATTTCTTTTTCTCTTTCTTTCCCTTTCTTTCTCCCTCTTTCTCTCTTTTTTCTCTTTCTTTCTATCTTTTTCTTTATTTCTTAATCTCTCTCTCTTACTCTCTTTCTCATTTTCTTTCTCTTTCTCTATCTCTATTTCTTTCGTTTTGTCCCTTTCTCTCCCGCTTTCTCTGTCTTTCTCTTTCTTTCTTTCTGCCTCTCTCTCTTTTTTCTCACTTCCTTTCTCTTTTTCTCTCTTTCTCTCTTTCTTACTTTCTCTCTCTCTCTCTCTTTTTTCTTTCTCTTTTTTCTCTTTTTTTCTATCTCTCACTTTTTCTCTCTTTCTTTTGCTCTTTCTTTCTCTTTTTCTTTTTTCTTTCTTTCTCTCTTTCTTTCTCATTCTCTTTCTCTCTCTCGCTCTCTGTTTCTTTTTATTTTTTATCTCTCTGTCTCTCTTTCTATCTCTTCTCTCTCTTTCTTCCTCCTTTCTTTCTCTTTCTCTCTCTCTCTCTTTCTTTCTCTCTCTTTTGTTCTTTCTTTCTCTTTCTCTCTCTTTTTTCTCTTTCTTTCTTTCTTTCTTTCTTTCTCTCTTTCCCCCTCTCTCTCTTTCTCTTTCTTTCTCTTTCATTCTTTCTCTCTTTTTTTCTGTTACCTCCTCTCTCATTCTTTCTTTCGTTCGTTCTTTCTCTATCTCTTTCTTTCTTTCTCTCTTTTTTCTCTTTCTTTCTTTCTTTCTTTCTTTCTCTCTTTCCCCCTCTCTCTCTTTCTCTTTCTTTCTCTTTCTTTCTTTCTCTCTTTTTTTCTGTTTCCTCCTCTCTCATTCTTTCTTTCGTTCGTTCTTTCTCTATCTCTTTCTTTCTTTTTCTCTTTCTCTCTCTCTCATTCTCTCTCTTTGTTTCTCTTTCTCTCTTTTTCTTTTTCTTTCTTTATCTCTCCATCTCTTTCTTTCTCTTTCTCTCCTTTTTTCTCCCTATCTTTCTTTTTCTTTCTTTCTTTCTTTCTTTGTTTCTTTCTTTCTCTTTTCAACTCTCTCTCTCTTTCTCTTTCTTTCTCACTTCCTTTCTCCTTCTCTCTCTCATTCTCTCTGTCTTTCTCTTTCTTTCTATATCTCTTTCTTTCTCTTTCACTTTCTTTCTCTCTTTATTTCTTTCTCTTTGTTTCTCCATCTTTCTCTATTTCTTTCTTTCTCTTTCTTTCTCTCTTTCTCTTTCTCTTTCAATCTCTCTTTCACTTTCTCTTTCTTTCTTTCTTTCTCTTTCATTCTCCCTCTCTCTCTCTTTTTTCTTTCTTTCTTTCTCTCTTTCTTTTTCTTTCTCTCTTTCTCTTTCTTTCTCTCTCTTTCTGTTTCTCTCTTTCTCTTTCTCTCTCTTTCTCTTTCTCTCACACACAAACACTTTCTCTCTCTTTCTCTCACTCTTTCTATCTTTTTCTGTCTCTCTGTGTTTTTCTCTCTTTCTTTCTTTCTCTTTCTCTCTCTCTGTTTCTCTCTTTCTTTCTCTCTTTCTCTTTCTCTCACTTTCTTTCTTTTCCTTCATTCTTTTTCTTTGTTTCTTTGTCTTTCTCTCTCGTTTGTTCTTTCTCACACACACACTCACTCACTTTCTCTTTCTTCCTTACTCTCTCTCATTCTCTCTTTCTTTCTCTCTCTCTCTCTCTTTCTCTTTCTTCATTTCTCCCTCTTTCTCTCTCTTTCTTTCTCTTTCTTTTTTTCTCCCTCTTTCTTTCTCTTTCTCTTCCTTTCTCTTTTCAACTCTCTCTCTCTTTCTCTTTCTTTCTCACTTCCTTTCTCTTTCTCTCTTTTTTTCTCTCTCTGTCTTTTTCTTTCTTTCTCTCTCCCTCTTTCTTTTTTCTCCCTCTTTCACTTTCTCTTTCTTTCTCTCTTTCTTTCTTCCTCTTTCATTCTCTTTTCTCTCTCTCTCTTGCTCTTTCTTTCTTTCATTCTCTCTCTCTTTCACTTTCTTTCTCTCTCTTTCTCTCTCTTTTTCTTTCTTTCTTTCTTTCTTTCTCTCTCTTTTTCTTTCTCTTTTTCTTTCTTTCTCTATTTCTTTCTTTCTCCTTCTTTCTTTCTCTCTTTATTTTTCTTTCTCTCTTTTTCTTTCTTTCTTTTTCTTTCATTCTTAATCTCTCTTTCTTTCTCACTTCCTTTCTCTTTCTCTCTCTCTTTCTCTCCCTCTTTCTCTCTTTCTCATTCTCTTTCTCTCTCTTTCTTTCACACTTCCTTCCTTTCTCTCTCTCTTTCTATTTCTTTCTTTCTCTCTCTCTCTCTTTCTCACTTCCTTTCTCTTTCTCTCTCTTTCATTTTCTTTCGCTCTCTCTTTCTCTTTCTTTCTCTCTCTTTCTTGCTGTCTCTTTTTTCTTTTTCTATCTCTTTTTCTTTCTTTGCCCCTTTCTTTCTATCTTTCTTACTTTCTCTCTCTTTCTCTTTCTTTCTCTTTCTTTCTTTATCTGTCTGTCTCTTTCTCTCTCTCTCTTCCTCTTTCTTTCTTTCTTTCTTTCTTTCTCTTTCTTTCTTTCTCTCTTTTTTTTCTCTTTTTTCTGTCTCTCACTTTCTCTTTCTGTTTCTCTCTTTCTCTTTGTCTTTCTTTCTCTCTCTTTCTTTCTCTTTCTCTCTCTTGCTCTCTTTTTCTTTCTTTATCTCTCCATCTCTCTTTCTTTCTCTTTCTCTCCCTTTTTTCTCTCTATCTTTCTTTCTCTTTCTTTCTTTCTTTCTCTTTTTAACTCTCTTTCTCTTTCTTTCTCACTTCCTTTTTCCTCTCTCTCTTTCTCTCTCTGTCTTTCTCTTTCTTTCTCTATCTCTCTTTCTCTTTGTTTCTCCATCTTTCTCTTTCTTTCCTTGTCTTTCTTTCTCTCTCTCTTTCTCTTTGTTTCATTCAATCTCTCTCTTTCACTTTGTTTCTCTTTCTTTCTCTCTTTCTTTATGTTTCCTTCTCCCTTTCTCTCTCTCTCTCTCTTTTTCATTTTCTTTCTTTCTTACTCTCTTTCTTTCTCTTTTTTCTCTCTTTCTCTTTCTCTTTCTTTCTCTTTCTTTCTTTCTTAATCTCTCTTTCTTTCTCTCTCTCTCTCTCTTTCTTTCATTCTCTCTCTTTGTTTCTCTCTCTCTTTCTCTTTCTTTCTCTTTCTTTCTCCCTCTTTCTTTCTCTTTCTCTTTCTTTATTTCTTTCTTTCTATCTCTCACTTTCTCTTTCTCTCTTTCTTTCTCTCTTTCTTTTTCTTTCTCTCTTTTTCTTTCTTTCTTAATCTTTCTTTCTCTCTCTCTCTTTCTTTCTCTCTCTCTTTCTCTCTCTCTTTCTTTGTTTCTCTCTCTCTTTCTCTTTCTTTATCTCTCTTTCTCATTCCTCCTTTCTCTCTCTTTCTTTCTCTTTCTCTCTCGCTCTTTTTCTTTCTTTATCTCTCCATCTCTTTCTTTCCCTTTCTATCTCTTTTTTTCTCTCTTTCTTTCTCTCTTTCACTTTCTTTCATTCTCACTTTCTTTCTCTGTCTCTCTTTTTTCTCTTTTTCTCTTTCTTTCTCTCTTTCTCTCTTTCTTTCTCTCTCTTTCTTTGTTTCTTTCTCTCTTTCTTTCTCTCTTTCTTTTTTTCTCTCTCTCTTTCTTTTATTGTCCCTCTTTCTCTTTCTCCCTCTTTTTCTCTCTTTCTTCCTCTCTCTCTCTTTCTTTCCTTTTTCTTTCTTTCTTTCTGTCTTTCTCTTTTCAACTCTCTCTCTCTCTTTTTTCTCACTTCCTTTCTCTTTCTCTTTCTCTTTCTCTTTCTCTTTCTCTTTCTCTTTCTCTTTCTCTTTCTCTTTCTTTCTCTCTCTCTCTCTTTCACTTTCTTTCTCTCTCTCTTTCTTTCTTTTTTTCTTTCTCTTTGTTTCTCCCTCTTTCATTCTCTCTCTTTCTTTCTTTCTCTTTCTTTCTTTCTCTCTTTCTTTCTTTCTTTCTCTTTGTTTCTTTCATTCTCTCTCTCTCTTTCACTTTCTCTCAATTTCTTTCTCCCTTTCTTTCTCTTTCTTTCTCCCTCTTTCTCTCTCTTTTTTTCTCTTTCTATCTTTTTCTTTATTTCTTAATCTCTTTCTTTCTTTCTTTCTCACTTTCTTTCTCTTTCTCTCTCTCTCTATTTCTTTCATTTTGTCCCTTTCTCTCCCTCTTTCTCTGTCTTTCTCTTTTTCTCTCTTTTTCTCTTTCTTTCTCCCTCTCTCTTTCTTTCTCACTTCCTTTCTCTTTCTCTCTCTCTCTTTCACTTTCCTTCGCTCTCTCTTTTTCTTTCTTTCTCTCTTTCTTTCTCTCTCTCTTTCTCTTTTTTCTTTTTCTATCTCTTTTTCTTTCTTTGTCCCTCTTTCTTTCTCCCTCTCTTTTTTCTGTCTCTTTCTTTCTTTCTCTTTCTCTTTCTCTTTCTCTCTCTCTCTCTTTGTTTCTTTGTCACTTTCTTTCTTTCTCTCTTTTTTCTTTCTTTCTCTCTCTATCTCTTTCTTCCTTTCTCTCTCTTTCTCTTTCTTTTTTCTTTTTCTTTTTCTTTCTTTTTCTTGCTCTTTCTTTCTCTTTCTTTCTCTCTTTCTCTCTCTGTCTCTCTTTCTTCCTTTTTCTCTTTCTCTCTTTCTTCCTCTATCTTTGTTTCTCTCTCTTTCTCTTTCTTTCTTTCTCTTTCTCTTTCTTTCTTTCTCTCTCTTTCTTTCTCTCTTTCTCTCTTTCTCTCTTTCTTTCTCTCTTTCCCTCTCTCTCTTTCTCATTATCTTTCTTTCTCTATCTCTTTCTGTCTCTCTCTTTCTCTCTTTCTCTCTCTCTCTCTCTCTTTCTTTCTTTCTTTCTCCCTTTTTCTTTCTCTCTCTGTCTGAAGGGGAATCCCTTCTGATGCCTGGAAAGCAGTGCTTCCTCTCCTGCTCCGGGCATTGGAAAATGGGAGGTCTCAAGAAGGCCAAGCATGTGGGGGCAGGAGGCAGCAGAAGATGCCCGGGGCACTATGGACATGACCAGAGAGATGCATGGCCGGCTCAGCTGCCCAGAAAGCATCCCCAGGATGGCCCAGGGAGCGATTCCCCCGCTGACCCTCGCCCCAGCCAGGACTGCCATCTGGCCCGGGGAGATGCTTTGCTGGCTCGGCTTCCCAGGGAGCAGCCCGGGGACAGCCCAGGGAGTGATGCCGCTGCCGGCCCACCACCCCAGCCGGGACTGCCGCCCTGTTTGGCCCCGGAGACACGTGGCTGTCTCGGCTGCCAGGGAGCAGACTGGGGACGGTCCAGGGAGCAATGCTCCAGTTGGGACTGCGGCCTAGTACAGGTAAGCTGGGGGGGTTCCACCTTCCCCACGAATGCTTCATGGCAGCGCTCCACAGACTTAGAGCCCCCCTCCCTTCCCCCCTGCAACTGACCCTCCATTTCCAGTGCTGCTTGGCCAATGGTCGCACTGGCTGGGCATCACAGGGGCTGCTCTCCCTCAGGGCTGTGGCTTGTGGGAGGGCTGTCCTGCTCAGTGGAGGCTCTGGCAGGCCACTCCCAACAGGGATCCCAGGGCTTCCCCACGTGGCTCCCCAACCACGTGTGCCTCAGACCATGTGGGAAAGGGACTTTCTGGCTGCCCTTCTCCCAGGGGGCAGTGCACCCAGGCACAGGGCCAGTGAGGAGCCCTGCGAGGGGGCAAGTCTGCATGAGAGAAAGAGAGGGGGGAACTGCAAGTGCACTTTGTCTCTCTGCAAATGGCAGAGGAGGCTCCGGAGCCACAGGGGATGGCTCAAAGAGCCACCTGCAGCTCTGGAGCCAGGGGTTGCTGACCTGTGGGGTAGGGCAAATACATAGCTATGTGCATTTCTGAAAGAATTTATATGCACAAGTTTGAAACTAGATAATAGATCTGCATTCTGCTAAATAGGAGTCCAACATAGCCCATTGATTCTCACGATCAGTATGTGAAATTAAAACTAATTTGCACATTTTTCTTAGGTGCTTTATTAGATCCAAAAATAACAGGACTGAAAACCACGAGGCTCATTCATATGAAAATCTTGAAGTACAGATTATGGATGAATCAATCGGAGAATATGAATGCATCCACACTTGGAACAATAACTTGACAAGGCCTGGCTTATCAAGAATTTTATTTTAATGAAGACATTGTCCCATGGGCATATGGTGAGTACAGAATTTATATGCAAAACCAGTAATTAATGAAAAAGACAATATACTTTCTTGCATGGTCTCCCACTATAAAAGTATCCCAAGGGAACTTAGCTTGTAAACATTACTGTGGCCATGAATTAAATATCCTCCAGGCTGTCAAATTTTGCGTTTCAGGTTTTCAGCATGCATATTCTTGACAGATATTCCTTGAAAGAGGTTATTACAGATGTTTCATTACACAATATGTACAAAAATCTTTTTTCTAAAGAGGAGGAGACTATGTTTCTTTCCTCTGTCTTTTTACCTAGTGTTTGTCCAAATTCATGAATCTCAATGACATTAATATTTCAGTTCTTCGTTTCTTTGTAAGGAAGTAGCAAGCTGCATAAAAAATGTTCAATCACAAAGTCTGAAACTGAATTGCAGAGCAGATGCATATCACTAAGTAGGTCTATTTATTACAAATATTGAAGGACCCTTCCATTTTCTTCCAAAACTTTGGAATCATCTGCATTTCAGTGTTATGTAAAGTAAGAGAGTAAAAAACCTTTGAGCTTAAAATCTCTTGAGATTGAAAGGCCCCCTTTTTAGCTCAAACCAGCCATTCTCTTCATTTTATGTCCCAAACATTTTGCACATCTTCAAGGTAAAGTTCTAAATTAATTTCAAATTATTAATTCAGCTCAATTAACACATAAACTATCACAGGTTACATACACACCTGTTCCATCAACCTCATCCAAGGACCCTCTAAATCAGGGGGTCCCAGCCCCCAGTCTGTGGATCAATACTGGGCCGCAGCATGCCAGCAACCAGTCTGCACAAACAAGCAAAGCCCCATCCACAAGATGCAGGCAGTATTCAAAACCACGCCCCCTCCAGTCTGCAGAAAAATCTTTTGCCATGGCACCAGTCCCTGGTGCCCAAAAGGTTGAGGGCCTCTCCTCTAAATGGCCTGATCACCATTTCTTTCTTGAGGACATGTCCTCACCACAGAGCCTTCATTTCAGGCCTGGACCTTCCCTCAGTCAGCTCAAAGTGATACAACAGAAAATGCACTGCAATATCCTACACAAACACTCTGTGTCTTTATACCTTCTTTAATATTACTATCATCTGGTTTCTTTATTAATAATAACTCTTTTTTCCTTATTTCCTCTTCTATCACTCTCCTTTTTTCCCTCTTGTTTACGTCTATACCTTTTATTCATTTCAATTAAAACCCCATGCATATAAGCCTTACTAGAGTCCCACACCATTTCTATTGTCGTTTCCTTATTCATGTTTAACATAAAAAAATTCCTTCATAGCCTTTTTACATTCTTCCACATTGGTGTCATATTTAAACAAATTTTCATTAATTCTCCAAGATCTTCTAGGAGACTGACCAGTCTTTAATTCCATCATAACCAGATTATGGTCTGACAAAACATTAGGTAAAATTTTTACTTTCTTTAACTTTAAAATAAAATCACTAGTGGTTAAAATAAAATCAATCCTAGAAAATGACTGATGTCTATCAGAAAAGAAAGTAAACTCTTGATCCTTGCCATGTCTTTCCCTCCATATATCTAACAAATTAAAATCATCCTTAATATCAAAAAAGGATTTAGGCAAGATAGAGCGCGATTGTGGAACAGATGAGATCTTTTTCTTATCCAAACCAACATCAAGAATACCATTCCAATCTCCCATTAAAATACAAGACCTATAATCTAATTGTATTAATTTTTTATGTAATAACTTATAAAATGTACCTTGTTGCTGGTTTGGAGCATATATGCCCATCAAAAGAACTTTCTTCCCATCTATTAAAATTTCAATAGCTAAAAATCTACCTTGATTGTCTGATTCTATTAATTTAGCTCTTATATGATTTTTAACATAAATAACCATTCCATTTTTTTTCTCTAAAGATGCTGCCACAAAATGTGTACCCAACCTATTATTTATCAAATATTTCTGATCAGAGATTCTAATATGTGTTTCTTGTAAACAAATTACATCATTTTTACATTGCTTCAGATAGTGAAATATCTTCCTCCTTTTCTGTGGCGAATTCAAACCATTCACATTCCATGTCAAATATTTATTTGACATGAGCTTTTTGTGAAAGCTTCTGTAAGGTGAAATCCACTTCTTGCTTATTCTTAGGCCTTGCTCCCATGGCTTCCAATGATGTCGATGCAACTTGCCTTGTATAAGTTGGCTGTACTTTTTCTCTTTGATCCATGTACTTAATAGCTTCACGTACATGCCTTTGTTCTTTGGGTTTCTCTACATCCAAAGGTTGAAAAATATCAATACACTGCACTGGCTGTTCAACCACAACTCCTTTATCCAGATCTAGCGTTGATATTAGTTGAGATTCCATAGGTTGTGATGATTCTGTATCTTTTACAAGGTCTGCCCTCTTAAATCTTGGGGACGTAGATTTACCACCCATCAGTATATTCTCAAAGAAGTCTTTCACTTTGGCAACTGAAGTCAAACGATATCTATTATTCTGGAAAAAAAAAGAAAGTCCAGAAGGAGCCTCCCATCTATATTGAATCTCTCTTTTTTTAAGTGCCTCCGTCAAAAATGCATAATCTTTCCTTGATCTCAACATTTTTGGAGGTATCTCCTTCAAAACCTGTACTTCTTGACCTGCAATGCTTAGTTGTTTATTATAAGCTTTAGTAAGAACCCAGTTTCTAAATTTTCTTGTACTAAAATATATCACAATGTCTCTGGGCAAATTTCTTTGTGCTGCTATACGTGAATTCATCCTAAATATCCGCTCAATCTGCCAGGCCACATTTTGAGCTCCATCTTCCAGAAAAGTTGCCAAAGCATCAACAAAAATTCTTCTTAAATCCTCTTGATTCTCCTTTGCTACTTCTTTAAAACCCCTGATTCTAATAGCCATCTGCATCTGGTTGTATTGTGTCATAACAGCCTGATCCTGAAGATCACTCTGATCTCTTCTATTTTTTCCTCCATCTGTTGTTCCATACCTTCCAACTTCTCTTCAACTCCCACAGTATAGTCCCACACCCCTTTAATGGCTTCAACAATATCTTCTCTTATCTCAATATTACGGGTTTCTATCAAGCCTTTTAAATCTTTTGTCTGTTCTTCCATCTTTTCCTCCAGCTTGTCCAGCTTGTCAGTCACTGTAGATAGTACAGTAGATAATGCAGCCTGCAAATCTTTCATTGTAAGCATTTCTGGGGAGGGTTGTATAGGCAAAGAAGCTTGAGAATCTGTGGGAATCGGAGGTGCAGAGGTTGAAGAAGCAGGCAGGGTGCTTGATTGTGATTTAGAAAGCTGACCTGGGGAGGGTATAGCTGCCTTCGTTATAGCTGCCCTCTGTCTCGTCGTCATTTTAAACACTTTAATTAAAAAAAAGAAAAAATTTATTGCCAAATTTACCCCTCTTCTTACTTTCTTTTATATTCCAATTAGCATTATAATTTAAAAAGTAAAAATTCAAATCAAAATGGTTTCTTCAGCTTTACTTCCGAGAGAGGAAGAGAAAGTACATTTTCACTTTCCACCACTTTCACTCCGCAAAAGAAACTATCGCCATTTTGAAAGAGTTATGTTGATTTTAAAAAGTTTAAAAAGTTTTAAGTACATAGGCAGAAACAAAGTAGCAAAATACTTGCGATACACAAAAGACTCCTGTATTCACTCCGTCTGTAGAAAGCTTCTATTATTTCTTTCTTGAAAGCAGAGGCGGTCGCGACGTCTTTTTCTGTCAGCCAACAGAAGCGTCTCTGGGCAGGAGCATTTCAAGTGCCTAGGGAGCACACCCTCTTTATCCCTGAAAATATCCCTGAAATTGGACTTGTAAAAAAATTAAGGCTTTTTGGATAAAAATATGGTGGATTCTTCAAAATATATTGAAAAAGCGTATTGAATTTTCACCACAGTTATTTTTGTTAGGCATTACAAAAGACTGTACCACCATAGAGACTAAGTTGATTTTGAACTTGATTACTGCAGCAAGATTATTGGTGGGACAATACTGGAAGACATCGGAGTTACCATCTACTGAAGAATGGACATTAAAAGTGGTTAATTTGGCAGAAATGGCTAAGATATCTGCATACTTGAAGAATCACTCAAGTGAAGCATTTATGATGGACTGGAAAAAATGGATAGATTATATACAAAAGAAATATCAACTGAAGGAATTACATTTGGTATATAGTTAAACAGTTATATAATAAGTAGTTTAGTGGGGTTTCTTGCGTTTTTTTACCCTGTATTCACTCTGGGAAGCCGGGGGGGAGGTGGGAGGGTGCTAATAATTGTTATATTAAGTTTTCTCAACTGTAATTGGGATTTATATGAGAGTATGTATTTATTCATAGGTATTAAGGGGTTGCTCGGGTGGCCTCTGGGCACCACATTGGATGGAAAGAGGAAGGAGGTGTGAAGGTGAGGCAAGTAGAAAGAGGGTAAGAGGGAGAAGATAGGGGATAGAGGTTGGTGGAGGGGATGGGTAAGGAGAGAAAGGAGAAAGTAGGTAGTTAGATGGAAAGATGAGGGGGATAGTGTAGGTTTAGGAGGATGTGGTGGTGGGGGTACCGGGCACTTATTTTGATTGATTGGTAAATGTTTAAATGATTGTTTTCAGTTGAGTTATAATTCTTCTTCTTTTTGTAAAAAATTTGTAAAAATTAATAAAAACATTCTTTAAAAAAAACACTCTGTGTCAAACTCGGAAAACTTCATGCTATTTCAGATTTTTTTTTCCCTTTGGTTTGCTTACAGGATTGGGGAGGGGGGAAGACTGGGGAGAATGGAATGTGTGTGGCAGCTGCAGCTGCAGAATTGTTTTGGAAACTGAAGGTTCTTTCTCATAATTATTGTCTGGAGCTTAATTGGGTAATGTGACCTGCATTGTCAGGGGAGGAAAGAAGTTGCTATGCTTTGAATATACTGCTTTCCCACCAATTTTATCAGAGCTGACGTTCACTCATAGATGCCGGCATGCTGTCTCTAAGTAAATCTAGCATTAGAGATTGCAATATCTCAGCTGTGCTTGTTTTGTTGGGATCATCAGCCAGAATTTTGACACTATGTCAGCTCTCATTTAAATTCAAATTTGACTAAGGGGTCCTGAGCCTCTACACCCTATCCTGTTACCTTCAGAAGGGTTGTGAAGACTCAGGGGAAGACATCTGGATGGAAGAAGAGGAAAATTTCAGAATGGAAAGGACCGGTGGACTGGAGGCATTTTACAGCAGCCAACAGTCAATCGATCAAGCAGCCATAGAAGAGATGGTGTAGCCTGAAACTATGAGGAGAGGCAAGTGAGGCCCAGCCAACTCTTGGCAGCCATGCTGAGGCTGTCATCTCGATCCAATCCAAGGGCAGCAACTACTGCAACTGGGGAGATGGCCAATCCCAGAGGATTGCTACTCAGTCTAGTTTGAGCTTGTGTCCTAGGGTTGTTGGTCCTCAACCCAAAACTGCCCGACTGTCTGGCCAGCCACTGCTGCAACTGCTGATGCCAGCCGCTCAACCTGGGCCTTTCCCCTATGCAGGGGAATGGGTCTTGGGGCATTGGTCTGTGCCTGGAGCCCAAAAGTGTCCATCACTAAAAGCAGTCTTCAACAAAACCCCATAGAAGCTGTCCTTCTTCCTGAACCAGGTGTGGTCATACCTGGACTGGTTTGGCCAGGTGTAACCTGACAATGAGGCCTGCATGAAGGGTATTGTGGTGAACCTTGAGGGAGAAGCTGTGGAATGGGTGGTCACCCTCCACAATGAGGGGGACCCCAAGTGGTGATCTGGATTCATTCTTGAGAGAGTTGAGAGCCTGGTTTGATAACCCCATGCAGACCCAATGAGCTGAGGCTGAGGTCTGAACTGCCAGGCAGGGGAACAGACCTATAGTGGAGTACATCAGGGAATTCAGAAGGATTGTGGGGAGATCGAGACACTGGCCTGAGGGACTCCTAACTCAGTACTTCTGAGAGGGGCTGAGTTGTGACCTGTTCCACATGTGCCTTGCCCAGGGGGTCCGGGACCAGCTTAACTATTGGTACCAGCTGGTTACCTCTGTGGAATTAGACCTCATGGTGTACAATGGCCACAAAAGGTTCAAGGCATGGCCGAAGAGGAGTGAGAAAAAGTGCACGATAGGAAGAAAGCAGCTGGCAATGGCGTCTCTTGCCTCTGATGAAGCTTTGAGCTGTCCCCCCATCCTGTTCTTTGGCTGCAGCCAGGAGGGCCATTGGGTAACAGTTTGCCCAGCACCAACACCTAGAGTGAGCCCTGGTGCCCCTCTCACTCTGGAGTCTGATAGGCTACCGAAGAATGGGAAAGAGAAATTGTGAAGGGCACCCCAGGTTGTTAAGGTGTCCACCCTTGATGTCGACCACAGAGGAACCACAGATGACCCTCTATAACAGTGATAGCCAGGCAGAGGATGACCCAATGGTGAGTGGGCCAGTCAACCAACTTGCAGATAAAGTGGACCATGTGAAAAAGCTTAGGAAGCCCATGAAGTTTGAACAAGTTGATGGCTCCTTGGTGGAGGGGAAAGATCACCTCCCATTTAATGGAGCTGGTGCAACTGAAGCTTGGGGACCACCAAGAGACTATTCAATTCATGTTCACCCCAAAAATGGTCGAGGAGATGATCCTAAGGCTGGCTTGTCTAGCAAAGTGGGGGGGCTGATTTATTGGGCGAGAGACTTAAGGCAATTGGTTATGAAGAGGTGAAGTCCCAATTTCCCTGAGGAAGAAAAGGAGAAGCCTGTGCCAAGGGTAGGAGCAAAGAAGCCCCTTGAGTGTAGCAAGGCAGCGTCAGAGAAGGGGGAGGAACAGCAATCCATCTTAAGAGAGAACTGAGACCTCATGGAGGCATTCAGTGAGAGAGAATGTGATGACCTGTCCCCTCACCACCCCACAGACTGTGCTACCAAGATCCTGCCCAGAGTGAAACTCCCAAAACTGAAAATATATTCCATGATTCCAAAGGAGATGAAGGAACTGAGAGACTACATTGATAAGAATTTAATGAGGGGTTTAATCCAGGCAGCGAAATCTTGAGTGGCAGCACCATTCAAGAAAGATGGGTTGCTGAGATTATGTGTGGATTTCTGTGGAATCAACAGTGTGTGCATGGAAAACATATACCCCCTCCCTCTCATGAAGGACATATTGAAATATTTAGCCAAAGCGAAAATATTCACAAAATTAGATCTGAGGGAGGCATACTATGGATGAGATTCAAAGAAGGCGACGAAGACTGCCTTCAACTGCCCCCTCTGGAGCTACAAATTTAAAGTGATGCCTTTTGGATTACAGGGGGGCCCTGCCATGTTCATGCAACTTATAAGTGAGGTGCTACGTGAACATTTATATAAAGAGGTTTTGGTGTACCTGGATAACATCCTCATTTACACTGAGACATGGATGAACATATGAAACTGCTGTGACAAGTGCTGAGGAAGGAGCGGCATACAAACCCAAATAAAATAAATATTGGATGCTAAGCTGTATGCTAAACTGTCAAAATACGAGTTTCACATGTCTAGCCTGGACTACTTAGGCTACCATGTGTCTTGGCTTTTGCGGTGTGGTGGGTGCTACTAACATGGAGGCAATTCTTGGAGGAAAACAAAGCCCCCTTTGAAGTGTGGACTGACCATAAAAACTTAGAAGCCCTGAAGACACCCCCCCCCGCAAGCTTTCTCCTAAACAAGTCTAATGGGCACAATACTTCAAGAGATTTGATTTTGAGTTAAAATACATTCCAGGGAGGAAGAATTTCCTTACTGATGCCCTGTCCTGCATGCCCCAGTACAAAAGCACTCGGGGTGGGTGGGTTCCATCATTCCCAATAGACAACAAGCGGCACAAGCCACAACCAGGCAGCAAGAGAAGAAGAGGAGCTCACTCCCCACCAATTTAATCACAGCTGACATTCACTCATTACATGCCGGCATGCTGTCTCCAAATAAATCTAGCATTAGAGACTGCAATGTCTCAGCTGTGCTTGTTTTGTTGGGATCATTGGCCAGAATGGTTCATTTGAAGGAAAGAGATGACGATCTTGCAAGGATGCCAACTGGCTCCCTGGAAACCTCTGCTTCTGGGCCCATTTCAGTTCTACCTGCTGGGAAGAGCAGAAGGTAACCAGTAACCATTTATGTTTTTTTTTCTTTTGGGGGGCTTAGTTAGGAGTCATGATCTACAATGTATTGCTATGGCCTTCTTGCCTAAGGACCTGTTAGAGTGAAGAAAAAGTGTCAATGTTATACTGTAAATTTTACCAGCAGTCTCTGCTTCTTCTGGAGAAATAAAACCCCAAGGAGACAGGAGTGCTTGTCCTCCCTGCTCTTCCCTCATTGCTGCACCAACCCTTATGTCCCTGCTTTCCTCACAGCAAATTTTGAGAGGGGCTACCCCAGCTCTTGTGGGAGGGCAGCCACTTCATTGGAGGCCTAGAAAGAACACTGCGGAGCCAGCAGTCATGGAAGTGATGTGTTCTTCTGCTTTCTTGAGGATGCAAATAAAATAAGCCCTTTACTACACCGTTATAAGTGACTGTGTAGAAAATTGTATAAGATTATTTGATGCCAAATTCAGCCATCAATCCACCTAGCTGTAGATTGTACTCTCTGACAGGCAGGAATCAGATTTCTAGGTATATTAGATCCTTTGCATGACTCATTCTCAATTTTGTAGCATGCCAAGAACGGGGAAAGACCCTTCTGCTTACGAAATGGATGGTATGAATGAGCCACAGCTAGGGTCCTCCAAAATGTCACCCCATATTTCTCTGTTTTGATTCCTACAACTAACTTGGATGTTTAAATAAAATATTAAATAATGACCCGTTATATGCATTTAGTCACTCCCCTTTCTTGCTTCCATATTTTGTTTTTCAGACTCAAAATTTTTTTTCATTTGTTCAGTTCAACATTAAAAAGCAGAAATGATTATGCATTGTATTTTCAGATTTGAGAAAGCTACACAAGTTTGTCATGTCAAGGTCTGTTATTAGATACAATTAAGATTATTATAAATCTTAAACATTGTAGTGCAAGCTATTATCTTCACTGCCATTTTCCAATTTAGAAAACTGGAATACAAGGGCATGAAAAATGAACAAGAGGAAGAGAATTAAAATTGATGCACAAATGTACAATGGAGTCTCAGTCTAAACAAAAGCACAATGTCTTCCTGAACAAAGCAGGTGTGTGCTGGTGGATGGTATTTCTGGAGGCATGTTTAGAACAAAGCATCTAAAATTATACTATCCTAAGAAGGTCTTTTTTTTTTTAAGGTTACGTTTTGTTTAAGGTAAAACTCATTTGATAAATTAATGCATTCTGGAAAAATTAAAAACAAGGCATTAATAAAAATGTACATTTTATGTACATTTAAATGTACATACCAAGGTCAGAAGATCTGTTGCAATTAAATAATTACAAAGGTCCAAAGTTTCATTTGGCTTCTATTTATTAATTTATTAATAAATAAATTTGCCCAGAGGTGACTCTGGGTGCCTTAGAAACATTAAAAGCCAATAAAACATTGAGAAAGTAAAATAATAATTTGCAATTAAAAAGATGGGGAGGAAAGGAGCAGGATTCTACCTGAGCAGAAAACACGTGGTGGTGATATTACTCTGTCTTTTTTGCCATTTACCAATATATTTAAATTTATTTACTTTTTAGAGGAAGGGATTGTTTGCTTTGCATTACTCCAGAGACCTGCTGGGGACATGGGAAAACTTCCTCCAGACCCACAGACCCTCATTTTGTTTTCTGAGCACCTGTTCAAATGTTGCTAGTGGAAAAACAGGAAATAGGAATCTGTATTCTGCAAAGAGCTGGCTTGATCAGAGTAGTTTATGAACCCTGCAAAATGAAATAACAACATGAAATAAATCTGCTATATACTTTATCCTTTGAGCTGCCGATGAATAATATTTTCTTTAGAAAACAATTGTTGTTAATAGTAATCGAGTTTGGCAATAACTACAACTACAATAACTGCCTTCAATACATTCCCAGGACAATAGCATTTATGTGAGGGAGACTGCACCATTGTTTGTTTTGCAAATGACACACTAAACATCACAATAAATAAATGGATGACAGAACTCTATTAACTAGTTTTTTATGACCCAGCATTTTCCCAAACCAAAACCATCTCATGCATCTTTAAATCTTCATGTGTAGAAACAAACCCTGCTATGTGAAGTTGAAGGCCTTCCTTCTGCTGAGTTAAAGTGCTACCACACATTCTTGAGTCAGCAGAAAACTCTTCTGGAATAAACTTGTCTACCCCAACTGCCGGTCTTATTCTGCTTTTCTTGTGATTGCACTGATGCTGTCCTGAATATGCAGGTGCAATGCATGATAAAAGAGCCAGTTCAATATAGTGATTAAGGCACCAGGCTAGAAACTATGAGATGATGATTTCTAGTCCCACCGTAGGCACAAAGCCAGCTGGGGTGACTTTGGGCCAATCACTTTTTCTCAGCTCTAGGAAGAATGAGACAATGGCACAGTGTGACTGAAAACTGCAGGGACCTGTCCAGGTGATTGCCTTGAGTTTACTCTGATTCAAAGGCACACGTCTACACAACAGCATGATACATACAAAGAGTCAAATCCCAAATCAAGAATGGCATGTGGTGATTTTTCCAAGTTGAACTTCTACACATCTAGACTGCTATCTGTCTCTACCATATACTCTGAGAACTATTACCAGGGTTGGACTGTCTTTCCTCTCTTTCTCTCACACAAAATATCTGGACTGAGTTGTCTCTAATTCTTTTGGAATGCCCGCCCTCCCTCCCTCCTGGGAATCCAGTTTATTATATTCCACCACACAACATCCCAGGTTGAATCTTATGGATGTGTTATATTCCTTCTGTTATGTGCTCCTGGCTACTTTCCTCTGCAACCAGTGGCAAGCTGGCCTGACCAATAACCAACCAAGACAAGTTAAGGCCTTTTATGAAGTTATCAAAGCTTGGTTTTCTCTAAAGTTCATCGTCTCAAATCAACATCTTTATACATTCCCTAGACTGGCAAACCATTCCTCCTCGTTCCCCATTGGCTGAGGTACTATGAGGTTATATTCTCTCCAACCACCTTCTACCCTCCTCAGACATACTCAATCATATATTGCATGTGCATTATAATTAGAAGATAATATACACAGGTTAATATTCAATAGGATATTAAACATGCTCTGTAAGGTTTTTTTTTTTCAAGTTCTGAGATATTTCATGGCTTGTTAGGACAATAGATTATTTCCTGTTTTTTCATTCAGTTAGTTTTCCTGTTATTCAGTCCAGTTTTAGTTTTCCTGTTATCCAGTTCAGCTTTATCATTTAGCTAGCTATTTCCTCTTGCAGCTACTTCCTCTTACAGCTAATTCCCCTTACTATTTTAAATTTTGATGACCCTTCATTTTACTTCTATTGCTTCTTTAGTATCTTACCCAGCAGATCTCTTCCCCCTCCCCCCCCAAGGAGCATGGGATGTGGCCTGTTCTGATGAGAGTATCAAATGCATCGGGTAGTATCAGGTTACTAAATTCCAGTGGAGAGAGCCTTTTGGAGCTTTTAATGGCTTTTAATAAAAGAAGGAGAAAGTACAAGCTATAAAAGCCAAAATAATAGAAGCCTTTACAGCTGAAGAGTGCTTTAACTTACTGCATTTCCATCAATCAAGCCATCTTGATGTGTATATGGGAGCATTCCTCCATTCTAAATTTGAATAGTCCTTCATCTTGCCTTGATCTTACCTCCTGCTTACCTCCTCTGGGACTCCCAGTTCTCATCTTTCCTTAACCAGGTTATTAAACTCTCTCATATCTATTTCCACTATTTCCACTATAAAGGAACATCTCCATTACATACTCAGATCAGTTTTGAACAATCATATCTCCTACAGCTTTCCTTAATTCTGGACTGATCTATTGCTTCTACTTTCCTGAAAGTTTTACTTTCCCTGCAAAAAAACCAAAATCTAATTTATTTTATTTATTTTTTTAAAAAAAACCTTCTTTGGGGTTCTTTTTTCTGTAACCATTTGCGATTTCCCTGGCTTCCACACTTCCTAATATGACAAAGAGCTTAGAAAGAAGAGGCCAATACTCCTTCAAGTTGGCTTCCCTTGGCATTTAATTGATACTCAGGGAGCAAAAGTCGGCTCAGAAAGGGAACTGTGCTATGAAAAGCAGGACCCTTATATGCATCTTTGACTATGACTACATATAACCAAGCACAGTTAAAACATCTGTGGGTATGTCTAGTTTAATGAAGAGAAGGACGAGGGGGGACATGATAGCAGTGTTCCAATATCTCAGGGGCTGTCACAAAAAAGAAGAAATCAAGCTATTTTCCAAAGCGCCTGAAGGCAGGACAAGAAGCAACGGGTGGAAACTAATCAAGGAGAGAAGAAACCTAGAACTAAGGAGAAACTTCCTGACAGAACAATTAACCAGTGGAACAACCTGCCTCCAGAAGCGGTGAATGCTCCAACACTGGAAGTTTTTAAGAAGAGACTGGACAGCCATTTGTCCGAAATGGTATAGGGTTTCCTGCCTGAGCAGGGGGTTGGACTAGATGAGCTCCAAGGTCCCTTCCAACTTTACTATTATTGTTGTTGTTGCTATTATTATTATTAGTAGTAGTATTAGTATTAGTATTAGTATTAGTATTATCTTACACCACCCCTATTAGAATTTCACCCACAGATTCTAGATTCTTCTTCTTCTTCTTTAGCAATAACCACTAGTTTGAAAAGGAGGCTTGGAAAATAATGCCAAATATATTTTGGCTCAGTGAAATTCTTCCAGGAAAAAAAAAAGAATCCTGGCAAATATTTGATGGCACTAAGGCTTCTTGGCTGCAGAAGAAGAGAGCTCCAATCATCTAGAAAGCTGCCCTGCTTACAAGCTTTGACTAGAGTTGAAACCACACCAAAAAAGGATAAAATGACCATCAACTGTTCACCTTTTAACAGGATTAGAACAAAAACCTGAATGAATAGAAAGCCGTGAGAGTTTAGAATACATCAGGTCATGTATTCTGAGAAAATAATTGACTGTAAAATAGGAATAGAACAATTTATTATGTATGCTTCCATCAAGTTAGATTCCTTGGGATCATCGTCTTTAACTATTCCCATCTTAACATCCAATTAAAAGCTTTTATTATAAACTGAGGGAAAGTTAGCATAATTATCTTTGTACTCATTACCAAGGGCATGTTTATATTCATATGCTTTTTTTTTCCTTCCTGAAATAGCACCACACAGGAGTCTTTATATGATTCATTAATGCGGTGCACAGGTTTGTTTTTTTCATTTTATTAAGGAAATTTCAGACTAACCATGTGAAATTAATTTTCATGAGAAAAAATGGATGCAAGGAAGAGATTAGTAATGCTAATACTGCAAACATTTTTTTTTTCATTTTACTGTTGAACTAAAGGGACCGATGGGATGTTGCAGGTAGTTTAAACAGTGTACGGAGATATAAATAACACGAACTTCCTTTATGGACACTTAAAAGGATACTACCAGGATTCACCTTCTCTTCTTTCTTTTCTCATTCTATGTTTTCTTACCTGAGAAAGGGAAATAAAATGTGTCCCATTCAACTCAGATTCTTGGTGGATTCTTTTATGATTGTTCCACATCGTTTTATTTCGTTCCTTTACTTTACTTATGTATGCACCAATTTCTGACAGAAAGAATAACCTCTGCAAGCGTGGATTTCTGAATGTTCAGGAAAGATTTGAGATAGACAAACTTCACCACTGCTCACAATATGTCTTCTTCTCAAATTCATTCCATTGGCACATCATGCTAGTTTATAAGCCACTGTTTATAAACCAGCATGGCTGTGTCTAATGTCCTCCTATGCCTCAGTAAGCTACATCATTGCTAGATATGTTGTGTGACCCCAGCCACGGGACAGCACAGCAGTCAGGCAAAATAAATTGAAGGAAAGTAGAAAACAAAACAAAAACCTCCCTCAATATCTTCATCAGCAGAGGAAATGAGAGCAAATGAGAAATACAAATCAACATTGAAAAACAACACACACTAACCAGGTCCCCCACTACCAAAGTAGCAACCTAACCTCCCACAAGAAGAGCAAATAAGAACATTGTTCAGACTAGTATAGATGCACTGCAGCAGCTCAGAACATCAGAAAGAAGAAATATAATACAATCCAAGATCTCCCGACAAGTTATATACATGTGCAACTTTATCAAAAAGTGCCTGACCATTGAACCCACTGCAGCACAACACTAACACCAGCTAGGGAAAAGCATCTCCAATAAACCAAAAGACCCAGTAACCTAAAAAGAAAAGATAAGAGTCATCTACAACTCTATTCCAGAAATTGTATATCTACGACTGTAACAGCATTTATTTATTTATTATCAAATGTATATAGTCACCTTGCTCACAAAGAGTTACTTTGGGCAAGTGCAATGATTAATTAAAACAATAAATGGGTAAAAAAATCATTATTAAAAATAGAAAACAGTCATTATTCTGCAGCCAAGAAGCCTTAGCACCTTCAGATATTTGCCAGGACTCTTTTTTTTTTCCTGGAACAATTGCACTGAGCCAAAATATCTTTGGCATTATTTTCCAAGTACCAGAACACATGATTTCAGAAACCAACACCCAGATAAGCAGAGATTAACACCAAGCAAATGATAGACAGAAAATAATACTCTAATCAAAGAGAAAAAACATATCCCCAATAGCACTAACAGGGTAAGTTACCATATATAAACAGGAACAAACCCCCCACACACTCACACTGCTGAAGTTGTCTAGTTGTGTAATGAAATATTTAAGATAAAATAAGATAACCTTTATTGTCATTTTTTTTTTTACTGTGAATGCTTCAGGAGTTATCTAATACACATACTATTTGCTCCAGGCCATTTCTATTCCTAGCTTCTAGATGAGCTTGCAAGAAGCCTAAGTCTTTTGTTACTTTTATCAGCATTTTGACCACACAGAATTGTTACAAGCTTTACACTTGCATATTCCCTGTGAATAAGCATTCTTCGTTCTTGCCAGACAAACTCCCCAATTACAGGTTTCCTGGTCTCCTTTCAAGTGTGTGCTTTGTTTTGACAGACAGCCCATCAGTACCATTCAAGCATTAGAAGCAGAAAGGACTCTTATTGAGACACCCCAAATGTCTTATGTGTTCCGTCCGCATAACATGGTGCCTCATCCAACCACATGCTGCCCATTACAATGGGCAACCTTAAGAGCCTGAAGAGCAGTCAGGATTTGCAATCTATCTAAATAAGGAAATGGGAGCATAGCAGGCATTTGGCAAGGGATGAAAGAGGGTGGTAGTATGGTGTGGACTACAGATGTTGGAGATCACATTCAGCAAGGGATCAAGGGGGGATTGATGGTGAGAGATCCTGGGGAACCTGTATGTTGCAAAGCCACATGTAGCAGCAAATTCCCGTGTCACTTGTTGCTATTTAAAGAAACAAAACAAAACCCAGTGTCGTGACACTCTTAATCAGGTGCAAAATAAAAAAAATAGTGCTCCATATTTTTTTCAGGGAAATTGGAATAGAACTGGCATAGCTTTCAACTTGAAAGTTGTTATTCCCTGCATAAATGACAGTATAAGAGATGTATGTTGGAGCTGCTAATTCTTTGATTTGAAGCAATCTTTCTGAACAGCTAGAAATCAAACAAGCTGAAGGAGGGCAGGTGTCCCTGCAGCTGCCAACACTACTACAAAAATAGATAGCATCACGGTGGCTTTTGGGATGACCCAGTAGGAAATGAACTAGTTTGATCAAGATGGGGTAGCAGTTATGTTCCATAATGAAAACTGCATTTTAACTCAGGTGAAATTTCTATGCAGGCCAAGTCCATTTGGTGCAATTTAAATGGAGACATTTTACATCTGTTTAAGGGAAATTCAAAATGCATCATTATTCCTGCCATTCATTTTCATACAGGGATGAATTCCAGTAGGGTTTATAATAGCACATTATCATGTAAAATGGTACACAATTGCCCTGCATATTATCATTACAAAACAAGCCATATCTTGCTGCCTAGTTGCTTAATGTGTCTCAACACAATGACAACATTGTTATAGTGGAATTTCTGCTTCAGTTTCAGGGTGTGAGTTTGATTGTTTGCTAACCTCAAAATTTGATTAAAAAATACTCTAGGGTTATGTGGTATTTTTTTCTAAGACATACACACAAAAAAGATTCCCTTCCCCCACCCCCAAATGATGGCATCCAGAATAGTGAAGCAATTAAGTTATTAGCCCTGACAGGGCTCTGCAAGCATGGGAGAGAAAGGAAACTCGTCATCACCCTTTATTAATAAGATTTTGCTATTGCAGAGCAAAGGTCCAGCTTTGGACCAGCATCCCATGTCCCAAAGTGCTTTTTCAAAAGGCAACTGGACTTTCTTTGTTTTTCCTTGAAGACTTTCTCTTCTCATCCAAAAAGATTCTTCATTTCTGCCTCCGCCCCCACCTGCACCACCATTCAGTTAGAACTGAAGAAGCTTCTTGGAGAAAAGTCTTCAAGGAAAAACAAAGAAACTTCAGATGCCTCTTGAAAAAGCACCTTTGGGACAACCATGACCTGGATGACTGAGAATCCCCATAGACCAGTGGTGGCGAACCAATGGCACGCATGCCAGAGGTGGCACGCAGAGCCCTCTCTATGGGCACATGTGCCGTCACCCCAACCCCGCCTCCCCTTGTGGCCTCCTCCTCACCAGCAGTCCCCCCAGAGGAGAATCGCAGATTGGACATGGCAGCTAGGCAGCAGGGACAAGACTCCACCTTCATGCACTGTCACACGCAGATGCTGCTGCAGGGCATGGGCGGAGGGCATGGCCGCCATGGCGCTGTAGGGCCACTTGGGTGATCTGCTGTGGCAGGCCGTGGAGGCAGTAGTGGCCCTATGGACAGGTGGGGCAGGGACAGGGCGGGGTGGGGCAGAGTGGGCAGGACAGGGGCGTGGCAAGGGCGGGGCGGTTTTTGGGCACTCGGTGTCTAAAAGGTTCGTCATCACTGCCATAGACATTCAGCATTCTGTGTTTTAACATAAAGGACCATGTATTCTTTAGCAACTGTTCCTGGAAACGTCCAAGCTTTAAAATATCTACACTGGTGAATTATTGTTCTTTTTGGAGTTATTCCTGCATAGTTAGCCTAACACCTTAATCTAATGGCACACTGGATAGATTGCTTGGAGAAATACAGATCCTGCAACCTGAAAGAAAGGATACAAATAGGTCCCTCCATTTCCAAAAATGTGAGGAATAACAAATGGTGTGTTTTTCAGCAAGGATAAAACAATCCTATTGGCAAGCAAGCATCACACCTCAGCACTGTACACAAATGGACAGCCCCACTCTGAGGGAGATAGGTGATTAAGAAATTTGAAAGATAAATAAATATAAATAAATGAAGGGGATCAAAATGACAGGTACAGCTGCAATTCAAAGCCCTGCCCTTCAATACATGCTTTGAATTGTTCTATCTCAAATTAGGCATAATCTGTGCATCTAAATGTAAACAATCACATTCCACAATTTTTCTTGGATATTTTTTATTATTGAATTAACCCAAAAAAAACTTGCAACTATTTTGCAATATTATTCGTTTATTTTGACTCAAGAAATATATGGCATGTTAATGGAAATTGGAATTTTTTTTCCTTCTAATCTTCTGCTTCTGTTTCTCCATATTATAACAAATTCTTTTCACTCAATACCAATGCTATGAAATTGTACTGCAATGCTTAAACTGCCTGTAGGATACATCAGAAAGCTGTCTCTATTCCTGCCTGTATCTCTTCCTTAGGAATACTTGATCACCACAGATTTCTTTGCTGTTTTATTTTATCCCTTTGGCTGACAATCCTTGTTTGTGACTTGAACAGGGATGCTGTTGCCTTTCCAAGTTGTTGCAATATATTAGTGCAGGTGAATTCATCATGATAATGCAGTAGTTACTACCCACAGAGATAGTTTTGTTATTAATAATCATACAGCGATATATAAGAAGAGGACAAAACTCTGTGCAAAATTCTTTCTGTACTCAAATGAATTTTTTTTCAAGCTGAATTTCAATCGCTGGATAAGTACAAGTTCTCTGTGGAGCTAATTTTGAAAGGTTGTCTGCAAAGTGTTGTCTGGGGCCCATGCTGAGAAAAATTATCACCTCATCTCACTGTCACTGAATTACCAAAATTAGAGGTAGGCAATTTATCCAATCCATCTCTTTTGGCCCCAAGAAAGATTTCTCATTTTCTCCACTTTATTCCATTTATATTTTAAGTTTGTAAGGTCATTTGGCAGCTGAAAAGCACTGGCACTGTTCATTCCTTTAAATTCCATATTGTAATTAATCTAGGTAACAATGGGTTCACTAATGGACCGCCTAAGTCTTGAGACTCTTTTTTAAAAATAATGTAATTGCCCCTCTTTATCAAAGGAATGCCTTAGAAGTAGCAAAGACAATGCTCAGAGCTGTTTTGAGATTCTTTACAGACAAGTTGTATTCAGTTTATAAGGTTAATTTAAATATATGTATAGATATTCTAGGTAGGAGCCCATCTTCTCTTTTTGTACAGACTTACCCAGTCTGGGGAAGTCACTTATCAACAATATGTGATATTTCCATGTGTTTCTTCAACGTGGTAAAGTGTAACTGAGCATTACACATAGAGCTAAGCGATCACAGTTATTACTGAATTGCTCTGCTGCTGTCTGTGAAAAAGTGAGAGTACTGTCAGCACTGAGTCAAAAAAAAAATACCTTTGTTTAGAGGACAGACTCATCTGCAATCTTTTCTTTGACAGATGCAAACATTTGATCCAGCACATCCTAGAATTTTTTTTTACCAGTTAGTGCTTTGTCTCAACTTGTGTAATTAGCTTATCATTAAAATACATATGGAAGTTAAGTTGATATGTTGCTGCCGCTTTTCCTCCCTGTAGCATTATTATGTTTGTTGCAGATGTTCAGACTGAATTTGGCATTTTTATCTGCCTATTGAGTCCTTCCCAAGGACCCGGGATAGGCAGATGTTGATGTTTTGTGGTATTAGAAGTATCATTGCAGGATGTAAACTGTTCTGTGTAAAGCTGCCTTTTGCAATTGACTGATAGTGATTTTGTCAATGCTGATGGTATTCAAGTAGTGCTCCAGTTGTTTTGGTTTGTACCCAGAGCATCTATGACTATTGGCACTACCTTTGCTTTCTTTTCCACAATTGTTCTTTTTCTATTTGTGTTATTATGATTTGTCATGCTATCAGCCAGATGTTTAGACTGGGTTTGGCACTTTTATCCACCTATCTCAAGAACCTGAGATAAGTAGATGTTATTGTTTGATGGTTGAGATCCATTGCTTCTGAATTCCTTCTTCCCTCCATCAAATTGAGAAAAGATAGTCAGGAAAAGACATGCTATGGGCAAAAAAGGGGAGAATGGTGGGAAACCAGGCATATCTTTAATGTGACTGGAAGCTGCAACTGAAAGCTACAGACTTTATTTCTGGTGTCACAGGGGAGTAGGGCAATAAACTTAGCATCCAGATTATTACATAATCATGTGAGGAGAAGAAATCTTTCTAAAATGTATATGATCTCTCTCCAACCACAGTTGGGGGAGTGGAGGATATCAAGTCTTTTTTGACAATGACAATCAGCAAAGGACTTACTGTGTAGGAGCTTTTTGCATAGTCCTGTTTATGCTTATGAGGTACAATCTGAAGTTCCTAGCAAAAACAAAAAGCCTTCAGTATGGCAGAAATTCAAGAGGCTTCTACAGGTTGTAGGAGTCAACCTGAGGTGGCATAATATATTAACAATTGAGGAGAGGCATGAACTCAGCAATTTAAAGGATTCTACCAGGAGTGAAAAGTCTAGCCAATTGTCCAGTATATCATCTTAATTTTGTTTCCAAACTTGATTCCTTAGTGAGGGGAGTTACTTGTTTTTGTGTAGGAACAAGCATGGATTTAGAAAGCCAACCAATTAATTTCCATCAGCTTTGCTGAGATTTACACCTCATTTTGAGGCAACTGTACTCCTCCCCAGGTGGCTTCCCATAAAATGTTACTCCTGTTACATAAACTGATATCAAACATAGTGGTTTGATGCAGTGTTACCCCACAGAAACTCTCTAAAAAGGAACATGACAGCTTAATGATGTCCTTTTTATTCTGTATATCAGAGACAGGCCAAAGGAAGTTACTCCATGTTACAGAGTAAATTTGGAAATTGCAAAACTATATCTAAGGGTATGACAGATGCTTACTTCGACTCTGTTTTTGAAAAATCTATTTTGGAGAGTCCTGGAATGTCAACTTGCAGCCTTTTAATGCTATTGCTCCCTAACAGTCATGATGGATTTTATTTCATCGGGCAAACATAAATTATCCTATAATCATTTTTGTGTGCCAGCTATGCTTGTATTGACTTGTCTCTATAAGGGAGAGAAGGGAGAAAATAAGTAAAAATCTGGCGTGAGAAATGGAAGAAATAGGAGCACATAAATGTCTTTGTGTTTTTTCCTGCATTGAGGAAAAATGTTTCAGCTTTAATTGTCAGTTCCAAATAGCTTTCTTTTTGTGGTGACATGAGGTGAATTTAAAAATAAATAAATAAAGCATTTGCTCATTGCTCAAAAGTAACTCTCTGAGTTGACATAATGTACTTCTTTAAGCAGTCGCATGTGAGTCTGCAAGTTCCAGATCAGGCTAAAAGGAGCATTTCTAAAACTCTTGAAAATAGACCTATGAGACCAGTCAGACATGAGAGCCCAAATCTCTCTCCTTGGAGCAGTTAGTACAGAGGACTGAAAGCCAGCTGGATTTTCAAAGCTGAGATTTTCCAAATGGCATATGACACTCATCCATGCCTATCTCCAGTAAGGGAGGGGGAGACTTTTCCTCACAAAGAAGAAATAATAGTAATAATAATAATAATAATAATAATAATAATAATAATAATAATAATAATAATAATAATAATAATAATAATAATAATAATAATAATAATAATAATAATAATAATAAAAGTTGGGCTATGGGTTTAGGAAACTGGAAAATTAATTCCATCTAGACATATACATTGTGTAGTACAGTCAATTGCTTTTTAAATCACAACAGACAGATGGCAGAACTGGATATACTGGTAACATTCCTGAATGACTTGTGCTGGAAGAGTAAGATTTCTGAATCTCAGTACAGGTGATGGCATTTCTGGATCTACTCTATCAATGGTTTATGAAGTGTTCTGGAATTTGTAAAAGCTTGTTTTATTTTCCCAAAAGGAACATAAATAATTTGTGGTAAGTCACAATTCCTTGACAACGTATCCATCATTATTGGTTTCCCTCTGCAATAAATACAACAATAAGGGGGTTTGAAGATATTATAAAATACTAGATAACCTGGTGACCCATTGGATCAGCTTTTGAGACAAATTCTGGTCTGATATGACTAGAACCAACATTGAATTATTGTCAGATCATAGTTTGTTTACTCCAATCCTGGATGGGCCTGTGATCAGGATAAGGAGAATATACAGTATATCATAAATAGAAAAATAAATGTACTAATAAATGAACTTCAGTAATAGGTCGATATTTACTTACCTAAACAGGTAAACAGGCAGGGCAAAAAAACAGTGGGAAAAGGAAGAATAACAACTTCCTTCCAGCTTCCCCATTAACTCTGCTTCTGAGAAGCTGGCAGAGAGTATAATGCAACAAAAGAGAGGCTGCAGTAGCCACAACCTTGTGAATAAAACTGGTTTGAATGTGGTAGTAATTTAAATTCCACAAAAGTAATGAGTCCTAGATTTTTTTATACATTCTTTATATTAGTGGATCTTAGCTTCCTTGACTCAACAATTGGTTGTGGTGTAATACACTATCTCAGCTAACTTGAAGTGACAAACCAACCAAAAGATAAACACAGGGAGAATTTCAGTAGTATACAGATTCACTTAGTCTGTCATATAACTGAGGATATGAAATACCTCAACTAACAACTATAATTGAGCCCAAAATATCCATTGCTAAGCAAGAGGTGAGATGTGAGGTGAGTTTTGCCCCATTTAGCAAGCTTTCTTGCCACAGTGGTTAAGTGATTCACTTCTGTTAGTAACACAGTTATTAAGTGACTCTGGTTTCACTATTGACTTTTCCTGACAGAAGGTCACACGTGGCCCCAAGATGCTACTACCCTCACAAATACATGCCAGTTGCCAAGCATGCTAATGTTAATCACATGACCACAGGGATATTGCAATGTTCATACCCAAAGGTGCTTTCCCAAAGGTTAGTGGACTTTCTTAGTTTTTTTTCTCCTTGAAAAGGTTTCGCTTGTCAACCAAGAAGTTTCTTCAGTTCACTTCTTGGATGAGAAGTGAAAAGTTTTCAATAAAAAAAAAAACTAAGAAAGTCCAGTTGTTTTTGGAAAGCATCTTTGGGACAACCATAGCCTGGATTATTCAGAATCTCCGTGGCCATTTGCAATGGCCATAAGTGTGAAAAATGGTCCTGTCCCTTTTTCCAGTGCCTTTGTAACTTTGAACAGTCGCTAAAGGAATGGTTGTAAGATGAGGACTTACCTGTAATTTTAGAATTAAATACAATCAATATTGGAGTAAAACTTCATTTAGTGAAAAGCTACAGTCGTTAGCAATAAAGAGTGGTGTCTGTTATTGTAGGGGCAGGCTTCTATCCCTCAACTGGATTCAGCACATTGTTCTCATTAACAAAATATGCTTCAAAAGACATCCAAAACCTTCAGAGAAGATCTAAGAAAGAAAGAAAGGGAGACTTCTGTAGTTGAATGAATTCACTACATCAAACTAAATGCACTGGGTTGATTTACTTTGGGAACTTTGTTCTTGTTCACAATAGTCTCTTGTTAGCACAAGGGGGCCACTCTTTAGTTCACCAGATGTTCAGTGATCATGGCACAAAGGGATCACTGAACATCTTTCTTTTATTATTCCTTTCTTTTATTATTAAAGGAGAATAAAGGAGAATTATTAAAGGAGTTGTCCGGTTTTAATATTTAGCAGAACAGAATTGAGTGTCATTGAATGTCAAACTTCTTAAACACTTTGGCAGCTTTGTCAGGTAGGTTTTTTTTACTTATTTATTTATTTCTTATAGTTTTATGATAAAAAAACCGGGTTTTTTTTTTACTTTGTCTTTTCTTTTCATGCCTTACTACTCATCCAAGTAAGGTCATTGGGATGTGTTTTTCGACAATCAAAAAATGTAGATAATCACACTCTTTTTTTTTTTATGGTGCCAGTGAATTTCTAGAGTTGATGCTCCAGTTCAGGTCAAAGGTAGATATTCTAGTTAAGATAGTTAACTGACGGCTGTGAAGGAGAAAAAAAAGATCAGGTTCTTTTTCATAGAAAAGAGGGGTGGATAGTGCTCAAATGGTGAGGCTTAAGCCTTAATTCCAATGTGCATAAGCATATGTTATGCATCTGTAATATGAATACATATAACATATGACCTCTTACCACGTCACTTTTGGTCATCAAAACCTTTCAGGAAGTTTACAAGTAACTTCTACACTAGTCTTCTCAGCAAAATATCAGCAACCCAAACATGTGAGGGTTTATTTATTTATTTTTTAAATAAAATTTTTATTGATTTTTATAATTATAAATAACAAAAGAGAAAAAAAATCACATTAAAACAACTCAACTGAATAAAAATGTTTACAACTTTTTCAATCACAAGAACAAAACATAAAAACTTAACTAAAATAGTTAAGTTAACTATGGGTATTGCTCTGCGGCACCCCCCCAACCACATCCCCCTCCTCCTTTCTCCCTACCTCTACCTCTATCCACCCACCATCTCTACCCCCACTCTCTCCTCCCCCTCATACCACCTCCCTACTTCCCTCAACCTTCACTCCTCAGTCTCATCCCCTCCAGATGTGGTGCAAGGTGCCGCAGAGCAACCCATCCTTTATCAAATATCATGTTACAGTTGAGAAGATTATAGAAACCCCTCCACCCCCCACCCCCGACTTCCCAAAGTGAATACAGGGGAAAAAAAACACAAGAAAACCCACTAAACTACACCAAAATATTATATAAATCCTATTAAAAATTTAACTACATTTTTCAATCCAACATATAAATATTTAACTATATACTAAATACAATTTCTTAAATTGATATTTCCTTTGTATATAATCTATCCATTTTTTCCAATCCAACATATATTTTTCATTTGAATGATCCTTCAAATATGCGGATATTTTAGCCATTTCTGCCAAGTTAATAACTTTTAAAGTCCATTCTTCAATAGATGGTAATTCTGACGTTTTCCAATATTGTCCCACCAACAGTCTTGCTGCTGTAATCAAGTTCAAAATTAAATTCATCTCTATGGTGGTACAGTCTTTTATAATACCTAACAAAAACAACTGTGGTAAAAATTCGATACGCTTTTTCAATATGTTTTGAAGTATCCACCATATTTTTATCCAAAAAGCCTTAATTTTTCTACAAGTCCACCATACATGAAAATAAGTAGCGTCCATAGATTCACATCTCCAACACTTAGGTTGTATATCCGGGTACATAGATGATAATTTTTTTGGGTCTAAATGCCATCTATAAAACATTTTATAAAAATTTTCTCTTAAATGTTGCGCTTGTGTAAATCTTACATTTTTAACCCAGATCCTCTCCCATGTTTCCATCATAATTGGTTGTCCAAAATTATGTTCCCACTTAATCATGCAGTCCTTAACTAATTCAGTTTCAGAATCAATTTCAATTAATGCATTATATAGTCTTTTAATATGCATAGGCCTTTGATCTCTAACTTGTTTAATTAAATTTTCATCTGTTGAAGAAAAGCCTATCTTAAAATCTTTTTGCCATCTAGTCTGCAATTGTGCATATGGAAACCAAGTATAAACTATTCCTTCTTCCTTTAACGTATTCGATGATTTCAATAAAAACAAATTCCCTTCTTTAATTAGGAGTTTCTCATAAGACGCCACATCTTGAATTTGTTGTCTATTTATGCTCTCTATTGCGTGCCTGGGAACTGTCCAGAGAGGAATCTTTTCGTTTAACTTATAGTAAAACTTTTTCCAGACACGCAGCAGAGCACTTCTCAGTAGGTGCTCTTTGAAACTCCTATCCACCTTTTTGTCATAAACTAAATATGCATGGAAACCATATAGTAAACCGTACCCTTCTATATTCAATATTCTATCCTTAGTTAAATTAACCCAGTCACTTATCGCTACTAAAACAGCAGCATAGTAATATAACTTGAAATTGGGCATTTTCAAACCACCTCTTTTCCTTGTATCCTGAATAATTTTCAGTTTAACCCTCGGTTTCTTGCCATTCCAAACAAATCTATTAATACCTTTCTGCCACTCCTCCAAATTCGCATCCTTTTTAAGTATAGGTAACATTTGAAACAGAAATAAAAATTTTGGCAATACATTCATTTTAACTGCAGCTATCCTACCCAACATAGATAATTGTAATTTTTTCCATTTATCTAATTGTGTCTTATTCCACAAAACTTCATAATTATTCTTATATAGCTTCCCATTAGAAGCTTCAATATAAATTCCTAGATATTTAACTTTCTTAACTATCTCACAACCCGTTATTCTTTCCAAATCTTGTTTTGAATTATTATCTAAATGTTTAACTAACATCTTTGTCTTAGATATATTTAATTTAAAACCTGATACCCTACCATAATTTTGAATTATCTCCATCAAACTCTGGGCCGACTGTATTGGTTGAGTCAATGTCACCAGCAAGTCATCAGCAAAAGCACATAATCTATAATCATGTTGTCTAATCTGTATACCTTTTAAATCATCTGAGGCTCTAATCCTATTCAATAAAACTTCTAAGGTTAAAACAACAAGGGAGATAAAGGACATCCCTGTCTAGTACCTTTCTCTATATTAAATAAATCTGTTAAATGCCCATTCACAATAATCTGACCTTTTTGTTTCTGATAAACTGCTAATATGGAATTAATAAATTGATCACCCATTCCCATCCTAACAATTAATTTTTTCAAAAACAACCAATTCAGTCTATCAAAATCTTTCTCCGCATCCAAAAACATAAGAACTGCAGGCACCTGAATATGCTTGTCCAAATATTCCATTATATTAATGAGTTGTCTAACATTAGTTTTCATCTGTCTCCCTTGTAAAAAACCAGTTTGGTCAGAATGAATTATTTGTCTTAAAACTGTCATTAGTCTATTAGCCAAAATTTTTGCAAAAATCTTATAATCCGTATTTAACAATGAGATAGGTCTAAAATTTTCTACCTGGACATTATCTCTTCCCTCTTTGGGAATTAAAGAAACATAGGCTGTTTTCTATGAAGGTGGAACCTGACCACCCTCTTATATATTTACAAATAACTCTCTAAGAGGTTCCACCATCTCCTCTTGAAGATACTTGTAATAAGTCGCCGTTAACCCATCAGTCCCAGGAGATTTTCCCACTTTCAATTGTTTAATCACTGAAATGATTTCTTCTGATGTAATCAATGCATTTAATCTATCTCTTTGTTCCTTAGTAATTGTCAATACATTTTCATCTTGCAAAAAAGTATCTATCTCGTTCTTTTGTACCTTCTCTTCAGAATACAATTTGGAGTAAAATTCTAAAAAAGCTTTTTTAATAATTTCTTGCTGAAACACTTCCTTCCCCTTATATTCTATTTTCTCAATTATACGGGATTTTTGTTTTTTCCTTAATATGTAAGCCAACCATCTGCCAGGTTTATTGGAATTAAAAAATGTATTATGTTTTGCATATTGTATATTCCTGGCGACTTGGTCCGTCATCAACAAATCAAATTGTTTCCGTAAAATCTTAATCCCCTCTTTAATTTTTCTATCATCTGGTCTCTTTATTAGTAATAACTCTTTCTTCCTTATTTCCTCTTCTAATTCCTTCCTTTTTTCCTCTTGTTTACGTCTATACCTTTTATTCATATCAATTAAAATCCCCCGCATATAAGCTTTACTAGCATCCCAGACCATTTCTATTGTCGTATCCTTATGCAAATTTAACATAAAAAATTCCTTCATAACATTTTACATTCATTCACATTTGTATCATATTTAAACAAATTTTCATTAATTCTCCAAGATCTTCTAGGAGTCTGACCAACCATTAATTCCATCCAAACTGGATTATGATCTGACAAAACATTGGGTAGGATTTTCACCTTCTTTAGTCTAAAAATGAAATCGCTTGTAGTTAATATAAAATCAATTCTAGAAATGATTGATGTCTATCAGAAAAAAAGTGAACTCTTGCTCCTTACCATGTCTTTCTCTCCATATATCTATCAAGTCAAAGTTATCCTTAATATCAAAAAAGGATTTAGGCAGCATGGAACGTGTTTGAGGAATAGGTAAAATCTTTTTCTTATCTAAACCAATATCTATAAGACCATTCCAATCTCCCATTAAAATACAAGACCTATAATCAAATTGTATTAATTTTTTATGTAATAACTTGTAAAATATTCCTTGTTGTTGATTTGGTGCATATATACCCATCAAGAGAACTTTCTTTCCATCTATTAAAATTTCAATAGCTAAAAATCTACCTTGGATATCTGATTCTATTAATTTGGCTCTTATATGATTTTTAACATAAATAACAATTCCATTCTTCTTCTCAGCAGCCGCTGCAACAAAATGTGTATCTAATTTATTGTTTATCAAATATTTCTGATCAGAAGTTCTAATATGTGTTTCTTGTAGACAAATTACATCATTTTTACATTGCTTCAAATAATGAAATATCTTCTTCCTTTTCTGTGGAGAATTTAAACCATTAACATTCCATGTCAAATATTTATTTGACATGACCAATTTGAGAAAGCTTTTGCAAGGCCAAATTAACTTCTTCAACCATTTTCTTCTTTGGTCTTGCTCCCATGGCTTCCGGAGATATGGGTACAACTTGCTTTGTACGAACTGGTTGTTCTTTTTCTCGTTGTTCCATGCGTTTAGTAGCTGCACGTGTTTGCCTTTGCTCTTTAGACTTCTCTACCTCCAAAGGCTGAAAAATATCGATACCTTGCGCTGGCAGCTCCACCAATGCTCCTTTATCAATTCCTGATGCTGTCAGGGATTGTGATTCCAAAGATTGTATTGGTTGTTTTAACTCCATATCTCTCTCCTTTGAAAAATCTGCCCTTTTTAGTCTTGGGGATGGAGGTTTACCAGCCTTCAAAATATTCTCAAAAAAATCTTTCGCCTTACCAACCGAAGTCAGGCGGTGTCTATTACCCTGGAAAAATAGTGAAAGTCCAGTTGGAGCCTCCCATCTAAATTGTATAGCACGTTTTTTAAGTTCATCCGCCAAAAATGCATACTCTTTCCTTGCTCTTAACATCTTAGAGGGAATCTCCTTCAGAACCACAACCTCTTGACCGGCAACAATTAATTGTTTATTATAAGATGTAGTAAGAACATAATTTCTGAATTTCCTTGTAACAAAATAAATCACAATATCTCTAGGCAAATTTCTTTGTTTTGCAATCAATGAATTAACTCTAAAGATACGATCAATCTGCCAAGACACGTTTTGTACTCCATCTTCTAGAAATTTTGCCAAAGATTCTTCAAAAATTCTTCTTAAGTCTTCCTGATTCTCATTTGCAATCTCCTTCAGCCCTCTGATTCTAACAGCCAACAACATCTGGCTATATTGAGCCATAACTGTTTGATCTTGAATATCACTTTTAACTTCCTCAAGTTTTTCCTCAAATTGCTGCTCAATACCCTCCACCTTCTCTTCAACTCTCAGGGTGTACTCCCAAACCCCCTTAATAGCATCCACAATATCTTCTCTTATCACAATATTGTGAGTCGCAATTGTGTCTTTTATTGTCTCCAATTCATCAGTTAATCCTTTAACTTGTTCCTCAATCTTTCTCTCCATCTTTTCAGTCATTGTAGATAATGCATCCTGTAAATTTTTCATGGTAAACATTTCTGGAGAAGGTTGAGTAGGCAGGGGGGCTTGAGATTCTGTAGATGTTAAAGAGGCTGGGGGAGCAGAAAGACTACTTGATTGTAATTTAGAGGGCTGAGCCGGAGAAGATACAGCCACCTTCGCAGTAGTGATTTTTGTCTGCCTAGTGGCCATATTAAAGTCAGTCCACTTTTAAAAAGTTCTTAAAATAAAAAAAATGAAATCCTTACAAATATATTGCCAAAATTTCCCCTTGTTCTTATCTTCTTTCAAATCACAGTTCAATAATTGTAGTTTATAAAATTTTAAAGCTCAAATCTAAATAGTCACTCTAGCTTTGCTTCAAAGAAAAAAAAGGTTCACTTTCACTTTAAAACACTTTCTCTTTGCAGTGAGAACAATCGCCATCTTGAATACATTATGTTGATTATAAAAGTATGTGGTCAGAAGTAAAAAAAGACTTGCAATAAAGAACTTCTGTATTCACTCCGCCTGCATGCAGGTCTCTCTTGAAGTTTTTTCTAAAGCAGGGGTGGTCGCGGCGTCTTTCTCTGTCTGCCGACAGAAGCATCTCTGGGCAGGAGCGTTTCAAGCGCCTAGGGAGCTCTCACTCTAAACCCCTGAAAACTTTTCCAGGGGATTTTTAGAGGAGCTCAACCCACGCTCAATGCTCTTCACCCCTTCTTCGCCCGAAGGGGGGATTTTCCACCGCAAAAAAACAGCTGATGTTCGCTGTTCTTGTGGCTTAACAAACCCTAGAGAACGGAGCCTCCAAAGGAGACTAAGGCAACGCCAGCAGAGCCACTGGAAGCCCCCACATGTGAGGGTTTAGATGTGGGGGCAAACTTAATGAGCAATCCCCTAAGCACATTTTATAATAGCATAGATGTTGTGCCCACTGGAAAGCTTGGATCATTAACAAAATAGAAATGCATAACTTGTCCTGAATCTATTAACAACTAATGTGCTTGGCTAATACCAGTTCCATCTTCAGGTGAGAGTGCTCAGAGTTGAATTCTAAAAGTTGAATTCAGTAAAAAGAAGATAGAGGATAATATTTTGGTTTGCTATTCCTAACAGACAGACAACTTTTCGTTGTGCAATGATTTACTTGGGGCAGCGATTTAGCCAACATGAGTATAGACACAGTTTTGGAATCACATATATGGGTCGTGAGGATGCCACTTAAGCAGATTCTTCAATAAAAACAAAGATTTGTTTTGAATGTATAAATCCAACTAGGTGGCTTCAAGGACCTCATCAGTGTTCCAATATCTCAGGGGCTGCCACAAAGAAGAGGGAGTCAAGCTATTCTCCAAAGCATTGAAGGCAGGACAAGAAGCAATGGATGGAAAGTAACCAAAGAGAGAAGCAACCTAGAACTAAGGAGAAATTTCCTGACAATTAGAATCAGTGGAACAAACTGCCTCCAGAAGCTGTGAATGCTCCAACACTGGAAGTTTTTAAGAAGAGACTGGACAGCCATTTGTCTGAAATGGTATAGGGTTTCCTGCCTGAGCAGGAAGTTGGATTAGAAGACCTCCAGGGTCCCTTCCAATTCTATTACTATTACTACTACTACTACTACTACTACTACTACTACTACTACTACTACTATTATTATTATTATTATTATTATTATTATTATTATTATTATTATTATTATTCAGGCTTTCTAGACTGTAAAGGCTGTTACAGATTCAGTGGCTTTTCTACTACTTCTGAAATTGTTAGCAGCTGAGTATTTTGTCACAATTTCCATTCCATACGTGCAGAAGGTTGAAGTAGGATGATAAGCTTTCAGTTATCATCTGATGCTGACCTGGAACTGCCAATGCATTTGATCATTTCCTTCGAGTCCCTGCCATCACAGCTGTCTTGGAGTGCCAAGGCTAACCATGCTCAGCCTTCATGCATTTGATCAGTTCTCAGCTTCTTTCCTTTGACCTGCCACAGGCATTAATTTTCCTCTCTCTTGGGCTAATGGAATGTTACATTTCTATGCTGAGTTTGCCATCATAACTGGAAGTTCAGCTCAGCTTTCAGAACTCTGAATATGTGGGAAAAGCTAACTAGATAGGTATGTGCTATTGGATCAAAGCTAACTTTTAGATTCTGCTTGACTGAGACAGCTTTGGATCTCCTGCCAATCTCTATCAGGTCATGGTTAACCCTTCTAGATTTATTGTAGGTGGAGTAAACATATAAATGCTATGTCTTCTATGCCTACCACTTCTTCTGATAAATATGTAGGATAAATAAATCTGTGGCTTGCCTCCATGTGACATTGCCTACTGTATCTCATTGTCAGACTGCTTCTATTAATAGTCTCATGTAGAATATTATCAATCAGTCAGAATCCTTACACAACAAAGTCCAGTCAGTGATAAGGCAAATTTGCCAACATATAATGCCAACTCTCCTAGCACTTTATCAAAACCAGTGAGCAAAGCCACAAACCCCACCACCACACCAGAGCATATCACTGACATCCATCAATGTCACGTTGAATCTGGAGCCAAGTGAATAAGTAGACAACATTCTTTCTTCTTGGAAGTATTTATCCGTAAGTTGAAATAGGACACTTGCTGCAGCAGAATTAATATATGCAAATGCTATTCAGATGTATGCCTTTGGAGGAAGTTAATGTGTTTCCTTTGTTGTTGCTGGTGTAATGTCCTAGATATCTTATTATGTAGGGTGGTGGGACACTTACAGAAGACCCTCCATTTTGGTGGAGGTTTGAAAGAAACAATTCCCCACAGTGAGTGGACCTTCTAGGAAAAAAGCTCAGTGATCAAGTTGTTTCATCTGGCTTTCTCCTTGGAGTCCATCCTGCATTTGTGGTGAGAGAGAAGGCTGAGAGGAATTTACACCTGCAACTCAGACCTGAAGCAGTTTCAGACCACCTGCCTTTTTTCACTGGGTAGGAGAGGAATCTGGTCCATCCTTTACTTCAGTACACTAAATCACATAGCTTTCATGGAGCAAAACTCTTCTATGAAGCAAATCAAAGCTACTTCATACTCAACTGTTATCCAACTGTTAGCCAACAGAAGCATTGCTTCTCACTTCAAAGAAAGCAGAGATACCCAACAGAATTGCTAAATGGCAATTCAAACAACTGGATGAATGTGAATTGCAACACTACCAGATTTATTCCTGTCATCTATTGGAAAGGAAAAAAAAGAGACTCACATATGATACCATGTATCCTGTTAAGGCTTTATGCTAAATCTTTTTGCCCTGGTGTGAAATGATGTTCATCAATATACTGTAATATCATTCATTTCATGTTTTATCTTTTTAGGCGATCCAGTCCAGCTCATTACCCTTAGCCACTGGTTAGCCCTATTTTCCAGGTAGTTTTGAATTTCTGAGCAGAGCAGTACACATCTCAACAGAAGGCAGCCTCCAAATAGAGGCAGACCCCTGGAGTCTTAACAACTAAATTATTCACAATTTTGCTCAAGAAGATGTTGAAATACTATACTTCACAGCAGGCTTCTTTTCTAATGACAAGAAAACATTATTTATATTTCACACAGCCTGGTGCAAACACTAGCATTGCCTTGACAGAGGCAAAACAACACCAAGGCCAGTCGCCTTATGAAATAAATTCTGAACTTACTTAAAATATTTGCTGAGAAGAAGAAGCCCTCTGGACTTCTTTCTTATAGAACTCTGCCCTCTAATGACTGTGAGGTTTCACGAAATAACTTTTTTGAACTATACCCTCACAGGTACAAAGAAGAATTAAAACAGTGGAGTGTTGCCAATATCCAGAGAAGCCTATGCATCAGCCCATAACAGAAGAAAAATAACAATGATTTATTGACAGAACTTCATTTACAACTAGGCCCTATTTAATCCTGATGATTTGAATTGGGGTTTTTTTCAGAAGAAGGACATAAATTATTTGCTAATCTAACCCAATCTCTATCAATACGTCTTCACTGGACTTGTGATGTACGCTGGAGACCCCTCTCTCCTGTCAGGAGATGATGAAAGAAATGATAAGAGTTATGAGTCTCCTACTGTTCTGCTAGAGGCCAAAATGGACCAGTACTGTAAGATTCAGGTCTCTTGTCTCTAATCTTGATGGTGAAGGATACATCTTGTGGAGAGAAATTCAGCTGAAGGAACATAAGCCTTGGAGAAGAGTGTTTTTTTTAATGAGATACCCACTAATTAATTGGATTCCAGAATGAAAAGCATAGGCCCAAACTTTTCACAATGCATTTTGTAGGCCCTTTCAGAAGATGTAGCTTTTTAGAAATGGCAGCACAAAATGCATGCAACTGGCTGCATTGTGATTTGCTTATTGGTTCAGGATTAGGTAAATTTGCATTAACAAGTCTCCCTAGCCCTTTACTTTAACTACTTCTTTTTCTGATTTTAAAAGGGAAACCAAAAGGAATGTTCCATACTCTGCAAACTACTCCACCATGCATTATACAGACATAAAAAAAAAAAAGACAAGGGGAATGGTGTACTTGCATTTGCCTACAGCAATATATCAAACCTTGTCATGTTTTCATTTCTGATTTATGAAACTCAGAGGCTCAACAGCCTGTTTAAAATGACTCTTGGAGAAAATAATAACAATAAAAAAAACCTAAAGTGCTCATTTGAAAGGAAAAGCTAGATGCATTTCTTTATTTACACTTTGAGCAAACACTTCCCCTTCTCAAACCTCTGCCCTGAATTAAAGGAGGGGTTAAATAATAGAAAGCATGGGACATTGATATCCACAGATACAGTATATCATTCCAATTTTGCTCCAACCTATTCCGCTCTGAGTAGCATCTTCAACCATTTTCATGAGTATACAGTACACTGTACATATTTTTTTTCTTTTCCTCTCCTTTGTCTCTTGCTATATTGAAAATCTGATGCTGAACTATAAATGCTTCAGTCCCACGAGCATATGTATATTTTAACACCTATTTAAAAATTCAGAATTTCTATATAATACACTTGAGCCTGAATTCCAAAACTTTTAATCATTTGTAGGTCCAATGATTTCAGAGGAATTTTTTTTCCATGAACAGACTGTTCTGAATTATACCCCTGGGGTTTTTTTTTTTAATCTTCCTCTGCGAATTTTAATTCTGCTGATTAAAAGCTGCTGAACCATTAATTTTCAGAATACTCATATACAGTGAAGATGCTGGCCTAGAAACCACTAGACCAGGGGTAGGCAACCTTGGCTCGTTTATGACTCATGGACTTCAACTCCCAGAATTCCTGGGAGTTGAAGTCCATGAGTCATAAAAGAGCCAACGTTGCCTACCCCTGCACTAGACAGTCCTGTCTTACGCATGAAAGGCAACTGCTGGGTAATTTGGGGTCAGTTACTCTCTCTCAGCCCAACCCACCTCACACGGTTGCAACAAAATTGCATCGTTTCCTATCACAATGCACTAATACTATACAAAAGCAATTAAATAGATATATGGTTGAGGACAGATGTGGCCTTCTTCCTCTTCCTATAAAAGTGTGTTTTATTGCAGTGAAAATACTGTGTTGAAAATAAGGACATACATCTTTTTTCGCTTAAGTCAAAAAGCACAGCTGAATAACAGTCACCCAGCTATCCATACTTGGAATAATTATTCAAAATGTTGAATAATGTATCACTTTAAGTCTTCCCCAGATATCGTCACATTGTTATCATCATATGGCTTAATTGCCTGTGGGATCTTAGCCTTCTCTCTGCTGATTATTACTCTCTCCCTTTTTATTATTTTGTTCTTATGGATGTTTCAAAGAAACTTCAAACTTCACAAGGAGCCAGCAATCTGAGTATTAGAAAGCCTGTTGTTATAATAATGAGCCAGAGAGGATTTAAACAGCAAGTAAGATAAGAAACCATTTTAAAATGAGGAAGGAAGGATGGATGGAAGGAAGGAAAGAAGGCTGGAAGGAAGAAAGGAAGGAAGGAAGGAAAAAATATCTCTCTTTGAAAGTTTAAACAGAGAAAGCATTCAGGCAAGAAAGAAGACAATTCAGGAACCCACAAAGAGGGATGAAGATGCTGAGAATTGTATGCCCACCCTTTTATTGAGCACCATCAGCAGCAATACTGATGTGGAGATGATGAAAGCCTTCAATGGAAGCTGATGAGCAGCAAATCTGGTCAATTTTTTAAATACGACCTGAGCCCTCAGACAGTTACGTTTCGTACAAGCTTCATACAATACATAACTTGTTTCATATTGTGTCTTTAATAGATAAAAAATTCTCTGCTAGACTAGCATCTGGTGTTTGAACAGAAAGTTCTTGGGTTGATCTGCTGACTGTCAAATGTCATAGAGATAGAAGCATGACCTCAAGAAAGCCAGTTGCTTTTCATTGCCTATCCCTGCAAACATTAATGTGATTTTTCTTTCTGCAGAGTTTTTAGCTTCCCCAAAGAAGGGCAGGCTTCATCTCTTATTAAATCTTCAGTGTATTCTAAAGAAGCCTCCAGGTCAAATGTAAAAAACTAAATGAATTAAGAGACTTTTCCTCCTATATTTCGATGCTTCTCACAATTGATTTTACAGCATTATTGAACAAGATGAAGCAAATACATGCTTAATAAAAATGCCTCAGAGCATTGATTAGATATTTCTGGGAGAGGAAAAACTCAATACTATTAAGAAAAATTAAAAAAAATAGGTTTAAAATATTAAACAGCAAATTATGTTCTAAGGTGTTGTGAAAACCGATTTAGGATATAACTCTTGTACAGAACACATGATGTACACATTGATATCATACACAGATTTGGCAGCGGAGGGGATAAAGTAATTCTCTTGAGAATTATTGCTGTAGGGAGATATCAGATGATAAAAAAACATTGTCTTCATGATGTTATGTTAGAGATGGGGTGTTCAAACATGGAAGTCACAATTCTGTAACCATAAAGTAACAAATATAAATGTTGAAACAAATGCATGCAAAATAAAATCCCTAAACCACTTTGATCAAGAGGCAGTGCGGTCCTTCATATGTTTATAATGAGATTTTGTACTGATTCTCGTGGCAATTATTTCCCTGGTAGCTAACCTCATGAACATCTATGCCACATTATTTCTTAGGCTTTTACAGACCCCAAAGTCTCTCATTACTACATCATAAAATACGTAACTCTTAAGAAAACAACCATTCAGTCTTTTTAATTTGGAAATTGTGGGATTTTTTTTTAAAAGACACTCTAAGTATCAGATCTTTTGTAAATATAAGATATAAGTAAAGAAAATGGAGAAGGAAAACAGAATCCTCTCAATGAATATAAATGGACTGAACTCCCCCTCACAAAGGAAAAAAAACTTTTACACGACTACAAAAACTAAAATGGATATAGTTTGCCTCCAAGAAACACATATAAAAAGACAACATTATAAATTTTTGGAATGCCCAAAATTTGGGAAACTCTACTTTTCATTAGCACAACAAAAGAAATGAAGAGTAGTTTTATATACTAAAGCAGGGGTTCTCAACCTTGGCAACTTTAAGACTTGTGGACTTCAACTCCCAGAATTCTGGGAGTTGAAGTCCACAAGTCTTAAAGTTGCCAAGGTTGAGAACCCCTGTACTAAAGAGACAATGGATTCCAAACAAGTCTACGCAGATGAAGAAGGAAGAATACTAATGGTGGAAACAATGATAAATCAAAAACAGACACTGATGATAGCAATATATGTACCAAATAACAAACAAGAAGAAGTTTACCAAAAACTACATAAGAAAGTAGTGGAAACAATATCAAAATATCTGCTTACTAGGAGACTTCAGTGCAATTGTAGATGGAAAGCTAGACTATAAAAGCAGCAAAATAGGGAGGGGGGAAGGAAGAAATATACTACCTAAGGCTTTTTTTTCAAAATGGCAGAAGAAATCTGTATACAGGATGTGTGGAGGGAAAAAAAATCCCCCCCAAAAAATATACATTTTACTCGAATAGGCACAAATTATGGTCCAGAATTAATATGATATGGCTATCCTCTGATCTAAGGATGAATATACATGAGATTGAGATAGACACCAGATAATTACCCGATAAAGATGACATGGAGAGGAAGAAAGAAAAACTCAGATGGTCATTGAATCAATCTTTATTAAAAGAGAAAATTTACACAAATAGCAGCAAAGGAAATGGAATTCTTCTTTAAAGAAAATAAGAAAGAATACACATCGCTTCAAAATGTGTGTGATACAGCCAAAGCATAGTTCACAGGCTTAGCTGTAACTTATATGGCAAAAAAGAATAAGGAAAAAAAACAAAAAAAACAAATGAAGTTAAAGGAAGAATTTAAAAAACTGGAATTAGAACTACGAACAGACCCACAAAAGAAAATTTTAAAAAAGTAAATGGAAATAAGAAAACATAATCTTAAAAAAAAGAAGCTGAAGAAATGGCCCAACAAATTAAAAGGGCAAAACAAAACTTCTTTGAAAATGCTAATAAACCAGGTAGATGGTTAGCCTATAAATTGAAAAAAGAAAAGGGGAAGAAATTAACAAGATGGGAAAGGATGTTTACAATTTCAAAACGAAACAATAAAAAATAGTTAAATAATTTTATGAAAAATTATATGATACAGAAGAAATCACTAAAGAAAAAATAATTTAATATATGGGAAAAACCAAATTACCAAAAATACCTGAAAAATTTTAAAATATGTTAAATGAAAAAATAACAATGATGGAATTGACGGAGGCTTTAAAAAGACAAAAAAATGATAAGACTCCAGGACTAGATGGGCTACCCACAGAGTTCTATAAATGTTTACAAGACATATTAAGCTTACCAATGAAAGAAGTCTGTAATACTACAGACTTATGTAATAAGTCTGTATTTATGTAATAAAAGTATGTAATAATTTGTAATTATTTATGTAATAAAAGTATGTAATAATACATACTTTTTAACATTTACATGAAGCCACTGGGAGAGATCATCCACCGGCATGGAGTGAGATACCATCAGTACGCTGATGATACTCAGCTGTACATTTCCACACCTGGCCAAATTAGTGAAGCGGTTGAGGTGATGTGCCGGTGTCTGAAGGCTGTGAGGGTCTGGATGGGCGTTAACATATTGAGGCTCAACCCTGACAAGACAGAGTGGCTGTGGGTGATGCCTCCCAAGGACATTTCAATCTGTCCTGCCATTACCCTGGGGGGTAAATTCATTAACCCCTCGGAGAAGGTGCACAACTTGGGAGTCCTCCTCGACCCATGGCTGACATTGGAACATCATTTGTCGGCTGTGGCGAGGGGGACATTTGCCCAGGTTCACCTGGTGCACCAGTTGCGCCCTTATTTGGATCGGGAGTCCCTACTCACAGTCACACATGCCCTTGTCACCTCGAGGATCAACTACTGCAATGCTCTCTACATGGGGCTGCCCTTGAAGAGTGTTCAGAGACTACAATTAGTGCAAAATGCAGCTGCACAAGCAATTGTGGGCCTTCCATGTTGTGCCCACATTTCGCCAACTCTCTGCATGCTGCATTGGTTGCCTATTGGTCTCCGAGCGCAATTCAAAGTGTTGGTTATTACCTATAAAGCCCTTCATGGCATTGGATCAGGATACTTACGGGACTGTCTTCTGCCACATACTTTCCTTTGACCAGTGAGAGCGCACAGGGTCGGCCTCCTCCGGGTCCCGTCAGCGAAACAATGTCGTCTTCTCTGTTGTGGCCTTCTCTGTTGTGGCGCCCACCCTCTGAAAACCAACTGCCCCCTGAAGTCCGCACTTCTCCCACTCTCCTGGCCTTCCGAAAGAATCTTAAAACCTATCTCTGCCGGCAGGCCTGGGGATGATTGTGGATTGTTGTGTGAATGATGAATGTGTGTTGGTTTTTATTTTTAATGTTCTTTTAATTTGGACTTAGATTGTGAATATTGTTTTATATATGTTGTAAGTCGCTCCGAGTCTTCGGAGAGGAGCGGCATATAAGTCCAAATAAAATAAATAAATAAATGAGGTACTATCAGAGGTCAAACTACCAAATACCTGGACAGAAGCTAATATTACTCTAATTCCAAAAGAAGACTCAGATTTGATTCAGATAAAAAACTATAGACCAATAACACTACTAAACGTGGACTATACTTTTTTTTGCTTCAATAATAGCACAGAGACTGAAAAGTTTTTGACTGAATTTATTCATCCATACCAAAATGGATTTTTACCAAAGAGACAAATAAAAAATAATTTAAGAATTATTTTGGATACACTGGAACATTATGAAATGCATCCAGGGAAACAAATGGCACTAATTTTCCTAGATGCACAGAAAGCCTTTGATAACGTAAATTGGCAATTTATGACACAACAGTTAAATTGTGTGGACTTTGGAGAAAAATTTATAAATATAATCAAAACAATATATTTTAGACAGCCAAAGTAACAATAAATGGAGATTTTACAGAGAATGTTAATATAAAAAAGGTACAAGATAAGGGTGCCCACTATCTCCACTGCTATTTATATTAACTTTGGAAGTGTTAAATAGAAATATTAGACAAGATCCAGAAATTAAGGGAATGGAGATAAAAGACGAAAAATATAAACTACAAGCATTTGCAGATGATTTGGTATTTATTCTAGAAGAACCCTTGGAGACAAGCTCTAAATTATTGAAAAAAATAGAAGAATTTGGAGAAGTACCAGGACTGAAAATAAACAGAAAAGACTAAAGTTACAGTTAAGAATCTTACAGATAAACAAAAAAACCAATTGTCAGAAAAAATAGATCTCCAGATAGTTAAGAAAGTTCAATACTTGGGAATATACCTAACAACAAGATGTGCAACAATAAAAGGAGACAATTATATAAAACTATTAAAAAATAAAACTAGGCTTGGAAAAATGGAAAAAAATACAATTGTCAGTGTTAGGAAGGATAGCTACGATAAAGATGAATGTTCTACCAAAACTTCTGTTTCTATTACCAATAATACCTATAAAAATAGAGAAATGTTTTTTTGATGAGTTAAATGTATCGATTTTGAAATTTATCTGGCAAGGGGAAAAAAGCTAGAATTAGACTAGCTTAGAATTGTTACAAGAATCTAAAGAAAATGGAGGCTTTGGACTCCAGGACTGGGCTTTATACTACCAAGCATGTGCATTAACATGATTAAAGGAATGGATTACTCTTAGACATAAAAGATTATTATACTTAGAAGGACATGACCTACAACTGGGATGGCATGGTTTTCTATGGGAAGAACAAAATTCACAGATATTTTCAAAATCATTATGTAAGAAATGCTTTATTTTTAGTATGTGAAAAGATAAAAGTGAAAGCCTATATGAAAATACCAGGCTGGCTTTCAACAATGGAAATGTTCACTCATCCAAATTTAATGAACCCGGAGAAAATTGTAACTTACAAAGACAATCCTGAAGGGAATTTAAAAACTAAACAAGAGTTGGAAAAACAGGGCATTGAGTTATCATGGTGGCATCATTTGCAAATACAAATGAGATATGAGAAAGATGTCAAAATATATGGTTTTTATAAAGATCAGACAATGTTTGATCAGGTATTATTGACATTAGATTAAAAACTGATTAAGAAATTGTATATTTTTTGTTAAGCTTAAAGATGGAAGATGAATAAGTAAAAGAAACAATTATAACATGAGCTAAAAATTTTGGGCACAATACAGAGTTAGAAAACTGGCAAAATCTTTGGGAAAGAAACTATAAAATAACAATGGAAATTGCATATAAAGAAAATTAATATAAAATGTTTTATAGATGGCACTTACCACCTGCTAGGTTAGCAAAAATGTTTTAAAATATGTCTAGCAATTGTTGGAAATGTAGGCAAAAATCAGGCATATCTTATCATCTTCGGTGGACGTGCCCTAAAGCAAAAGAAAATTGGACAAAAATTCATACTTGGTTAGAAAGAATGTTAAGAAAACATGTAGACTTTAAGCCAGAATTATTTTATTAGTTATAATTTCAGGAAAATATGGGAAAGGAAATGTATATCTAATGGTACATGTATTAACAGCAGCAAGAATTGTTTTTGCACAGCATTGGAAAAATGAAAAAATACCATGGGAAGATGACATAATTAAGAAAATACTGGAATGTACATAAACAGACAGACTTACATTGAAGATTGAAGAAAAAGAAGATACAGAATATTTTCAAATATAGAATGTATTTTACCAGTGGCTGTAAAAACAGGATAGAGATTAGGATTTTAATATATATTATTAAGCTAAGACCCAAACAACACATTGTTTATTAAGCACTTATGAACTGTAAACATTAAAAAAACTAATAAAAAACAAAACATATGATTGGTTTCTGGGATGGTATGGCAAACTAAAGACAGCTCTGTGAAAGTGGAGCTGACAATGATGGCAAAGTCCAAGGAACCAGTGAGTAGACTAGTTTCTTGGAACATCTCCAGATAAGGAGAAGAGAGAAGATCGCCCACATATACTCCAGATCGCCCACATATACTGTGGCTGCTCCTCACAAGGAGATTGCAGGACAGTGGTTTTCTGAGAGTTTGAGGACTGAGAGAACAGGATTAGGCATCTTGCTTGCAATTATGGCAGAGACTTTTGAAGGATTCTAAGTTCACAAACATTACTTTCTAATCACTTTTGGAAATTGCTTATTAACTTTGGAATGACCAGTCAAAGTTTGTGTGCCTTCAAACCTAAATGAAAGAGACCTAAATGAAAGCATTTGTTTAATTATAAGCTTAAGAGTTTAAAGAGTCTGAAAGAAAGATTAAAAAGCTAAATAATATTTTGATTTTAGAAAGGTATAAATGGCCTAAGAATCTGATAAAACTGAAATATTGAAACTTTTATAGTAAGATGTTGGAATAAATTATAAAGAACAAACATCTTCCTGTGGGAAATAAATTCTGTTTTGTTTTTTACAAGATAAAATGAAGATAAAGAAATCCATGATTTCAAAAACTGGACAATAAAGGGGACTAAAGTATTTAAGTACAGAAAACATTTTCAAACCTGCAAAAGTATTCCAACAATTAAAATACTGAAGGAGACTTTTGAAGAATGGGATCAGAAAATAATAGCCACAATATCAATAATATCAGTAATAATGCTTCTATGAGCAGACTATATGCAAAAGATGTTATTGAAGAAATGACAGATGTAGAACAAATTTCACCTGATAAGATAGAGGTGGTATTGAAAGTGATTTTATAACTAACAGGCCCAGAGAATGACTTAGAAAAGAATGTTTCACTGGATTTACAAAAGAAATTGGCTGAGGTTTTACAAATGAAATGGAAAACACAAATGACATATTAAGAGAATGAGCTGGCTTTTTTTTCCTATTGGATTTGCAAAAGAGGCTTGCTAAAATTTTGAAAAACTCTATGTGATGGGACAAAGAGGAAATAAAGAGAAATCTCATGCTATGGCAATATTTGAATGAACTAAAATTAAGACTGTTAGAAGTAAAAGCAAGGAATATAAAGTTGGTTTATTTAATTAAAGTTAAAATGCTGTTAGCTCTAGCAACCCTTTTTGAAGTTTCTTTTGATACCAGGGCTAAAAAAAATGATGTTTTATGGATTTATTTATACATAAGAAGTAGCTACCCTGTGCTCTGGCCCCCGTCATCTCCCGTTTGGATTGCTGCAATGACTTTGGGGGCATAGTATTGCAGGCTAACTCTGCCCACAGCCAGAAATTTGATCCTGACTGGCTCAAGTTGACTCAGCTTTCCAATCTTCCAAGATTGGTAAAATGAGGAGCCAGATTTTGGGGGAAAATATGCTGACATTTGTAAAGCACTCAGTGAGTGCTGTAAAGCAATATGGGACAGTATATAAGTCTAAGTGCTATTGCTATTAAATTACTCAGTTTCTCTTAAACCTAGGAAGAAGACAATAGCAAACCCCTTCAGGGGAAAAAGTGTTTCTGGGTCCAATTCAAGGTGCTGGTGTTGACCTTTGCATGACAAGGGACCAGATTATTTAAGACACCACCTTTCTCTGATTTCATCTGCCAGTCCCATCAGATCTAACATAGAGGGCATATTATAGGTTCTGTCATCTAGGGAACTAAATTTGCTTGGTAATAGGCCATGGGCCTCTTCTTGAAATATTCTTTCCCCCAAGGTCAGGCCGGCTTCATCACTTCTGGACTTCTGATGATCCTTCAAGATTTGGTTATGCCAACAGGCCTGTGACCCCAGGAGATTGGCAAGCTAGTAAGGTGGGCCTGCTACTATCAACATTACCCGTTCCTTTTTTAAAAAAAAAATATCTTTTAATATTCTTACTAATGAGGGTGATAATTATTTTAAGTTTTTATTAATTGTTTTATCTTTGTTGTATACTACATAGTGTCACATTTGTATCATGTAAATTATATATGAGAATGAACAAAATATCAGATACCTATAGCAATGTTTCTTTGGCTATATCTCATAGCCAATTGAATTCAAAATCTGAGCAATTGATATCTTTGTTTTTGAGGACAGATCAGAGCAGAATTACCTTGCATTGAGAAATGCAAGAACCTGAACGTTCATCAGAGGGCAGCAGAAATATAGACTATTCTCTTTGCTGCCATCTAGTGGTTGTCTTGATTTATTATTTTTTTATTTGATTCTTTAACAAATGTTAGCAGCCCAGATATGGGTATCCTAGGGCAAGGGTCCCCAACCTTGGCAACTTTAAGACTTGTTGACTTTGCTGGCTGAGGAATTCTGGGAGTTGAAGTCCACAAGTCTTAAAGTTGCCAAGGTTGAAGACCTCTGTCCTAGGGTGTGGAAAAGTTAAAGTCAAAGGGGGGTCTCAGATAGGGACTCAGTGATACCTGAGTTATCACATATCGCTAGCTGAATTTACACATCCTGTTAAATCATAAACTGGTTTGTCTGAGTGTGTGTTAAAACAATCACATCTGGATTGCAAAAATCCAGACAAGAACTACATTGAGAACCCAGAATTAGAATTTTCTGTACATCTTTCCTGCCATCTAGTGGATGTCTGCATTTTTAGAACCCAGGTATGAAAGCCCTATTTAATATCATTTATTTCATTCATTTAAATGATTTATACAACATGTTGCAGGTCTAAAGGATTATGTTATACCCCATGTATGGAGTATGTGTGACATCTATCTCCCTCCACCTACCCCAGGCTGAGGTGGGAGTATTCCTTTTTTCACACAGTGGTATATCTATGTGACTTACATTGTCTACCTGGTTTCATCCTTTGAGATTCACCAGATGTTGGTAGCCAAATGTGAATTCTAGGAGGTTCAAACTCTCCACCTAACAGGTAATATTTAGAAGCTTTTGAGGGAATCTACTCTGAGATAGATAAGATAATCTTTATTGTTATTTTTTTTACTGTGGGCACAACGGCACACATCAAAAATGAAATTTAGTTGCCTGCTCTCAAAGTGAAACACATACATGACACACACCTAAACATACTATGTACGACATATGTATAGACCCACACCCCTACATATACTATTTATTTATACTTATAAATTATATATATATACACACACACACACACACACACACACACACATAACAAATAAATATTAAATACTGTCCATTTGAATATATAACGGAAGGAGGAAGCTTGAGAGTTCGCAAGGTTAATGCTGTATGGAATGAAATTATGGCTGAATCTGGATGTTCTGCTACGGATACCAAGAAACCTCCTCCCAGAAGGTAACAAGGAAAACAGGTTGTGCAAAGGATGTGTAGTGTCTCAGATAATCCTACGGACCCTGCTCAAGCAACGCTTCTGTGCTATGTCCTGGATGGGAGGGAGGGAGCTGCCAATGATCTTTTCTTCCATCCTCACCACTCTCTGTACCGCCTTCCTATCTGAAGCAATGATGCTTCCAAACCAGATTGTGATGCTATATGACAGGATGCTCTCGATCGTCCCCCTGTAGAAAGTGGTCAGGACAGGGGAAGAAAGATGTGCTTTTCTCATGCGATGCAGAAAATGCAGGCGCTGCTGTGCCCACTTTACCAGTGTCTCACTTTTGAGTGACCAAGCCAGCCTACTCGTTAGCTGCACACCCAGGAATTTGATGCTGGTAACCATCTCCACAGGTGAATCATTTATGCACAGAGAAGTGTGGCTGTGCCTGCCTTGAGGGATGCTAGACTGTATATACTATTCTGAAAGATTTTATATATTCCTTCCTGCAACTGCTGAGCACCAAGACCTAAAGCTAAATGCTAAACTCATGCACTCATATTATATAGTGTGATGGTCTAGTTCAATTCCCAGTAGCTGTTTTAACCCCATAGAATTAATATCTGGCTTCCAGATATTAATTTGGGCTTCTGACAAATCCCAAAGAGGAAGAAACCAGTCACATGGGTGCCTCCTGGTCATCCATGTACCTGTAGTACAGGTAATCCTCAAATAACAACTACAGCCAGGAGCAGGATTTTCATTGCTAAGTTTTTAAGTAAATCCTTCCCAATTTTATGATCTTTTTTGCCATGGCTGTTAAGCAAATCACTGCAGTTGTTAAGTGAATCACACTGTCATTAAGTGAATCTACCTTCCCTCATTGGCTTTGCTTGTTGGAAGTCAGCTGGGAAAATCACAGCTGGTGATTTCATGGCCTCGGGGTGCTGCAACCATCCTTGGCCAGTTGCCAAGTGTCTAGATTCCAGTCATGTGACTGTGGAGATACTGTGATGGCCGTATGTTCAAGGATTGGTCATAAGCCACTTTTTTCAGTGCTACTGTAATTCTGAACGATTGTTAAGCAAATGGTTATAAGTTGAAGACTACCTGTATGTTGCACGAAAATGCAGCCATTGTGAGTTGTTAACCTTGGTTCATGGCTGAGTATGCTACATTTCTAAAATATTTCCAATTCCCATAATATCCAATAAATATCAATAAAGAAAAAGCACATAAAGAAAAACTATGGCATTACACAATTCTAATTTGAATATCAAGTAGGCTTGTTGGTAAGTAAATAATTAAATTAAAGATTCATAATGTAGGGACCAGCCCGGGGAAAAGAATAAAAAGAAAACAAGGAAATAATAGGATAGGTACAATTCTTCTATTCTATTCTGATACGTTGCAAAGAAATCCAAAGAAGCTACCGGGTGCCTTTTTTCAGAAGATTTATGAATTTCAATAGCTATATAAAGTGAATGGCTTGTGCAGAGGATGAAGAGACAATTGTTTATTTAAGTAAGGACACCTATAAGAGATCAATGATGGTGCAATGAGAAACATCACACAGCAAGCCTGGAGATCCTACGAGAAGAGAATGGATGGAATGTCATGCAAAATTAGTAGCTGTGTGGAATATCTAATATGAAAATGAGGGGGATAAACAGAAATATGCCATAAAGCCCATTCAAGCAGAATCAATGGCTGTGTGGAGCATATAATCAGGGCAGAAGCAACCTTAGTTAGTGTCATAATAAATAGTGTCATAATTTATACATAATAAAGCAGTGTAAATTCTGCCGAAATGAACTGATCCTACAAATATCCACACAAATTACCATATGATCAAAAGTGTGCTTTTATTCTGGGTTGAACTTCAGTGGTACACAACAGTTTGGCTCTGATGCTGTGTTCACTTGCCATTAATTTCACAAAGGCTACTGTGTATTGTGCCGCTCAGAGACCATGCTGGCACACACATTGTCTGCATCCGAAGTGTTCGGGCCAAACTCAAATGCTTGATTTGATAAATGGAAGTTCATGGTCGCCACTGTGATCAGTGAACTGCACTTTGTTCCATTTTGTGAGATCAACATCAAAATAGAAACTGAATTTTAATCATCCTTCTGTTAGGTATTGTGAACTTTTGAGAGTTTTATCTGCAAACCTGCCCTTTAAGTGACACCATCAAGGAAAGAAGGCTACTCTTGAGCTCTCTTTCAATGTCTCAGAATTCATAAAAGTCTTCTATAGTTCTGTAACATTTATTACTATTCTTACAAATATCTTTTTAAAAAATTGAAACAATCAAAATGCATATGCTTCCCAATTCTTTAGTACTGGACCTTAAAAGCATAATTAAGCTACATAGTTAATTTTGTTCTCTTACTAATACATTTGAAGTTATACACTAACTTTGTTAAAATATTCTTCCTCACCTTCAGTACTTACATTATTCTTACATTATGTATAAGGCCTCCAGGAATGGGAAAAATAGAACAAAACCAACCTATTGCTATCTTCACTAGAAGAATAATCCATCTTCTACCCTATATTTCCATTAATTAAACTATAATGACTAAGCAAACCCAAAGAGATTGGCTTTATGATACATTCAAGATAGTAGACTGATTTATTTGACTGACTACCAAGAACAACATTTCACTAGAAAAATGTTCAGTTGGCACCCACAACTTGGCTTTCCAGATGATCAATGGAGAAGTTTCCTTATGCATTTGCCATGGACATGTAATAGAAACATGGGAATAAAAATAACAGCAAACAAAATATAGCATACTACTAGAAAGATTGTTACCTATATCCTGGGTAGTCACATATCCCCATTCAAACTTAAGTACCAGAAACCCGAAATGTATCCATAAGAATTTTGTGAAAATTTTCCTTAATTTTCTGGAAGAAAAAATGAAATATATTTATCAGAGGAGGAGGAAGGAGAAGGAAAAGGAGGAGGAGGAGGAAGAGGAAGAGGAGGAGGAGGAGGAGGAGACACTATCCAGAATCATAGAATTCCTGTGGTATTATGAGAGAACTTGGAGTAACAAGAATGGCACAGGCAAGAAAGTTAAATGTAGGATAAAATCTTCAGTAGAACAAAACAGAAAAAAACCCAGAGTTTAGACTAACATGAAGTGTATTTTGGCTGAAAACTGGCAGAATCTGAGGGCTCATGGAAAGAATCTAAAACAGCCCAAAATCTACTACAGAAAAATAATGTAGTGAATTACATTATTTTGCACGTGATAGATGTTTTCAATAGTACTTCCATACATAGATGTTTTCTATATGAAGAAATGTGTCCTCATTTACTAAATATAGAAACACATGATAGATATGCATATGATGGTTAAGTTTAACCAGCTTAATCCAATCCAAGCAGTTGGCATTTTTTTCTACTACATCTCAGTTGGACATCTGTTATATTTTATTTAAGAAAATCTGTTTCCATGAATTGAATTTTGCAGTTCTTTAAAGATGGTGCCTATTATTTTCTTTAGAGAGCTCACCAGCACCAGAAATGCAAAAGATTAGTTCTTTAATAATAGATTAGAAGAGAAATCCAAGCAGGTGAGTGTGTGGTTTTCCTTCTCCTTTTCTTCCTTCCTTCCTAACTTTTTAAAGGATCATCTTTTCCCTACTAGGGATATTATTTATCTCCCTGTAATTTACTAAAAAAGGTTTAAAACAAAGGACTCTCTGTTCACTACTTATCTTCTTGACTGCAAACTCATCTCTTGTTAAAAGATAATTGTTGCAATCTGACTCAGACTGTAAGTGCACCGTTTAGAGTAATAACTCAGAAATTCCACCCCTTCTATGATATTAGATCTGGCAGACAGAACAGGCTTTGAGTCCTGTCTGCTGTGGGTCTCAGGAGGCAGGACTTTTTTGCCACAACGCCCACCTTATATGGAACATTCTTCCTGACTCCATAGTTGATCCTTCAAGATTTAGCTTTGTCTTCAGCCCCTAGGGCAGACATGTCAAACTCGCAACGTCACGTGACATCGCGCGACGTGTCGGGACGGTTTTGCCATTGCCAGCAATGGAGTGGGCGTGGCTTCCAGATAACGTGTCCGGCCCACGGGCCAGCAGTTTGACACCCCTGCCCTAGGGGTTTTAGAGGACCAGAGAAATCTCAAAATGGCTCTAGTATCACATTTAGTCCAATCTCTCCTGTACTGGATGGTTGTATTTATAATAATGACTATTTTTAATAACTGACTTTTATTTTTTTTTAAAAATTATGACCCTGTAATCCAGTGGTTCTCAACCTTCCTAATGCCGTGACCCTTTAATACAGTTCCTCATGTTGTGGTGATCCCCAACCATAAAATTATTTTCGTTGCTATTTCATAACTGTAATTTTGCTACTCTTATGAATCGTAATGTAACTATCTGATATGCAGGGTGTATTTTCATTGTTACGAATAGAACATAATTAAAGCATAGTGATTAATCACAAAAACAATATAGCAATGCTCGCTGGAGAAGCTTACTCTTCCTTGCTCAAAAATGTTGGGAGGGAAGGAAGGGGAAGGAAGGAAGGAAGATTGAAGGGGAAAGGAAGGAGATGGAGAAGGAAGGAGATTGAAGGGGAAGGAAGGAAGGAAGGAAGGAAGGAAGGAAGGAAGGAAGGAAGGAAGGAAGGAAGGAGATTGAAGGGAAAGGGATGGAGAAGGAAGGAAGGAAGGAAGGAGAGAAATTGAAGGGGAAGGGATGGAGATGGAGATGGAAGGAAGGAAGGAAGATTGAAGGGGAAAGGAAGGAGATGGAGAAGGAAGGAGATTGAGGGGGAAAGGAAGGAGGGAAGGAAGGAAGGAGAGAGAGATTAAAGGGAAAGTGATGGAGATGGAAGGAAGGAAGGAAGGAGAGAGAGAGAGAGATTGAAGGGGAAGGGATGGAGATGGAGATGGAAGGAAGGAAGGAAGATTGAAGGGGAAAGGAAGGAGATGGAGAAAGAAGGATATTGAAGGGGAAAGGAAGGAAGGAAGGAAGAGAGATTGAAGGGGAAGGGATGGAAATGGAGATGGAAGGAAGGAAGATTGAAGGGGAAAGGAAGGAGGGAAGGAAGGAAGGAAGGAGAGATTGAAGGGGAAGGGAAGGAGATGGATGGATGGAAGGAAGGAAGGAAGGAAGGAAGGAAGGAAGGAAGGAAGGATGGATCTTTGGAGAGTCATGTTTTTCCAGATGGTGATGAACTGCAACTCCCAGCATTCCCCACTCTTCCACAGTGCTTTTTAGGGCTGCTGGAGATGGTAGTCCAGTAAGGTCTGGAAACACACACAGATGCCCTCCGACAGCGAGGGAGGCAGGCCGGGCGGCACAGGGGAGGCTCCGGTGTGGCGCAGAGGGCGGCTGGGGCGGAGCGCGGCCGGGCAACCAGGAGACGTGGGGATCGGATCGGCGCTGCAGCTCAGCTCAGCTCAGCCAGCAGCAGCAGCAGCAGCAGCGCATTGCCTGAGCAGGGCGGGAAGAGAGGGGGCAGTGGTGGCAAGTCATGAAAACAGTGTCCACACATTCAGGGTGCAAACACCTTGGATAGTTTGGCTCCCCCACCCCTTTATTTACTGATCTGCCACAAGCTCGTGCAAACAAGCCCGAGGAGTTCTGAACAAGCAGTCATTTAAAAAAAAAAAGCTTTCAGCAACGAGGCAGAAAGGGGAACTCGCTCAACGGCTCTTTTTCCCCCCTTTCTTGGCGACTGGGAAGGCAACAGCGAGAGACACCGCTGCACAAAGGGAAGTGGAAAGAGGGGCAAGGGGAAAAACCTCACTCAACTTTCGCCCTTATCAGACCCGGTTCCCTTCTGGTCGACCCCCATCCACCCGCTCACCCCCTTCACCTCCCGCTACAGATCAATGCTACCCCTTGGGAGTATTTCGCCAGGCTTTTTTTCTACCTTGGCCCTGCGCTTCTCCCAGACGGAAGCCAGGCAAGAGGACCTGAAAGACCCCGAGCAGGAGGTTCATAGCCATGGTGACGTGGCAGTAGCTGCTCTGCGATGGGTAATGCAGCCCCGCCATGCTGCTGAGGTGACTGCCTTCCTGTCTGCCTGAGCTGGCTGGCAGAGCTAGCCTTGAGCAGAAATTCTCACTAGTGTCTCAGTTCCTAAGACCATCGGAAATATATGTTTTCCGATGGTCTTAGGCGACCCCTGTGAAAGCATCATTCGACCCCCAAAAGGGTCACGACCCACAGGTTGAGAACCGCTGTTGTAATCCCTTAATCTGGGTTAGAGTCGAGGAGACTGGATGGATCTGAGCGTTTACAGGACGGATGCCATTCCTCATACCTATGTGGAGTTTGCAGCAGATATTTTCTCTTTGCACTTTAGGAGAGAAACATTTGCTGCTACCTAGAATTGAACTCTCAACCTTCCAAGTGGGAGGTGAGTGTCTTCACCACTAGGCCAGCATACCTCTCTTTTTATACATTTATTGTCTGATTTTAATGGCTGTATAATGCCTAGAGTCACTTTGTGTGAGATGGGCAGCCATATTTTTTTCTTCCTCTCAATTGTGTCCAATTCTCAGAGGCTGCCTGGATTTTCTTGGCAAGGTTTCTGGGAAGTGGTTTGCCATTGTCTCCTTCCTAGGGCTGAGTGAGAGTGACTGGCCCAAGATCACCCGGCTGGCTTTGTGCCTAAAATGGGACTGGAACTGATGGTCTCCTGATTTCTAGCTTGATGCCTTAACCACCACATCAAACTTATTCTTCCATATAAATTTGATAAATAAATAAATACATACACATATAAATTATTACCCAGGTAAACCAAGTGTTTGTTATTATAATTATCAGAGGTGACTTACAGCCATCTGTAACTGGCAACATAACCAGAAATAGCCTCTCTCCTTCTAATTGCCTCTAAGGGAGTGTTAGAATATCATCTTCAGGATTGCTTACTTCCTGTCCTTCTGCCACTTAATTTCAGATATGCAATCTATAAATATTGAATTCATATTTTTGAAGACATAGCCTAAATGTCTAACTGTAAGTAGGCAGTTTATGGTCATCATCCTGATATGCAAGGTATAACTATTACTTACACTTCTCTTAAAACTGTTTGGAAAATGATAAAGGACAACATTAATATTAAATTATTCACAGCATAGTTCAACATTATACATTAAAAAAACCAGCACTTTTTGCCTCCTAGAAAGTCATATGACTCATCTGAATGATTGGGTTTATCTGAAGCTAACACATTAGTAACTGACATATTTAAAACTGATATTTATTTAAACTGAAATTTATTCTTTATTTGAAACTGATCCACATCTGGATGGTTGGATTTATTATTATTATTATTATTATTATTATTATTAATGTTGTTATTGTTATTTAAAGGCTACTTCCTGTTGTCCCAAGAAGTCATCTAATTATTACCATGCTCGTGACTGAAGTTCTGTCCAGCCCCACAATGCTTACAAACTAAAGAAGCAAAAATCACAGAGATTTCAGAAATGCGTCTTTAATCTTAATCTGGGATAAAAAAAACATATTCTTGAAAGCTATAAAAGTAAATTCCCTGAGATGTGTAGAGCAAGTTAATTAAGGCAGAGTCCCTGAAATGCATTCTACCTATACATCTCACATCTGGGCCATGCTGCCCTTCCACTTTCTTTCCAGAGCCTTTGATAGGTCAGTGCTGGGTAAATTAGAAAGGAAAAAATTAATAATCTTTATGGTGTAATGCATACACTATCACAGAAAAATATCAGAGATTTACAGTAATTGGCTCACAACCTACAGTTTGCTTCTACCCCTATGAAAACCTACTTTACTTCATAAGAGTTTACTTCCAAATAGGAAATAAATATTTTAGTGTGACTACTGGGGCCGTGTCTGAATTCAATTTCTTTACAAAAAGTGTTTTTGAATGCAACATTGGGTGTGAATATAACACCTGTCTGAATGTTTTAAAAGCAGCCATATAATTTTCAGGGATTCTGGAAGAAGGTGCAGCTGCTTTCAAGAGTTGCAGACAAGTGCTATGTTAGCACTGTATCTCTCCAAACATCTTTTTGGAATAAAGTCGGAAGCAATTATTTCTGAAGCCTCAATGACTACCTATTTAAACCAGTTTAAATATGTATATTATAACCTATACGGTATGATATAACCTATCTCTTTTCTTTCATGAACCATCCATATGATTTTTATTTATTATTCATTAAGTGATGATTTTACCCCTTTGGGGATTTTTTTTTTTTACTTTTAGCATTCCCTATTTTTATTGTATCTCTGATCATGCTTTTGTTTGAACACATGCTGGTTAACTATATAAAAATAAAGACTGGCTTTAGAATACTGGAAATAAAAAATACCCTTCCATAATTTTGGAAGGAAAGTTTCAGATTTCCAAGGGAAAATTCTCAAGATGTTCACTGACAGGCCATGTTCTTTGAAACAATTCCTGCTAAATGGTAGGGAGTAAGCCAGTCTCCCTCGCATAGATGCTTTCTAGATGAGCTGCTACTACAACTTCCAGAGTCGTTGGACATTCTGGCTGGAAATTCAGCCTGTTATAGTCCCAAGTCATCAAGAGGACTCCCAGTTTGGGAAGTTTGGGTCAAGCAAACTTAGCTTAATGGGCAATTTCCTGATAATATAATGCAGGTGTTTTCAAGGCAAGCCATCATCTCAGTCCAGGAAATCTTCAAAGAAAATATCAGTTTATACTACAGAATGTCCAGGATCCTGTGTTTACCATATTTATTGTTTTTGTTTAAATCTTTAAAATGTTTTTCTTTCATTTCTTTCCTAAATACTACAGCTGTGCTTGCTTCAGATCCTGTGTATGCACAGATTGTTTCTGATCTTGTCAGGTGCAAGAAATCAGGAAGCAAGGCAGTTCAAATGAATACAGGTTTATTTCAGGCTACTTCTCTCTATAAAAACTAACAGTCAAGGCAAATTTGCCATAGATAAGAGACAACAGAATTCAAGGTGGGCTGGACTTAGGTCTCTTGTGGGTGCGAAAAGACTCAAGACTGATGATACGTTTGACTCCTCCCTCAAGCTCAGTCTAGTCATCTTCTACAGTTCTTCACTGAAGCAATCCTTCTTGTTTCAGATTTCCAATCACACTGAAAAATGTGTGCACTCCAAGGAATCCATTTATTAAAGTGAATGGGATGCTTAGTTTCAAATAATACATTTGAAACTAAATATGTATCTGTAATTTTCACCACATAACCAGAATATCAGCAAAACACAATATATGTCAAGGCTCCAACTAACCAAACACTTCAAAGAACTTTCAGGTATTGTTTACCCTAAAAAGTCTTTAATCGTGAAACAAAGTGTAGGTACAGCATGGTGGAAGCCAAGATCTGAATTCCCCTCCTTTCAACACATGATATCTGACACAATTCCATCCTCCAATTAGCAGTCATACTCACGTTCTCCAATCAGTTTGAAGGGCAAAGCTTCCCTTCCGTTCTGTAACCCGCCATTTCTTATCTTATTAAAAACAACCGGGGGAAACATCCTTCCTCCTCCCCCCAGCATCTTCCAATTCTAAGAGCAAAGTAAAGGAAAAGGCTGCCTCTGTATATTGTCATCCAACATCCAATGTTTGCAGTGTTGACAATATATTTGTTTCATTTTGCACTGTTTGCCAGGTATAATAGACAAGGGAAGTTTTGATATTGGGACATATGTCTATAAAATTATCATATTTGATTGAAATTCAGTCAAAACATTTCTTTTCTAGTCTTCATACTGTTGCTGCTTTTTGGGGGATTTGAACATTTTGAAAGATGCTGTCCTGTGGAGCTAGTATTAAACATAATTCATCAAAAGAAACCTCCTTTCCTGACCTAATCTTTCAAAATTATTCCTTTGATTAATCTACTGTGGTGAGTTAACATTTTAACTAAATCTACTGGCTAGGTTTTGCTGCCAATACACATAACAAAATTAGGTCCTCGTTCAATCTCCAGCAAGCTTTTCCAGTCACATAAAATACTTCATTTGTTCTTGATAAGGTTTTGCCAGTATTTCTTTAAGAATTTTATTAAATATGATACAGATAAAACCTAAAATAACCTACAAAACCTACAAAAATAAAGGAATAAAAAGAAAAGATAGGGTGCAGAAAAAAGAAATGAATAAAAATTATGAATATTGAAATAAAGAGAAAAGAAATATATAAAGAAATAACTTCTTTATTTGTCACTACAAATATAAACAGTTTTAACAACTTAACAACTTAGTACAACAAATGACTTCTTTTCCCACATCCCATCTCTCATCTATAAACAAATCTATAAATCCTAATTTTTCAATCCTGATGTCAGCAAAAGTCCATTAAGGGTTATCAGAGATAGCAATATATCTATTTTAAACTTGATCAAATAAACCTTTATATTCCTTTTGTGTGAAGAATCTAGAGAAAGAAATATTTTGGGAAATATTAAAAAGGCAGAATATATTTCTCCAAAGGAATAATGGAGAAGATCTTTAAAAGGCAGAAACTTCTCCCTCCCCCCCCAGCCAGAAAATTCAGTAGAAACCAGCTTTTAGAAATACAGATGTAATAATTCATTCAGGAAGGTTAGGACCAGCAAGCTTAGAAGCTGATGAGATTAGGAAGACAAAGATCCCTAGAATCAACAACCACTCCCAGCAACATGTGGTCAGCTTTCCCAGACCCAAGCTTCTGTCTGGCTTTGCTCTTCAATAAACTACAACCTTCTTTCTAAAGCAGTCTCTATTTTGTTTATTCCCTGCTTGGACTGGACCCCAGTTTGGCACCCCAGATGGGACTTCAAGCTAACCTGAGCAGTGGACTGGGACTGGCAAGCACTATCTTGCCAACAGCAGATCCCTTGTGTCTGTGGATGGGTTTCCCAGGCCATGCCCATATGGAGCAAGGGTAGTAAAGAGAGTTTTGAGTTTGAGCTCAAGGGCTGCTTTGGAAAAAAGTTGAGTACCTCTAAATTTTAATGTTAAAGCCCAGGGGAGCAAGCGAAATGTGTATATGTCTGTGTGAGTGAGTGAGAAGACCCTTTCACAATCACAGTTGGATTTTGCTCCCTCTGGCCTTTCCTAACCAACAAAAGGATCTGTTCAAGTGGAAGACCCTGGAAAGCATGGGGGTTTGGCCAGAGCGCAGAACCTTTTGTTAGGAAAAAGGGAGAGGCTATGTGAAAATGGAATGAATGAATGAATGAATGAATGAATGAATGAATGAATGAGAGAGTTGAACCTGGGCAACTGGCTGAAACCACTGGGCAAAGTTCCACTCTACTAGGAGGGACCCTCATACTCTGCAAAAAGAAAGAAAAAGTCTTCCCAGATCCCTTTATGGTCTGAAACAGGGGTATAGGGGTGAAGGCTGAAAGACTGCCTTACCAAGGGGCAAGAAAGATTCAAAAGAGTTGCCTTACCAGGGGCGAGGGCCATAAGATTTGCCTTACCAAGGGCAGACAACTCTAAGAGAAAGTCACTCTGCAAACGTAGGAGAGTCAAGGAGGGAATCTCACTGCGTGAAATAGGAACAAGGGTCAGAATCTTATCTGAAAATATGGGAAGCTCTGATTCCAAGGTCTTGTCGATGTCTCCTTTAGGGAAACTGTTAAAAGCTTGGGATCAAAAGAAGTTACCCTTCCAGGTGGGAATGAAAAAGAAGTATGCACATAAATTATGTAAAGAGTGGTTTTTGCTCAGGGTTTTGCTGGGAACCAATTTGGCTAAATAAAGGTACTTAAAAAGAAAAGGAATATATATATAGGAACAGTGATTCTCTCTCTCTTCTATGCAACCAGTTAATATGTTTAAGATTTGTGCCTTCCCTAATTTGAGCTAACTGAGATTTATAGTGGGAAGGACCAGGAAGTGTAAAAACTAAGAGTTCTGTTTCCCTTTTCTGTTCTCTTTTCCTAGTCTTTGTGTGTGTATCTGTGTCAAAGTCTGCATGTGAGGTAAATGTAACTGTTAATTGTCTCTAATCAAAAAAGAAAATAATTTTAAGATTCTGCTAGCAATTCTGTTTAAAATAAGCCCCCAAAAGGAAAATGCTCTCACCTTGTTTGCCTGGCCAGCAAAATGGGATGAAGAGAATTGAGTTCCCTTTTTCCTTCCCTTGTTAGGAGGGAAAGTTTTAAGGTCATTTAGAAGGAAAATTTTGTTCATTTGTTAGTTTTGCTTGTTTTATTTGTGCATTTTCTATATGTGTTGTAAATGGTTTTATCTGTCTATCCTTCTCCTGAAACATGAGGTGTGTCTACCCACAGGAGCCTCATGAGCTCAACTTTGCTTGTGTAGGGAAATAATCTTCTTAAGTTACCTATCACTAATCAGTGAAATTACTATGAAACTAATCCTGGAACATAGAAGCATTTTTCAGTCTCTAAAATAATGTGGTCTATTTTAGAATACATGTTAAAGGTAAATTCTCCTGCCCCTGGCACACCTTAAAACACTATTTTTTGGAGCTTTCAGCATTCTCAACCTGCCCAGCATTTTCAAGTTGCAAGTCCTTAAATCCTCTTTAACGTGTTGCAAATGTTCAGTTTCAGAAGTGAGACCTTTCATTTTTTTTGTTGTTCTCTTATGAGAATCCATCCTGTCTTTCGTCCTCATATTAAAAAGGCAGAATATATTTCTCCAAAGGAATAATGGAGAAGATCTTTAAAAGGCAGCTTAATTGGAATTCCTCAACTCCCAGATGCTGGGCTCACCAGCTGATCACAAAAAACTCAGTTCTTGCAGTCTATTCATGAGAAGCAGATGTCTAGAATATATGTGAGCAATCTCACAATCTCCCCTTTCTCCAGAGAGATTTTACCAGCCAGAATCCAACCTCCAGCCACCAATCTGCATAATGCTGTTCCTGATCCTTCAGTGACATCCAGCTCACCATGTTCTCATGGAAGTTAGAAAACATTCTGCTAATTGTCAATATTCCTTTTCTGTGTAAGAAGTTGGAAAATCTGGTAAGGCTCAACTTCATTTTCCCAGGTGAAGCTGTTTATTTTTTTTTTTCCCAACCAACTAAACTAAACTTCAGAGCAGAGCAATTGATTGGAATTAGACTGGGAAGCTGGTGTATTTGTTGGGGGTCAAAAATCAAGATAATACTTAGAAATTGCCATACCGTAACCATCAGATTTAGCCCAAAACATCCAGAGCCTCGTTTTTCCTCATAATTACCAATATATTAATCAAAACAGTCATAGTCCAACATTTCAGTTATAAAATCACCATATGGCACTCAAAAAGATAGTTTACATATTCATTACAAATTTCAACTCAAAATACAAACACTAGATAATGTGGTCATAATATTTTCATCATTCCTTATGCACTTCCATAAAAATGGGATGTGAGTATACTCATTCATTTTGGAGGAATTTATGAAAAGCAATTCCTAATCAACATCTGGAAAACTACAGATATTACAAGGTTTTTCTGTCCTGTTGGGCTAGCTAATGACAATGACCTGGATAGTTCAAGTAGCACAGAACATAGCTGTCTACTTTTTTAACCAGTAATAGCAATTTGTTTTGATTGCACCCATCTTAAAACAACTGTACTGAGTATCCATTTGCTTCAGAGTGATGCTTAAGTGGTCAGCTATTCATGGTGAATTCAGTTGCTCCTCAAATAGAAGCTAGTGTTACAAGAATGAAGAGTGGCACATTCTGTAACACTCCTGCCCAAACAGCTCTATCTCATACAATTACATAATTTCACTGAACAATTCTGGATGCCTTGCATGACTCCCTTCTCTTAGTTCTATGACTGATGGAGATTTTACGGCTTAAAAATATTACAGAACAGCCCTCCCAAGCCCCAATTTGAGACTGGTTTAATGCTCATAACAGTAACTTTAGCATTCTAGAATGTCCACAATAATCTTTATTACATGCTGATATGTAAAAAGGAGACCCCAAAGTATAAATAAAGTGTCTTTGTGTGCTCTGATATAATCTGAAAGCTTCAAAGCAATGAATGAAACAGTTCTGCCTGAAAGCTGAACAGATGGTTGGATAATGAAAGGGAAGATTAATCAACCCATAGAAAGGGGGCAGTTTAATAGTATAGAGTGTATATATATTTATAGTAAGTTCCAGTGCCTCCTTCCAGTGTTTTGTTCATGGTTCATTGTGCATCTTGGCCAACATTGCTTTTTGCTATATTTTGTAACAAGCAAACTAGAAGGACCCAGAAGAGTATAAATTTCAGCATTGTGACAGGATCAAATGCTGTTGTTGTTGTTGTTTTTGCAATTACATTTTGTAATCTTTTAATTCAGGGTAGAGTCTGGGCGACTGAATGGAGCTGAGCGTTTACTGGCCGGATGCCCCTCTTGACACCTATGTAGAGTTTTCAGCAGATATTTTCTCTGTGCCCTGTGAGAGAAAAGCATATGCCCTGTGAGAGAGAAGCATAGGATTTCCTTTTGAATGGAAAGTGAGCGCCTTTACCACTAGGCCACTAAGCCAATCATAATGACATTATTTAATAATATAAGCAAAACTCCATGCTAAATATCTTTATTAACTCATGCTTTCGTATCTTCTGTTTGAATTTTTTTTGGGAGATTGTTTTAGTCAAGAGATTGCCCTGTGCTTTACATCTCATTTATCTGTCATCGCCTTAAGGAATTTAAAAATATCAGGATGTACAAACTCAAACAAAAGTAGACGGAGCTCATCTTTAAGACTGATAACATTGCTGAAAAGATGAGGAAAAATCTGTGAATTTATAATAAACACTCAGCTAATATTAGTAATGATGTATATTCACCCACACACATATACAAACTCACATATGCGTTATCATTATCTTATAATTGGGAAGATCTATTCTCATAATTTAATTAAATTAAACTAATATATGTGAACAGATAGATATATAAAGCAGCCTTCCCCAACTATGATAATACTCTACTAGCCTTCATATTTGTAAATTAACACACGTATATTAATCAAATGTATGGGATTAACATCTAGAAATCATGTTGTATTGCTAACGATTCTAGACCTTGAAATCTATATAGCTGAGAAAGCTACTCTGTGATCTTCCCTACATTCCATTTGGTGATGTATGGTAGCAATAACAATAATAACAGATTTCTCATATTTTGAACTTTTTTTTCATTCTATGAAAAGAATTGAAGAGATGGAACTTTCCTTGGAGCCTTGGCATCTGGAAAAGAAATTCTCAGATGCACAGAATAGAATCCTTTCAATTACACATTTAATTACCTGCAGTAATCATTGACAGCTAGCCACTCTCAGGAAGCCTAGTTGATTAAAAGTTTTAAGGAGAAAAGCTATAGCTGTGGAAAATAGAGTGTGGGCTCCCTTGCAATCAAAGAAGTATTGCAAAACCATTACCAAGACCAAGAGCAAGTAGAAGGGGATGTTGTCACAGTAGACCTGTTGACCAATTTCAGCCAAGCAAATTACCAGTCCTGACTACATCTCCTCAGCCATGGATTATCCAGGAAAGAGATCTTGTTATATTTCCCAGGGAAAACACTGCTTTACAACACAATACTTGAGCAGCTTCTGCCTACCTTAGCAGTAGACTACCTGAAAGATGGATGCTGTATGATGAACAATCTATCTTAAGGGGTGTATTCATTATTTGGATAGTGGACCATGCAGATGACCCCTGAGAACTAAAAGGAAGGTTTCAGTACACCTTAGAGGAACTACAAAGTTTGTAGAGGTTAGCAAACCACTCACTGAGAACTATAGATGTTCAGTAATTCAGTAATGAATGGAAATATGGAATGTCAATTGAAAAAAAATTGTAATGCATCATAATTGTGGTTTATATTTCAAAAAAGAATGAAAGGCATTTTGTTACTGTTGAATAATAAAGTAAGTGATTGGCAAGCAGAGAAAGGAGAGTACATGAAACATATGAGAGTTGAGGCATTTGACAGTAAAAGAGGGAGAAAAGAAAGTGGGAAAGAATTTAAGGGATTATAATTCTCATTTGTATTCACCTCTGATTTCAGTTTACTGAGAACACACCATTTTCACTCTTTTTCAAACACTCTATTGAGATATATGCAAAAAAAATAACCTTTCAGAAAGAGATCCAGCTATTCAACAATGATTCAACAACTTTTTGAGTTCATACTCCAAAGTGAAAACAAATTGGAAACACCATCCAGTTCAAATCATCTTGAAGGAATTGCAGGAATGGAATGCTCTTGGGTCATCTGGAATGTTCAGTTCTTGGAACATTTACATAGCCTGAGAAATCCCTACTGTGTTAAACAATTGTCAGTAAGTTCCAAGCTAAAAGAGGTCTAGGGTGAAACAGGATAGTTGAAAAGTATTATTTACATAAAGGACAGTGAATGTCTCTAATCCACCATGTCCCAATTCAAAATCCTCTCTGAAATTTCAGCCCAGTTGGTCATTGGAAAGCTCAATTCTGTTGTAAATCATTCAATTTCATTACAACAGCCATCGTGAGGGTTAAAATATTTGAGGATACCCTGATGGAGAGGGGGACTACTGTATTCAGTGATCAACTGTCTTGTTCTAAACTCTGAAACAAATCCTTGAGATCAGAGAATTAATGGCAGCCTGGTCAGATCAAAGGGATGGACTCTCTCCTTTCCTAATTGGCAACAACTGAAGACATCAGAGAAAAACTAGAATGCCTTTGAGACAGGTTGCAGTCCATCTGAAGAGACAGCAGGACTGGTGAGTACTTGGAGGAACATCAAAATAGTCATTCGGAAAGGAATATCACCACTGTTAACCTATGCTCCCCCTCAAAAAAAGGTTTGCATACTCTTAGACTTGATCTTATCTATAGCAATCTTCTAAATAACTATGATGGAATGTGCACCTCCAGGAACAGAGGTGGACAGTTTTGGCAGAGAGATACCCGGAATAAAAGACTCCACAGTCCTGAGCTGGACAGGGAAAGAGGAAGAGGTTCAAGGTAGCCACACCCTGGAATCTCTCAGGATATATGTAGTAGTTTAGAAGAGTATAGCTTTATTTTGGCAAGATTCTGTCCACTAGGTGTAAACAAATAGAGGATTGGACTCAACTGGATTTTGCTGTGTCATCTCTGGGCCTGGATCTGACAATAAGTGGCCAACTAACCCAAAGGGAGGGGATACAGAGGAATCTGATTCCAATCATTTTCTCAGGAGTGTTTTTTTTAAACAAGAGGAATCCTCAAAGAAAAAAATGGGATTTCATTTTCCCAAAATAAAGACGTGAACTGAGAATGACTACCCTTGGACCAACCTGAGGTGGGGACGGGTGGACTATTTGCTGAGCCTTAGACTCTGACTTTGAAGATATTTATCCATAACTTGTATGTGTATATACAGCAGACTACTCACATTTCTCCACTTTGCATTCTCCAAGAATAAATATATCCTGATTGCCATTCCCTTCCTCAACAAATTCTTAAAGAAAGCAGAAAAAGTCACAAGTGTGGGTTTGATTTATCCCAGGTCTTGTATTTTGGGCTGTCTGCCTCATTCTACCATTTCAGAGATAGTCTAGGATTGCTATCAACGAATATTTTATCTCATCTGTATTTTGGCTTGGTCTAAGCCAAAATCTGGCTTCTGATTTAAGATATCCCATCCATATTTTTGCAGAAAATATGTTTGCAAATTACCCGTTCATGTGTTTTAATTTTCAGAACAGCATTGAACTGTTTATATATATTAAATCTCAACTTGTTGTTCTGGTAATTGCTATTATAATTTTAACCAGATCATCAACTAAGAGAGGCCCCAAGCATTGTTGAGAGAGATTTACAAATAGTATTTATAGCCAGACAGTCAAACAACAAAGACAACCAACAGGAGCAAAGCTTTTCTGTGTCAAATAGACAAATCATTACAAAGGGGAAGCAGATTGGTATGTCAGTTAAACAGTATGAAGATAAACAAGAAACGGTTACTTTATCTGTTTCCAATATTTGGACAACAAGTGAATGCAACAAAGCAGACAGAAAAAAAGAACTGGTTACCACTGAAGTCAAGAAAATCCAGGATAAATGCAAGATTGAATAAAGAGAGAAAAACTAGTAAAAAGTAATTTGTTCTCTTAGCAATCAACCATTTTTCTTGGCCAGGCATGCACGCACACACACATACACACACTCCTTTATTGATTTCTTCTTTTCAATAAGTAAGAAATGGTAATTATTCAGGAAAAAAAGTCACAAGGGGCAAATGTTTAAAAGCTTCTCTTTGTTCTTACAGACATTTGCTATGTTGATGTGGCTGTAATATTGCATTCTTTAGCATTTTCACCAAGTATTCAGAAGAAAGGTAGAAAAATTCTTTTGTAGGTGATACAGTTGCTATGGTAATCATTTAAAGGGATACTTTTGAAGGAGCTTGAGACTCTTAAAGGATTCAGAATGTTTAATTAGAAAAGAGCATTCAGAAATAGAGAGGAAAAAGAAGAAATAGGCAAGGACATCGAGTGTGGAAGTCACCGTGCCCTCTTTGTAGGAGAACATCGCTATTGCAAATGCCACTTCTGCCAAAGAAAAAGACGAAAAACATTATGCTGTTCTTGTTCCTGGAAATCCAGATGAAATCAAATTATATTACTTTTCCAGCTCAATAACTTTAAACAGCCATCCATGACTGATTTCCTATTACTGGTTTTTTTTCTTTTTTAATTTCATTTTTTGGCTTCACATTTTCATTCCATATTGATGGTTAGTGTGTTTAGCTTCAATTATTTCAATCACAGTGTGGTTTTTGGTAGACTGAGTGGATAAGGGCAAGGCAGACCATGAAAAGCATTGTCAGCGTCTGACTTTTATGAGAATTGAGTGGAGGTCAAAAAGGTGGAATGCTACCTTCAGAGTCTTCAAGCAAAGGAAACATTTCCTTAGAAATCTAGAGAACAAGCAAAAATAAGGTGTAGTTCTATCTCTGTCATGCATAAGTATAAAGTACCCCACAACCCCACAACCATGACACCTTGTAGATATGTTGTACAGCTATTATTTACTTCATTTCTAGGATTGTCTGAGAATAGAATAGAATAGAATAGAATAGAATAGAATAGAATAGAATAGAATAGAATAGAATAGAATAGAATAGAATAGAATAGAATAGAATAGAATAGAATAACAGAGTTGGAAGGGGACCTTGGAGGTCTTCTAGTCCAACCCTCTGCTCAGGCAGGAAACCCTATACCATTTCAGACAAATGGTTGTCCAATCTCTTCTTTGAAATGTCCAGTGTTGGAGCATTCACAACTTCTGGAGGCAGGTTATTCCACTGATTAATTGTTCTAATTGTCAGGAAATATCTCCTTAGTTCTAGATTGCTTCTCTCTTTGGTTAGTTTCCATCCGTTGCTTCTTGTCCTGCCCTCAGGTGCTTTGGAGAATAGCTTGATTCTCTCTTCTTTGTGGCAGACCCTGAGATACTGGAACACTGCTATCATGTCCCCCCTCATCCTTCTCTTCATTAAACTAGACATACCCAATTCCAGCAACTGTTCTTCATATGTTTTAGCCTCCAGTCCCCTGATCATCTTTGTTCCTCTTCTCTGCACTCTTTCTAGAGCAGGGGTTCACAACCTTGGCAACTTTAAGACTTGTGGACTTCAATTCCTAGAATTCCTCAGCCAGCTTTGCTGGCTGAGGAATTCTGGGAGTTGAAGTCCACAAGTCTTAAAGTTGCCAAGGTTGAGAACCCCTGTTCTAGAGTTTCACCATCTTTTTTACATTGTGGTGACCACAAGTCAGCTACAAAGTGTGTTAAAAACACTATCTAATCATGAAAGAAGAACAAAATAATAGAGTCAAGGACTCCAACAAAACTCTAAACACCCATAAGAATAACAATAGGTTCACAAATTTCCCCAGTGCAGGTACTACTGGAACAGTAAGGTCTTCAAAGTTTTCTAAATGACAGCAAGGTAGGGGTCATAAAGACCTCAGAAGGAATGCTGCTTCTATGATCCATTAAGGTGACATTTCTTATTAAAGAAACCTGGAGCATACCAACTGTGTCCAATCTTGCTGGATGGGAAGAGAACAATTGGAGAAAGTTTGTGCCACAAGTAATTAGGTCCAAATTGATTTCTTTGAACATTTCTAGACTCGTTCCATAACCTAAAAATCCAATAAATCTTAATAAGAATGAGACTAATCCACCAAATGAAATCCATGATGCAGGGCTCCTGGGTCATATATGCAATATTCTTTGTGGATCTTAAAGAAAGCTGAAACAAAAAGAAGGGGATTAAGGTTTAAAAGGGACTGATACAAGAATCTTCTTTTCCCCTTTTCATCTTTACAAAAACATGTATTAAAAGAAGTGTGAAAAGCTGGAAGTGTAAGGAAGGATCCAAAACTATTTCTATCTAAACATCTGCTTTTAACAGTCCTTCCAAAATATAAGAATCATATATGGATCCCGAACAAGAATAACTAAGGTTCTTCTGAAGAGACACACAGTTTAGTACTCGTTAATATTAAACTCAATTATTTTCTGTAGGTATGACAGAATGTATTTTTGTTATTTATCAGTTTTATTTTTATTTTTTAATCCACCTAAACTCTCTCTTTTTTTTCTTGTTTCCCTCTTTTCTCTCTCATTTGGAATAATAAAGCAATACAATAATGAAAAACGTACAGGTCTGAACAAGTCCTCTGAGATTAATTGTACAAGTTTCTGCCTGTCACTGTAAAGAAGAATTATACAAACCTTTGATAGCCATTAATCACAACTGATAACTTTAGGAGACTGAAAGCTGTAAAAGAAAGACAATGCTAATATAGAACGTAGAATCATACAGTGTAAGGGACCTCTGAGATCTTCTAATCCAACTCCCTGGTCAAGGCAGGAACCTTAAACAATCCCAGTCAAATGATGTACAGTCTATTTTTGAAAACTTCTAGCGATGGAGCACTTACAACTCCAGGAGGTATACTATACCACTGATTAATTATTCTCACTGTCAGAAAATTTATTTTTTCTTCTAGGTCAGATCTCTCTTTGATAAGCTTCCATCCATTATTTCTTGTCCTGCCCTCTCTTGCTTTGGAGAATTACCAGCAGCTTATCAAGTACTTAGGAGGCAGGGAATTGGCAACACAAGGAAACAACAGCCAACTAATAGCCAGCCATCAACATCTCAATCAACCACTAAAAAGCCACACACAACAGGCACCATATAAACAGTAGCGGGATTCAGCCAGTTCGCACCAGTTCGGCAGAACCGGTAGCTAATTTTTTGTTGCCCAAGCCCAGAATGGACTTCCAGAAGCGGCATCCACACAGAGAACCGGTTGTTCACATATTTGAATCCCATCACTGCAAATAAATATCACACAGAGAACAGCCCAAAGCATACAATCTGCTAGATAGAAGTTCCCTGAGGGTGGGCTCCAGTATGATACTGAAAGCTCGAAAAACTAAACCTCTAGTCCCGGTGACCATCACAGATTGGATCCTGCAACATTATCCTGAGACATGTATATTTGCCTTCATTCTTTGGAGAATAAGTCATCCCCGTTTTCTCATGACAGCCTCTCAGGTACTGGAAGACAGTTAAATTGGTGGACTATCTTGTGCATAAAAGTAGGGCTGAGTTTTTCACAGTCTGTTTCCACTTAGAAGGTGCAATCTTTCTTTATTATGCCTTTCTTATGATATTCACTCTTATTTAAAGTTTACCTTGCATTTTTCATTTATTTTTTCCCTTCAATGGCAAACAGCACAAATATTCAGCACATAAAAGCAATTCTGTGGCCATTAATTCCTTCACCTTTCTGTAAAAGCTACAGCCCTGAAAGAAGATCATGGTGTGAAAGGTTTGCTTAGGTCAGATGTGAAATACTTAAGAGTTATTAGAGTCCTACCTGCCCCATATCTGGTGGGAATGTAATAAAATTTAAACTGCAGTTTAAAACTCGGTTCCTTTCCTTGTATTAAAGGATTTAAAATTCAACACCTTCAAGCTTATAGACGGTAGATATCAGAAGAATGGCAACGTTGAAGCAATTGGTTTGAAAGCAATTCTTCTCTCTCCCTCTATATCTCATCACGTCTTTTGTCTAAATGATTGACAATGTCAATAGAAAACATATTCCATGTCGTTTCTCAGAGGAGAGCAGGCTATTCAACCCCAGTTCTTCATTTCCATTTTAAGCACTCTGCATAGTTCGAAATTGTTTATGGATTCAGGCCATCTCTGTGTTCCAAGACCATAGAAAGAAGGACAAAAAGGATACCTTCCAAAAGTAGATTAGAAGATCCAAGAGGCAGAAAGAGCTTCACACTAAGTGTATTTGGATGGCTTTGAAGACAGAAGGGGGAGTTACACATTTTGTGTGGGTTTTTTTTGTCTTTGTAGCCACACAGAGGAAATAATTTCCCATTAGTCTTTTATACCCACTGACACTTTGGCTGAGTGTTCACTTGACTGGTCAAAATGAAAACATTTTTTAAAGCAAGTGAATGCAGCTGCAGCTGCCAAATTCACTCTAGTATTTTTTTATATATATAACAAAAAGAAGAAGAAAAGATTTAGGACTGGAGAAGAATGCATTTTTAGACATTTTTCTCCTAACTTCTACCTTCTTGTTTTCATTGTTTGGAACATCCATACTGTCTCTTTGAATAATGTACATAAGGACATTTTTAAAGGAAAAATGAATAGCTAAAACATTTTTATATGCTTTCCTAGATGAGTTGTTGCTGTCATTATATGGGCTGCCATATAATGGGGAATTAGAACCCTGATGGCACAGTAGTTAGACTGCAGTATTGCAAGCTAACTCTGCCCATTGCCAGGAGTTCAATCCTGACCAGCTCAAGATTGAGTCAGCCTTCTAAGGTTGGTAAAATGAGGACCCAGATGGTTGGGGGCAATATGCTGACTCTGTAAACCATTTAGAGAGGACTGTAAAGCACTATGGGGCAGTATATAAGTCTAAGGGCTATTGCTAATTAGCAAGTGTTAAAAAATGAGCCCATTGCCCAATTACACCATTAATGTTTAAAGAGGAGACTTAGCAAGCTAACACTGACTTGAAAGGAAGTGCTTAATTTTTTTTACCTGCCTGTATAAAACAGCTTCTAAGCTCACTTAGAAATCGACCTTCTTCCAGTGAGGTTTAAAGAAACCATCAGCATAAAAACACCAAGTCTGTAGGACAGAAGACCACTAAACGTGTCTAGACAATGTCAAATGTTCAGTTCTGATGCTTGAAGGACTATTACAGGTGATTAATTAATGTCTTGCTGTGCCACTTGTAGTAATCCTTGATACTGCTCGCTTTGTTGGTTTCATCTTTCCTATAACTTATTGCTTTAAGGTGGGAATCTTGCAGGAGTGACAGGAGTATAATTTTTCTTGTAGAAGGAGCTGTCTTATTCAGCAAAGTGAAACTGCAGAAGAGGACATTTGGTCCTTGTTTTTTTTTTAAAAAAAAACTCTGATTTTAAGAAGTCAACACATTGCCGCAGAATAATCTGGGATTGTGAGACTTGCCTCAACATTTCTAATTTCGGGTTAAAAAAAAAAAGTTAATATCCTGCACCCATCTCCTTTCCTCATCAGACCTCCATGTTGATTCTTTCAGATATTTACAAAGATGTTTCTTTTTCCTCAGCCTTGATTTAAATAGGTTGCTAGGCAGGGACATGTATATCTGGCATCTTGCTTAAAACTGTTAATAGTTTCTCATTTATTTGTACTTTATTTGTGCTTTCTATGGTGACAAGCCCTTTTTAGAAGTGAAGTATTGGATTTCAATATAGTATTAACAACATGACACCATTTATTTATTTATTTATTTTAATTAATTTTTTTATGATACATTTATAGATACATTTATATATTATATTATATTTATTCAATTTCTATACCGCCCCTCTCCGGTAGGACTCGGGGCGGTTTACAACCCAAACATCCATGCATTTGTTACCTGTTTGTTGACTATTTTCAACCATTTCCTGTATTTATAGATCTCGTGACGGAATACAGAGTCCTCAGAGCATAAAATAGCAACAGAGACAAACAAACATTTTCAGCAGATGTGTACAAGGACAAGGAATGCCTTCAAATGTACAGTATAGCTTAAGAAATTTAGAGCTTCTTTCTCATTCTCTCTCAAGTCATATTTGGTCCTTAATGATTCCTTCTCCCACATAACCTTTCAATAGTCTACTCCCATTTCTCTTTTTAAGTAAAATATCAAATTCTAAATTTCTGAAATTTCCTGTTCTTCTCTTCCCTTTTTAGTTTTGCTTTCCTTTGTATTACAAAAAGCTTGATTGCATTTTAATGTAAACTCTCAGGAATACTGTTGTGTCCTGAGCCTGCAAAAGCAGGCTTGGGACGTTGCATTGGTCCTGGGCATTCCAAAAGCTGCCCGGGACCAGAGCGGTGCCAGCCTTGTGCGCATGCGCATGGCGCGAAAACACTCTGTTTCATTGGTTGATGTTGTCCGGGTTTCTGGCCATATAAAAAGGCTTGCATGCCTTTTGTTTTTGCTTGGGTGTTGTTAGAAGGAGAATAAAGAGTTGTTCAACATTGCCATGTGTCTTCATCATTCGCACGCGAATGAAGTATATAATACTGGTGACGAAGGTGGAATCCTTTGCAAGCTGAAACAAGCGCTTTAAGGACTTACCTAGGAAGTCCTGAAGAGGGGAAGACGGCATCTGAATCAGCGTCCCAGCCTGCCAGTATAGCATCTCTGGAGGGTGAGCTCAGCTAAAGGACCCTTTCCCCAAACAGCAGTTTGCAGAGGAGCGAGTGGTGAAGGTCATAAGAGTATGATGGCAAAGATTGGCCGTTTGTCTGATTTTAATTTCTCACATCCAGAGAGATGGAATTCCTACGTAGCAAAGGTGGAGAATTACTTCAGAGTAAATCAGATTAGAGAAGACGGCTTGAAGACTGCAACTCTTTTGTGTGTCTGTGGACAGGAAGCTTTTGAAATCGCAGACAATCTGATGGCCCCTGCACCTCTGGAATCAGTAACATATACTGACTTGAAGAAACTGTTGAAGGAACATTTCCAGACAAAGTTATCTATTACTGCTTGGAGGCATGCGTTCGAGCAGAGAGACCAGAGGCCGGGTGAATCTGCTGTGGATTTTATTGTGGCCTTAAGGCGAACAGCCAGACCTTGTGAGTTCAAGGATCTGGAAGAGAGGCTGCAAGATCACTTCGTATGTGGGTTAAGGAACAGAGACTTACAACAGAAGATTTTTGCAAAAGAAGATGTCTCTTTCCTAAACGTGCTATGAGAGCAGGCGGGGCTGTGAAGGTGGGGCTGTGGAGCCCTTACGGCTCACCAAGAACTTTCCAGACACAGCTACCATCCATCAAAAGGATGCTCAAGAAGGATCAGAAATGGATCCTGAAGAGGAGATTGACAGAATTCACCAGCCAGCTGAGAGGAGGCAGAAGGGACGTCCGGTCAAGGCCCAGCATCCCTTCAATGCTTCAGGTGCGGAGGACGCCATAAGCAAAGTGACTGCAGGTTTCGCTCCACCATTTGCAGGGTGTGTGGCAGGCAGGGCCACATTGCATCCATCTGTTTGGGTCGCCAGAAGGTTCAACCTCAGGAAGAATTGCTTCAGAAAGGTACCAGGGGCCCCAGCCAAAACAGGGTGGGTTTCTGCGCATCGCGCAGGAGTACTCTAAGAACAGGGTCACACAAGCCCTTAAGAAGAAACTTTCCATAAACGTAAGGTTGCAAGGGGTTCCCCTATCAATAGAGTTGGACACTGGGTCTGCTGTCTCAATTATTTCAATTAACACATTCAAAAGGATATGCAGCAGCAGTGGCTTTCAAGTTAAATTCAGGCCATCAAATCTAATACTTACTGATTTTCAGAATTCTATGATGTGTGTTAAGGGGGAGGCCACCCTTAGAGTACAGCATAAGGATTTTGAAGGTCCCCTACATGTGGTGGTTGTTGGGGGTGAACATACGAGTCTTATTGGATTCAATTGGTTCGAGGCTCTGGGAATCCAGGTAACTGGGCTGCACCATTTGCAAACATTGAGCCTTGCAGAAGTCTGCAAGGAGTTTGCAGATGTGTTTAGTTCAGAGCTAGGATCATATAAGGGACCTCCAATTTCTCTACGGTTAGACCCAACCATCACACCCATTAGGGTTAAGCCTAGGAGGGTACCTTTTGCCCTCAAGGGCAAGATTGATGCTTTAGCTGGACAAATGGCTCCAGCAGGACATTCTAGAACCTGGGGATTCTAGTCCATGGGAAACCCCCATAGTAACGCCTCTAAAGGCTAATGGGGAAATACGTATTTGTGCAGACTATAAGTGCACACTGAATAAGGCACTGCAACAGCATGCTTATCCAGTGCCGGTAGTAAGTCACATTCTGGCCTCCCTCAAGGGGGGGTGCATTTTTGCGAAGCTTGACCTGGCACAGGCCTATCAACAGTTACCTGTTGATGAGACAGCAGCAGAGGCCCAGACTATTGTAACTCACAGGGGGGCTTTCAAGGTCAAGAGACTGCAATTTGGGGTAAATGTAGCCCCTGGCATATTCCAAAGTGTCATGGAGAGCACACTTTGAGGTATTCCTGAGGTCTGTCCCTACTTCGATGACGTCCTCATTGCTGGGGAGGTTAAGGACGTCCTCATTTAGCAGAAAGGTTAAGGGCTATCTTGCTTCATTTTCGAAAAGCAGGCCTTAAACTAAAGAAGGATAAATGTAAGATAGGAATCACTTCTACTGACTTCTTAGCATTCAGGATTGATGCTCAAGGCATTCACCCTGCTGAAACTAAATTGCAAGCTATCCAGCAGGCCCCAAGCCCTAAGTCTAAGAGTGAGCTGCAAGCCTTCTTGGGACTATTAATTTTTTACCATGCATTTCTCCCACATAAAGCTGCAGTAGCAGAGCCATTACACAGGCTCGTAGACAAGCAGGCTCCTTGGCAGTGGACTAAAGTCCATGAAAAGTGTTTCAATGAGGTTAAAGCCTTGCTCACTTCTAATGCTGTTTTAGCACATTTCAACGAGCAACTGCCTGTTTGCATCGTATGTGATGCATCTCCTTATGGGATGGGAGCCGTACTTAGCCATCTGAAGGCTGATGGGACACAGATCCCTGTGGCCTATTACTCAAGGACTCTGTCTTCTGCAGAGCAAAATTATGCTCAAATTGACAAAGAAGCTTTGGCCATAGTGGCTGGCATTAAGAAATGTCATGATTTCTTATATGGCCACCATTTCATGGTCTTTACTGACCATAAGCCTCTGCTGGGTTTGTTTACCACTAATAAACAGACTCCACATATCATTTCTCCTCGTATGCTGAGATGGTCCATTTTCCTGTCAGCATATAACTATACTTTAATTCACAAACCAGGAAAAGAAATGGGTCATGCAGATGGCCTGAGCAGATTACCATTGAACCAATTAGAGCCAGATCCTGCTCCTACCATTAATATTCTGTCCATTCAGGAGTTGCCTGAGTCTCCCCTCAATGCTAGGGACGTGGCTGCAGAAACTGCCACTGATCACACGCTTACACACGTGCTGACATGGGTGTTGTCAGGATGGCCTGACAAGTGCCCAGATACTGAGTTGCAAAGCTTCTGGCACAAGAAGCATGAGTTTTCCACTTTCAAGGGTTGCCTGTTATGGGGCAGCAGGGTAGTGATCCCAACCTCATTGTGGTCTAGAATCTTGATCTCTCTGCATGAGGGACACCCTGATATAGTCAGTACGAAAATGCTTGTGCGCAGCCATCTTTGGTGGCCTGGCCTCGATAAAGCCATCGAGGCCCAGATGCATGGGTGCCAAGTGTGCCAACAGTCCCGGCCTGAAATGCCTCAGGCCCCAGTACATAGGTGGGAGGAAACTCAAACCCCATGATCTAGGGTGCATATAGATTATGCTGGGCCCTTTCAGGGGCAATTCTTCCTGGTTGTTGTTGATAGCCATTCCAAGTGGCCAGAGGTTGTTCCTGTTTCCTACACTACTACTGCCAGGACCATCCAGGTGTTGAGAGGAATTTTTGCATCACACGGTCTTCCAGATGTTCTGGTTTTGGATTATGGCCCTCAATTTACCTCTTCTGAGTTCCAGGCTTTTCTTCAGGCCAATCTGATCCGGCATGCAACATCGGCTCCTTTCCACCTATCCTCCAATGGACTGGCAGAGAATGGTGCGCACCACCAAAGATGCCCTCAAGAAACTGACTTATGGTAACTGGCATCACAGGTTAGCAGATTTCCTTCTTGCACACTGCACCACACCATGCACAGCCACAGGGAAGAGCCCTGTTAAACTCCACTGGGGTTGCCGCCTCATCACTAAGCTGGACAGGTTGCACCCTGACCAGGTTGCTTCACAGGTGTCACAACCGTGGGCACCTAGGAGACTCCAGGTGGGCGATCCGGTTTGGGCAAGGAACTATGGGCCTGGACATCTCTGGGTCACAGCTGTGGTCTGTAAGGTCTCTGGGCCGTTGTCATATGAAGTTGCCTTGGGTGACGGCCACATTTTTCGCAGACACATAGACCAACTGCATTGGAGAGTGGACTCTCACTCTTCTGCTCCTGGCTCTGCTCTAGGGGGGGAGGAGGACCATAATATGCATTCTGGGTCACAGTTTCCCAGGACTAACAGGCCCTCACTAGCTGCTACTGAGGCTGTTGAGAATTCATCCCAAGGTTCCGCAAGTGCTCCTAACAGGAATTCACTGGATAGGGGATCATCCCACACATCCATAATTACTCCAGACAGGGAGTCACACCGGGGGTATCCACAGTATTCACATATGTCAGATAGTGCTTCAGACAGGGAGACTGACTGGGGGTACCCACACAAATCACAAGCAGCAAGAGAAAAGGAATTCCATCAGGGGCGCTTGCCAAATTCCTCAATTGCTCCCAAAAGGAGGTCTCCACCAAAAGGGGTTGCCATGGAGGCAACTCCTGACTCTGGCACCTGGAGCACATGCTTGGGGGCCACAGAGTACTGGGGCACTTCCACTATCCAGCCCTCTCCATGTGCTAGCCTTGGGCTCGAGGGACAGTGTTCCCAAGAGGGGTCCATTGTGGACTCGGGGACTTCCACCCCTCCAAGGTATGCTGGCTTAGACTTAGAGGGTCCAGCCAGCCAGCAGCTGGGCGGGTCAACCGGGTATTTGGGGCAGCAAAGTCCTGGCCTGCCTAGCCTGGTAGGCGAGCAGGTAGGCCAGGCATCCTCACAGTGTCACCTGGGAATTTAGGGCAGCAACACCCTGGCCTGCCTAGCTGGTAGGCGAGCAGGTGGGCCAGGCAATCTCTCCGGGCATTAGAAGGTCTCAGAGGGCCAAGTGCCCACCCAAACATCTGAGAGACTTTGTGAAGTTGCTGTCAAATCATGAGGGAACTGTTCATGAGGCCCCTGAATAAGGGGAGCAACTCATGGGTAGATTATTTTGTATTATTTTTTTTATTTCGGATATATTTATTGTATTACTAAGATTGAAGGGGGGTTGCCTGAGTATTCCACACTCCTTGCATTTGATTAATGAAACTGTATGACATTCTTCCCAATGCATGGTGTACATGTGAGTGCACAAAGTATGTTCCATCTAGGGGGGAGGGGTGTTGTGTCCTGAGCAAAAGCAGGCTTGGGACATTGCATTGGTCCCGAGCATTCCAAAAGCTGCCCGGGACCAGACAGAGCGGCCCCAGCCTTGTGCGCATGTGCATGGCGCAAAAACGCTCTGTTTCATTGGTTGACATTGTCCGGGTTTCTGGCCATATAAAAAGGCTTGCATGCCTTTTATTTTTGCTTGGATGTTGTTAGAAGGAGAATAAAGAGTTGTTCAACATCGCCATGTGTCTTCATCATTCGCACGCGAACGAAGTATACAACAAATACCTAAGCAATTTTATTTATTCTGCAAACCATAAGCATAAAAGAAAGATTATAAGCATAATGGTGAACCATGATTATACTTTTAGAAATAATGTGGATAAAAGGGACACATGATTTCATAATATCAACATTCAGAGGCTGTTCCATTAACATTGACTGGCATTGGCCTCAGAACAGACAAAAACGTTCTTCATTTTATTACATTTAGAGAATAAATCTCTACTTGAAATAATAACTTGATTACCTGGAAGCATTTTCCATTTAACTGATTTCAGAGTAGACATGTTTAAGAGGTGTTTTCATAGTCCTATTCATTGTCTTCTCTTCTTGACTATCTTCCAGTCAGGGTATATCTGAAATAAGATTTTCTCCTTAATATATCCATGCCACCAAATTTGGCTAAGAGCAAATAACAGGAAGCATCTCTGATAGCAGACACTAGGAAGAGTATGGTGATGGAGTCAACACACTTTCCCCCCTTAAGACAGGATCCTAATTCAGAGCCAGACATGTAGGCAATTCAGACTCTTGAACAGGCATCGTACATGTACATGTCTTAATCCACTCATATTATGTATTTTACTAAAACATTGCTGTGGGGTTGTATAGAGAACAAAGGAGATGACTGTGATGGAGATATGCAAGATCTGTTACTAAAGCAATGAGGGGTGAAGCATATCTGAAGTTAACAACAGACAGAAGATAAATGTAATGGGCTCAGATAGATACTTCCCTAATTCACAAGAGTGTAAGGAAGGGGAAATGTAATCAAGAATGGAAGACTCTGTTATTATAGCCACTCTCAATGGTCATTTTAGCCCTTTTGTGGAGATTTCCTGGTCTGGTCCACCTTGTGGCTGATACCCTGTATTAGTAGGCATAGTAATGAACAATCTTGCTCCATTCCCCATTTTAAATTAACAGTCAGGTGTCAGACCAGTTTGCTTTTGTGTGCGGAATCTGTCTCTGTGATGAGGCTGTTGTCTTTCACCTCATGCAAAAAAGCTGCAGCTTGAAATTGCTGATATGCATCTTGTGTGGTTTCAAGTTGCAACTCTTTCGCATGAGGTGAAGGACAATAGGAATAAAGGACTTCATAGAAATGATAAGCTGAGGCAAATGTAACTGCCAAATGAACAAGAGAAAGCAAAAATAATAGTATACTTGCCTCTTGCGTTTGCACTTAGACAAATTATATTCTTCTACAGCACACCAACAGTCAAGATGTCCAATTTACACTAAGCTCTTTTATACCGTATTATCAAAGGAGAGACTATAATACATATTCTACATGCCCCATTAAACTAGGGAAATAAAGGTTTTGCAAAACAGAGTCACCTTCCAACAGAAAGAAAACACATAGCAGTCATCACAGCCAGCTAAATGTACTAATTTATGGTGGCATCTTTTTCCAAAAATGATGTATGTCGTTATGTCAAAGCTCTAATTCATTAGAGATAAGAAACCTACATGACCGTATTATAAATAATTTTAACACTTTAACAGTGCTGACTCCATGTGGTTATAAGTACAGTAGTTCTCGCTTAACAATGATGGGACCAGGAACTCTGTCATCAAGTAATGTGTTCATAAAGCATGACATTATTTGACCACTTAGATAGTTCCAGCAGTTCTGGCAGTTCCAGTTGCTGTCATTAAGTGAATCCCACATGGTCATTAAGTGCAACATCACATGATCACCATTTGCAACTTCTTGCCAACTTCCTCTTTGACTTTACTTGTCAGACACAAGCAATGAAGCTGCAAATGATGATCAGAGTAACCAAGGAATGCTGTGACCGTTGTAATGGCAAACTAGTTGCCAATCATCCAAATTTCAATCACATAACCACAGGAATGCTATGGCTGCAACTATGAGGGCAGGTCTCCTCATTCAACACTGTCGTAACTTTGGATGGTTGCTGGATGAGTGATGACTGAACGAGGACTACTACATTTTTTCACCAGGGACTCGGCACAGGATTACATGCACCACTGGAATCACTATGAATGTTTTCTTCAAGTATCAAAACAAGAACATCTGAAACTAGGCCAGAGAACTTTGAGATCCTCATAACCTCAGTACTTTTCTAATAGTAAAACAAATTCAGACTTTGGCAGTTTCATAAATCTGATAAGGAACTGTACAGCAGTCTAATTCAAGATGGAAATCCGTATCAGTACAGTTTTGAGAAAGCTTTGGCCTTATCCAGAAAAATAGTGTAACCTTGCTTGACTCAATTTATAAACTTGTAAAGAGACTAAATTTATGAAAAACAAAAGAAAAATAGCACATAAATATGAAAAAAGGAGGAAAGGAGCCACACTTCTGTGCAGTAGTAAAGGAACTTCCCACCTCAGAAGGAACTGTTCCATGTTAAAGAAGGAAGTCATTCTTTTAATTTATTTCACTGTTCATTTTATAATGAAAAACAGCCATAAATCATACTTCTAATGAGGCCGATGAGAGATGAGCTAGGAAAAGAGATCTACAATCAAGGACAAGGCGATGGAGCCTTGGGGAGTAATGGGAAATATAACACTGTGAAAGAAATAACAAGGTATACTTAGATGGATCTTTACATATAGATTTAAATTTAAATACTGATGAGTGAACAGAGACTTTTTGTACGTATTCCCACAGTACATTAATGTGATTCAGTTGGAGACAAGGAGTGCCCCTGCAACATTGCTGACCCAGGTTTCTTGCTTTAGCACTTGCATCAAAGCAGATGAACACACCTTTCAAAGCTGGGAAAGCTCTGCAGTTAAAGCAGAAGGGGGAGGTTTCTCCAAACCCAGCAGCTCAGCCTTCTTGCAGTCCACCAGCCAGCTGTTCATCAGCCCATAGAAAAAAGTGAGCCTCAAGGAATGAGACATTCCAAAAGCTTCTTGAGGTAGCCAGTCAGCAGTAGCACTGATGATGTTACCTAATTTGCTTAATGAAATGGCTGCAAGAAAACAGCCAAGCTCAGAGCGCACCAAGGAACCCTCATTTCAACACTGAACTACAAATATTCTCTTTTATTGGTAGCACTAGGCTGTTCCCAACTCTTATGAGCCACTGCCTGCTCCACCAATAGTTGGTAAAATATGTCAGATTTCACACATTCTCAAATTGTGATGGTTTTTTTCCCCAGCCTGAGGGGGAAATTCCTACTTTAAAGCTATCAGAATAGAGCTGGAAGGGACCTTAGAGGTCTTCCAGTCCAACCCCCTGCTCAGGCAGGAGACCCTATACCATTTCAAATAGGTGGTTGTCCAGTCTTTTCTTAAAAACCTCCAGTGATGAAGCACCTACAACTTCTGAACTACTGGGAGGAGATAAGTCTGTCTCTCTCAATGAAAAAACACAGCACAATGAAGAGATTGCCATCATACTGTAGTCAGATGCTAATAAGCAAAAGTAATTGGGAAAAAATGTCTTTCCCTGTCTCCTTCCCCCTCCCCCTCCAACACACAGGTGATTTTAAGTCAGTGTGCTAGAGAAGTTGGTGACAAGGTTGGAAATTAATTTGTTCTGAGTCTTCTTTAGTGATGTTTCTGCAAAAAAGTAGTGTTGAAATAAAAATCTTCATCAGGGTCCAGTCCAAGCTGGGAATAAACAAAATGGAGACTGCTTTAGAAAGAAGGTAGTAATTTATTGAAGAGCAGAACCACAAGACATATGGCTCTGGAGCAGCTGACCACATATTGCTGGGAGTTGTGGGTTTTTATACCTTCTTGGACTTTTATTTATTTATTTATCAGACTTATATGCCGCCCTTCTCTGAAGACCCAGGGCGGCTCACAACAAGAATACAATAAAAAACTTTAAAAATTAATCACACTCACACCACATACAAACACAATCAGCTCGCAGTCACCAATGGAGGGACACTCCTAGGGCTGAGGGGCAGAGCACAGCTCATATGCCCCAAGCCTGTCGGCATAAATGCGTCTTCAGCACTTTCCGGAAAGCTAGAAGGGAGGAAGCAGTACGAACCTCTGAGGGAAGCTGGTTCCAGAGGGCTGGGGCAGCAACCGAGAAGGCCCTTGCCCTAGGCCCCGCCAGATGACATTGTTTAGCAGACGGGACTCGTAGGAGGCCAACCCTATGCACCCTAACCGGTCGCTGGGATTCATGAGGCAGAAGACAGTCCCACAAGTATCCTGGTCCATTGCCATAAAGGGCTTTATAGGTCATAACCAACACTTTGAATTGTGTTCGGAGACCAATTGGCAGCCAGTGCAGCTCACGGAGAGCTGGAGTAATATGAGCATGTCTTGGGAGACCCAAGACAGCTCGCGCGGCCGCATTCTGGACTACTTGCAGTCTCCGGACATTCTTCAAAGGTTGCCCCATGTAGAGAGCATTACAGTAGTCGAATCTCGAGGTGACAAGGGCATGGGTGACTGTGAGGAGTGACTCCCGGTCCAAATAGGGCCGCAACTGGCACACCAGGCGAACCTGGGCGAATGCTCCCCTCGCCACAGCCGAAAAATGATGTTCTAAACTTAGCTGTGGATCGAAGAGGACACCCAAGTTGCAAACCCTCTCCGAGGGGGACAAAACTTCTCCCCCCAGGGTAATGGACGGACAGTTGGAATTGTCCTTGGGAGGCAGAGCCCATAGCCACTCCGTCTTGTCGGGATTGAGTCTGAGCCTGTTGGCACCCATCCAGACCTCAACAGCCTCCAGGCACCGGTTCATCACTTCCACTGCTTCACTGTAATGACACGGGGTAGAGATATAAAGCTGAGTATCATCAGCATATTGATGATAACTCACCCCGTGTTGACAGATGATCTCACCCAACGGCTTCATGTAGATGTTAAAAAGCAGAGGTGAGAGAATGGACCCCTGAGGGACTCCACATGGAAGAGACCTCAGAGCTGATCTCTGACCTCCTGCGAACACCGACTGCGACCGGCCAGAGAGGTAGGAGGTGAACCACTGTAAAACGGTACCCCACACTCCAAGCCCCTCCAACCGGTGCAGAAGGATACCATGGTCGATGGTATCGAATGCCGCTGACAGGTCAAGAAGCACCAGGATAGTGGAATAACGTCTATCCCGGGCCCGCCAGAGATCATCGGTCAGCGCGACCAAAGCAGTTTCCGTGCTGTAACCGGACCTGAACCCAGACTGCTGATGGCCCAGATAATCAGCTTCATTCAAGGACCATTGGAGTTGGAGTGCCACCATCTTCTCAACAACCTTCCCCAAAAAGGGAAGGTTGGAGACTGGACGATAATTATTTAAAACTGCCGGGTCCAGGGAAGGTTTCTTGAGGAGGGGGCGCACAAGTGCCTCCTTTAAGGGGGCCGGAAAGGACCCCTCCCTCAATGAAGCGTTAGCAACAGCCTGGACCCAGCTCCATGTCACCTCCCTGCTAGCCAAAACCAGCCAGGAGGGGCACGGATCCAATAAACAGGTGGCAGAACTCACAGCTCCAATGGCCTTGTCCACATCATCAGGAGTTACCAGGTCAAACTCATCCCATACAACAGGACTAAGACGGGCCTCTGTCATCTCGACTGACTCATTGTCAGCCGACACTGCATTCCAATTCGAGTCCAATTGGAGTTGTTCCTGTGGCATGGACTTTGACCTGAGGTTCAGTGTGCCCTTTTGGTATTCTGATGGTGGTGGGTTATGTCCTAAAGGTAATGTCCTGCTTTCATGGGGCTGTGGCTGATGGCTATGTCCTGTCTTGAATGGGTTTATGCAAGCAGTATTTGCTCATGAATGGGGCCTCAGACTTTCTGAATGGGATTATCAAATCTGCATTTCTACAGACCTGGCCTCTGCCTAGGGCAGAAAAACTGGGAGGGTGGTGGTGGTGGTTTCTGCCTTCCTAATATTTCCCAAAATATTACCTTCTTTGTGAGAGGGAGGGCTGACGTCTCACAGTAGCAAACATGCAATTGGAAAGAAAAACAAAATGTTAGCACACTGCCCTATGCAAATATAACACTACTGCTCTGTGAGCTGCCCTTGGTCTTAGTAGGTTCTGGGGGGTGATTCAAGGTGCAGGTTTTCCCCTATAAAGCCCTGCCTGGTTTAGGGTCAGGCTACTTGAAGAACTGTTTTTCCTTACAGAGTCATGTATATGAAATGGGTAGCCTATGAATTTACTAAATGAAAAGAAAATGAATAAATTTCTGCTCAGCCCATCTGATCTAACAAAGGCCCTCTATAAAACAACGTCATCTTATTGGATTCAGCAGTTATGCCTTTTCTGTGGCAGGACCTGCCTGATGGAACAGTATCTTCTCCTGGGATCTGGACAGCCCCAACCCCATTAACCTTCCACAAGACTCTGAAGATGTGGCTGCTTTCCAAGACATTCAGGCTAAGTTTGGGAAACAGTATTATATAAAAAAAGTGAAGGCATCCCTGTGGGTTTTACTTCACTAGTCATAGCCAACTTTACAGGGGGGGGGGTGTGCTCATCTCTATTTCTGTAAGCCATTGAGTCAGAGCTATTTAAAGATGATTCTGCCATCATTGGCCAGCATGACATCACACCTCAGCACAGAGAGTATGGCAAAACACAGAACACTGTTACCTTCTCACTGAAGTGCTACCTACAGTATTTACTTGCATTTTTACAGCTTTCAAATTGATAGGTTGGCAGGACCTTGACTAAGTGACAGGAACTCACTCTGTCATGCGGTAGTATGACTTGAACCACCAGAGCGTAGATCTTCTCTGGCATCTATTAAGCCACTGAGTCACTGCGCTTCCTTTGTGGATGGGATTGCATCATTTACCTTGTGTATCACATTGTTTCTAACTGTTGGATTTTAAATCTTTCTATGCCATCCAGAATCACTGCTGTGAAAGAGGTCAGCATGTAAAGTGTTTAAATAAATCCATATAAGGAATGCTGTATGTGAATATGCTTGGGGACCCAGAACAAAATTGTAAACAAAGAAGAGTCTGAATTTTCTTTCTTGAATAATGAAGTAATCAGTTGTTGGTATTAATGGCTATTTAACCCTCTGGAAGCAAGCTTCTAAAGACAAATGTGGCTCTTAAATATGAGGATACTTTGATAACATCACATCCTAATATTTTAATAATAGGAAGCTTATGCAATGCAAAGATCACTGCATCTTCTGATCAGCTGCTTGAAGCCGCTGCAGAAAAAATTAATGACAGTGATTTATGGAAACTATTCTCTACCTGGACATTATCAGTATAATACTTGCTATAGGAATAGCACCATAAAGCTATCTTTTGGCCTCAACTAAAGTCTCATCAACTAGCAGCCCACGGACTGAAAACAAGGTTTAATCTTCTCTTGCAAGATGACAAGGGAAAATGCTGTCAGCTCAATAACATATTTGCCAGTGTCATGGCTTTTTTCCCTTCACTTTCAAATGAGGTGCCTAATTTCTCCATCAGGAGATATTGTGTCTTTTGATACTTCATATTACATATACAAGGCAGAAGATTATATGAAATTGGGCAATTTGGTGTGTTTTTATTGATATAGTTTTTGTAATCAGGAAATGCTTGTGGTAGATGCTGTTTTCCTATTAGGACTAACTGGCATGCATTGTGCCGGAATAGCTTTCTGAAAATAAAAGTGTCCACTAGAAGGAATGGCATTATGTTGTCCTGTCAAAATAGTAACCTATTCTTAGAAAAAGAAGTTTGATATGAAAACTGCCATGGCTATGTCCTTAACATTCAGAATGATAAAAAAATGCAGAGCTGGAAAACAGTTGAAAGTTTATTCCTAGATCTTATGGTTCGATTCAAAAGCATTTCTGTTTCCTAGATGAAAACTTTTTTCCTGGAAAAAAAAAGTGCAATTGATTCCGTCACACAGCATAAATAACCCTTGCCTTCATTGCAGAGGATGGTGGGAAGATTACAGACTTTCTAATTCAGTTTTTCTATCCTAGTACCATCAATGATAAAAGGTTTGGGAGACTAAATAAAATGAATGGTTAAAAGAACTAGGAATGTCTAGTCTAACAAAGAGAAGGCTTAAGGGTGAGAAACCAATACTTTAGAATTGTAAGCTACCCAGAGTCACCTGATGGAGTTGGGTAGCTGTAAAAATTGATTTATTGAATGAATGAATGAATGAATGAAGCAATACATCATCTTAGTCAATTTTTCCATCACTTTATCCTGAAATTAATCTAATAGAAAAGAATAATGGATTCACGTAAATCTTTCTGCCCAAAGACTAATCCTGATTTGGCGGCCTGGATAAGTTTCTGGATATCTTGTCCCCAAATCTATGGATCAAGCAGAACTTCCAGATCTGTTTATTCATGGATAAAATGAAGGATACCAGAAGCATGTTATGCTTATACTGTGTCACTTTGGATAAATCTACATTTCAAACAACTTTGTGTACGTGTGACTGACTAACTGCCCAAAAGATAACTTCAAAATTTTCTCTGTCTGCTCTTCAGTATGCAATTACATTATGCTGTATTTTTTTTTCTTTCTCACATAGATAGGAATCTTGAGAAGAATGAAGCAAACATTCTTTAAAATTGCAGAGAATTGATGCAATGAAGTATTCCTCAGATATCAGGCTTTGAGACTGTTTTTTCTGAGCATTTTCATTAACAACCCTGAATATAGAATGAAAGCCTATGATAACATTTATGAATAACACTGTTATCACTGCAAAGCATTATAAATACCACTGGGGGTAGCATAGTTTGGATTCTATATCACCCTAGAGCATTCTAAATGGAACGAAACACAAGAGTCATATATGATGGAAGCAAACTATATGTTTGGAGGAATGTATTTGGAATGATGTACATGGGGATAAACAAAAGTCTTCATCTTATAAAAAGAGTCACTTTGATATAGTGGTTAAAGCAACAGGCTAGAAACCAGAAGACTGTGAGTTATAGTCCTATCTTAGGCACAAAGCCAGATCAGATGGCTGTCCTTGGGCCAGTCACTCTATCTCAGCCCTAGGAAATAGGCAATGATAAGCCACTTCTGAAAAACCTTGCCAAGAAAACTTCAGGGATTTGTCCAGGCAGTTTCTGAGAAATGGACGTGACTGAGCAGAAGAAAAAATAATAATTTTATAAGCTGGTTATTTCTAATCTATAAACAGCAACAGACAAGAGAGCAGATGACTATGTGAATTATCCACAAAGAGGGATAACCTACAATAAATCCCAATTGTGAGATGTAAGTATTCTTTTTTATTTCTATAAAATTTACATTTTAATGTAAGTTTTTAACATTGTTACATAAAAATGCAGGTAGCCATTGATAAATCTTTATCAAGGTTGATAATTATATACAAGAAATATGGGGCTGCAATGGGTCTCAGTGTTCAAAATATTGGCTTTAGGGATACAAAATCTCCTTAAATTATAGACTGAGTAGATGATCCTTGTGCATCTAGCAGAGATCTGCCTAAGAGAGGGATCAGTGGGTTAACTATAGAGACCATCTACTATGTCTCACAATAGACTGAGGGAAATTGTATATTCCTTCCTTAGCTGCAGCTAAGATGAAACATATAGCCCACTCTTCCCCAGCTTTCTTTTTTTCCTACCAAAAAATCTTCATCAGAACAGAAAAAATAAAACTGGAACAATGACAAGGATTTATATTCTAGGCAGGGAACAAGTAACTAGTACTCTTTATATTGCCCTTTTTAAAGATGACAAGAGTGGGGAAATTACAGCGCATCCCAAAGTTCTTCAGAAAGCTAGAAAGCTAATTTAATTTGGAGGAAAATATATAGGTTAAAGAATTTGCCCCCCCTCCCTCCCTCTCTCTCTCTCTCTCTCTCTCCCCCCCCGTGTGTGTGTGTGTGTGTGTGTGTGTGTGTGTGTGTGTGTGTGTGTGTTGCATGCAATACTACATATACACAAACAATCTTAAGTGGCAGACCTTGGCTGACCATGTCTGGCCTTGTCTAGAATCAGGCCTAGTTCTCATTTCATTGTGATTCTTCCAGGGCTGAAAATTAGCGTGGGAAGTTGAAAGGAAATCCCAGGAAGGTAGTAGTCAAGCACTTCTGTATTAGGTCAAGAAAACTGAATGGCTTTGTCCATGAATTCACTAGGCTTCAGTTTGAAGGAGCATTTCCTTTTGGATACAGGAAATGAAGGCCACAGATAGGACATTATAATATATAAAATATAGATTAGCAGTCATATCTCTGTAAACCAGATTATTTTCATAACAAAATATTAATGGCCCAGAAAAGTTGACTCCTCCAGAAGGTCAGGGCTAAAATTAGTAGCTCTGATAAAACGTTAGTTGAAATGATCACCCTGAACTTTTTAGTGCATTTGAATGATACATTACAAGAAACAAAATCAAACACAATGGAATAGCCCAAGTACATTATCCCAGAATTTATTAACAAGGCCTTGAACTAATGTCAAATAGAACTCCTAGTGACTATATGAACATAGCCACACTATCTATTGCTAACCATACAAAACTGGCTTAGCATCGCTTTTTTTGTAGTGTTTTTCTGATTTCCCAGCCTAGTTTACAGATTTGTGATTCTTTGGTGGTTCCCCAGCGGCACTCACCAGGTCTGATCTTGCTTCAGTTTTGAGACCACCAAGATTGCTGGATCCAATTGCAAAAGACCTTTCAGATGAGGAGTATATATTCACCATTCTTCTGTGTTAATATTGTAGATATGATCCCTGGTGGAGGAGTGGTTAAAGTGCAGCATTGCAAGGAAACTCTGCCCATAGGCTGGAAGTTCAATCCTGACTAGCTCAAGGTTGATTCAGCCTTCCATTTTTCCAAGGTCAGTAAAATGAGGATCCATATTGCTGGGGGCAATATACAAATAATGCTTGCATTGTAAACTAACCAGAAAGTTATGTAAAGTACTATCGGGTGGTATATAAGTCCAAGTGCTATTGCTATTTCTATTGATTGAGCTACTGGACTAGGAGCAAATAGATCATACTAATTACAGACACTCAGTGAATGACTCTGAGGCAGCCATTTTAACAGCAAGGGCATGTAGCACTATGAGCTCCTGAGGAAAAGTTCAGATAAAAATTTATCAAATAAATACATGTATCTACTTTCCTCCTATACTTTCTACCAGATAAACTCATCTGGTAGAGTCTATCTATGAGTGAATGTCATGCTAAACATACAAAGGAGAACCATGCATGAGAGAATGTTAGTGCAGCTTCCTTGTATGTTCCTGCTTTCTGCACATTTTTAGCCCTCAACCCTCTTGACAAAATTTCAGTTGGGCTATTGTTAATCTCCAAGTAGAATTGGGCTAAGAAGAACAAAGTTCCTATGCATTTATCTTTCCATCACCACACCCCAAAAACTTCTTAATAAAACTAACCTTGACAGTTAGTAATTATGGAGCAGGGGAAGGAAACATTGAAGCATCATGAAAACCAAATGAAATAAGATAAATTATTATGTCCAACATCTGCTTTGTGTTAAACTCTACAGATTTCGAACATCATGTCTACTACTTGAGAATTACATTCCATTTCTAATTGTACAATCAAATGTGATCCATCATGAGCTGATAGCAAAGCAATGCTGTCACCAACTCCTAAATATTCTTCTTCTCTGTCACATTTGTCTAATGGGGGGGAGGTCCCTTAGGTCCCTTCTCTCACTTTAGCTAACAGTAAAAAAATGTGTGCTTCCAATGCTTGTAGGCATTTGCTTTTTCTTTTGACAATTTGTAATCTTTTCTGTCTCCTAATTTGTATTTCCTTTAGCTAAGCTTGGAGAAAAAACCTTGAATGTGGTTAACATTGGCATGCAAATCAACAACCTTGCCACCATCTCACATTTTGGTGGAGATAATCCACTTTATCATCTGATCTGATGATACCATGAAGAAAAGTAGCTTCATATTCTTCAGTTTTATTGGAGGATTCCCCAAAGCAATCAGTCCTGTTGAAATTGCCCACATAGCAAACTATCTGTCAGCTTTTCTGGGTAAACCAGACAGAAAACATAGCTAGATGAGCTAATTCTACTTTATTGTAAGATTACATTAATAGAATCTTGCAAATCTTAAGGAAGTCCCCAACCTTTTGAGCACCAGGGACTGCTTTTGTGGAGAGAGGTTTTTCTCTGGACAGAAGGGGGCGTGGTTTCACATACTGCCTGCATCCTGCAGATGGGGCTTTACTTGTTTGTGTGGACCAGTTTCTGGCATGCTGCGGCCCAGTACTGGTCCACGGACCAGGGATTGGGGACCCCTGTCTTAAGGTACAAAGTACTGCCCCTTTTAACTGTCTGAACAATTAGGGTTGGACTTTTCTAAGTTTCCTCTGACCATTAATCCATTGGGGCTTCTGTGCTTCCATCCACACATTTCATTACAATATTATCTCAATGAATTTTGATATCCTTCATCTCATTCACGAACTCAGGGCAACATACATAATGTTCCTTCCTCCTATTTTTTTCCACAACAAACTTATGAGGCAGGTTCTGCTGAAAGAAAGTAACTGGCAATTGGTTACCCAATGAGTTTCTCTAGCTGAGATCTAGGTCTTCCCAATTGTCCCTCCTCTGGACCAATACATTTTGAAAAACAACATAGAGTAGAAAAGCTTGGAAAGATTTTTATATTCCAAGTGATTGTCTATGGGGATTCTCAGTCACCCAAGTCATGGTTGTCCCAAAGGTGCTTTTTTTGTTGTTGTTGTTTTCACGAGGCAACTGGGTTTTCTTTTTCTTTGAAGACGTTTCGCTTCTCATCCAAGAAGCTTCTTCAGCTCTGCCATTCCCCACCATCCAGTCAGAGCTGAAGAAGCTTCTTGGATGAGAAGCGAAACGTCTTCAAAGAAAAAGAAAGTCCAGTTGCCTTGTGAAAAAATAAAGCACCTTTGGGATTCCAAGTGATTATGTTTTTTTAATTTGTTCATGGTTTTATCTTGGCTTACTTTTGAATATTATATCATTATCATCATCATCCTCATGTTTAATTTTTATTTTTTAAAAAAAAATCTTAAAAAGCACTAAGAACGTGTACATGGCAGTGATATATTTTAAATCAACATTGGGAAGAGGGCAAGATTAGGAGGGAATATATTATTTTTGCCTTAAAGAATTCCAACATAATACTTTCATTCTCAGCGGTTGAACATTTTTAATGGTTGAATTTTTCCACATGCTGTATCATTTCAGAAGTGGGCAAGATTTCAATTTTCAGCTTTTCCAATAGACACTTAAGGGACATACAGCTTGATGTGCTACCTTATGTACCTAATTTTGATTCTTCTCCTCCTCCTCCTTTTAAATTGCTTGTGGATTTCCCAAGGAATTTCTAACTTATAGATTACCTGAAAATTTCTGAATATTTCACAATATATGCCAAGTGGTGCAACCATTGAATCAAATAGAGTGCCTGAGAGGAAAGAAAACTGTTAAGTGAAGAATTTGATTGGAAAAGTTTTCTTTTGAGAAAAGCAGAAATGTGCTGTACATCAAAGTCAGGAGCCCAGCCTTTCCAGACTAAACTATTAAGATGAATTAGAAATTGCCAGGCTTTGTTTTGCCCTCCAGCTTTGTAACTCATTTTAAATTTGGGATTTTGCCCTTTATTTTAAACCAAATTAGTTTGCCAGTGCTATTCATCATTGCATCCTGTCATTAAGGTCCCTGGACCTTTTCATGGCAATGCTAACCCTCTTAGCCAGGTTTAGCAAAAATCAACATCTCATTTTTATGTCAACCTGTTTATAGAGGTATTATTTATTCTACTTGCATCCTGTTTTTGATGGAGAAAAACTGCTCACCGAGGAACTCAAGCTGGTTAGCTTTCAGTATCTATCTTGTAGATGAATGTCAGTGCCAAATTGGGGATCCAGAAATTATTATCCTCCATTGTTGTATTAGTTACTGACCCTGAAGTTTCCTTTGCCTTCCAGGATCTAACTCTGCTTATTTCTTTGAAGTATTGGCAGTTTCCTTTTTCAAAAAGCATTGGATGCATTTTTTTCATATGCTTTTTGCCTAGGATACATGCTGGCTATGTCCTCAGAACTTATTTACCTCATGAAACTGAATCATGTTTTATTTTATAAGCCTAATTGTCTGGCTTTATGCCACATACCAAATAATGAGCTAAATACTTGGGTTATGTAGTTGTCCAGTTTCAGTCTCCAAAGGGGGCTTCCAGGTTGAAAGAAAGAACACACCTATCTATGACTCTTCAAAGCAGTTGTATTTCCTAGGGCCACCCAGACAGGGGTTACTTTCAGTTCCTGTCCTGGAGAAGATGGAACTCTGGTAAGTACACAGGCTGGGTTTGTGCAATACCTTGTGAAATACCACAGATTAGCCACTAGAATTTTAGCTCAGCATATCACAGGTACCCCTTGACTTGTAACCATTCATTTAGTGACTGTTCAAAGTTACAACGGCACAAAAAAAGAAGACTGGTGAACTTTTTCACCCTTACGACCAGCATCCCCATGGTAACATGATCAAAATTCAGCTCCTGGACAACTGATTCATATTTATGATAGTTTCAGTATCATGTGATCAGCTTTTGCAACGCTCTGAAAAGCAAAGTCAATGGGAAAGCTGGATTCACTTAACCATGTTACTAATTTAACAACAACTGCAGTGATTCACTTAACAACTGTGGCAAGAAAGGTCGTAAAATGGGGGGGAAAACTCACTAATCCATTGTCTCATTAGCAGCAGAAATTTTAGGCTCAATTGTGGTTGTAAGTTGAGGACTACCCTTATGTGAATCCTGAAATTTGAGCCAGAAGTTGCTCTCCATGGTCCTAATAGATGTCCCTGATGTACACTTATAATACTAATAGAAGAGAATATTTATAGCTCAAGGTTGAACTGTGGGCTCCTTGGTGCTCTCTGAGCTTGGCTGTTTTCTTGCAGATGTTTTATTACCCAACTAGGTAAATTGGTACTAAATTGGGTAAGCAAACAACCAAGCTCAAAGAGCACCAAGGACCCATTTATAGTACTTTTAATTTATAATTGTTTCAATTAAAGCTTGGAATCATGAACTTTCATTATATTCACATAAAGGCCACCATGTCTTTGAACAGGAACTTGAATTGAGTGACCTTTGATTTTATCTGTATTTTAACTTTGCTCTAATAAAACATTTAATGGAAAACTTTTTGTGACATTTTGAGAGTTTTCTTTGTAAATTTTTGAGTCAGATGTTTATTGGCTTGTTTAAATTAGTGTTTTAAAAAGGAGACTGTAACCCAGTAGCTGTAGAAAAGCAAATTGATAGGAAACAGATAGTCACAGAAAATTATATACATATACATATACATGTAATCCTTTAAAATAATAATTTTCTTTGCTGATATAATTGGGTTTATAGATTTTCTTAAATTTATATTGCGTTATCAAATAGCTTCAATGAGACATATCCTCTATGGCAGGGGTGTCAAACTGCCAGCCTATGGGCCGGATGCGTCATGCCGAAACCGTGCCCACACTAGCTCCGGCAATGGGGGGAAAGTCATGATACGTCATGACATGTCACATGACGTGGCGAGTTTGACACCCCTGCTCTATGGTTTATTTTGTATTTTCCACCATTTTTCAATATATTCAATAAAATCCTATAAATGTTGTATTAAAAAACCATGTCCCACTGACTATAGTAAAATTCCCAAGTAAGCATATACAGAAGTGCAGTAATTTAAAAAAATCTATATAATAGGCTTTGGTATACTCACAGCTCCATTTAATAGATTTTTTTGAAAATAATTTATTCTTATGCTGCACTTTCCTAGCAGAGCATTATTTGATTGGGTGCCATGGAAGTGTTTCTAGGCATCTCTTTATTTTAAGGATTACCCCTTATTTCAGGACATCATCGTTTCATGGAAGGCAAAAATATGTGCCTAATTTTGGAACACTCCAGCTAATGTTACATTTCATAAAACATCCACACTAGCTCTATTGAAGCTATTACTGTTGGAATTTCAATGCGACAAATTTGGGACAATGCAAGGCTTTGTCTTTTTTTGAACACATTATTTCTGTTGCTTCTAACAGCTATTCTCAGTGTTCCATTAAAGGAGAGAGAGAGAGAGAGAGAGAGAGAGAGAGAGAGAGAGAGAGAGAGAGAGAGAGAGAGAGAGAGAGAGGGAGGGAGGGAGGGAGGGAGGGAGGGAGGGAGGGAGGGAGGGAGGGAGGGAGGGAGGGAGGGAGGGAGGGAGGAGAGGGAGGGAGGGAGGGAGAGAGAGAGAGTGTGTGTGTGTGTGTTATGGAGCTAAATGGACTTGACCTATGTAGTAAAAAATTGCACGGACTGGCTATTTGTAGAACAAATTATTACTCAGGTGGCTCATATACATTTGAAATAGGTCTCTATCTACTCCTAAATGAGTCTGCAATTAAAAGAAGACCAGCAGTTGATTTGTTGGACTCTCCCAACATCTTCTGCTGCACATCTTCAAATTGTTGCACCTTGAAGGATAATGATGAAGAAGCTATTGGGCCATTAATGACTTGCAATAACAACAACACTGATCTTGGGTTGGACCATAGTATTAATGAAGATATGATCAGAACTCCCACCATCTCTGGCCAAAAGACCTAATGCTTTGGAATAGTAGTTCAGCAATATCCACCAGCTCTCAACTCTGCATCACAGACTCTATTTTCAGCAGACACCATTCAGCTTTTTCGGGTTTGTTAGTAATGTAACTCAAATTCCAGTCGCTTCCTTCTGTGGGAAGGACAGAAAAATGTTCCACGATTCCCTGTCAGTAAAAGAGGCCAAGCCAGAGAAGCAGCCTCTCTACTGAACATAGAGATTTCTTAGACAAAGCTACTGATTAGTCTAGATACGTGGTTCTGGTCTAAAATGCTATCATATAATCAAACAACTTTCTCTTACGGTAATTGGCACAGCTTACCTAGACCATGGGAAAACTGGGTTCCTTTATAACAGTGGTTCTCAACCTTTTTAATGCTGCAACCCCCAACCACTTGTAAGTCGAGGACTTCCCAACTGGTCATAAGTCGAGGACTTCCCAACCGGTTGTAAGTCGAGGACTTTCCCTGCCCGGGAGCACCGCACATGCGTGGTGCTGCCCCCTGCTCCGGCCGAAGTGTAGCTGGCAAGGGGCAGCGATGGCACAGGGTGACCAGCCCAAGGTCCAGCCCAAGGGAGGTAAGGCACCTGCTGGGCCCCACGCGTGCCAGCAACTCTCCCTGCGCCCGGCGGCCTCCCACCTCCCACCCCTGGCCCTCTTTTACTTATATTTTTAGTAGTTGCTCAGCAGGGAGGGGTGGAAACTTCTAGACAGCTCGCCTTCACTGCAGACAACTTGCAGCACCGTTTGCAGACTGGGACTTTTGGCGGGCTCAAATTCCTAATGGTTTTGAAAGCCAATAGAATTAGACTCTATTCAAGAGAGCCTATTCTATTGGCTTTCAAAAGCCAATAGAATAAGAGGGAGTAGCACAGCTAAGAAAAAGGGGGGGAAAATGGCGGACTGCGTTGTTTGGCGACCCCCGTGAAATGGTTGTTCGACCCCAAATGGGGTCACAACCCACAGGTTGAGAACCGCTGCTCTATAACAAGCCTGGACAGTGCTTTTCTGTGGAAGAAACATTGTTTCATTATTGTAGGAAAAGGAATGGTAGAACCTGGGAGTGGAGTGAAAAGGGGATTAGCTTAGAATCCCTACATAGCCACAAGTGAACTAAATCCAATCCCCTCTGAATGCTGCTGGCCTTTATCTAACTCTAACCAAATGTTGACTGTTACTTGAGAAGATCCCTGTGTGTAGGCTCTTATTAGCTTAATTGAACCTCCACCTGTGCACCTGGTCTTTTGCATCTGACAATTTTGGCAGTTTCTCATGCCCAAAAGACAGGATCTGGCTCTTCTATATTATGAAGATTATCACAGAAATAAAATCAACTAAAGGGAAGGGAGGGAATAGATGCACCATTTTCTGCATTTCTATCCTTTTTTTTTTTTGCCAATAAATAGGGTGAAGAGGAATCCCATAGGTAATGGGAAATCTCTAGGCAATTTTCAATGTCTCATATTTTGTCCAAGAAAAAGTCTTCCATTTGTCTGGCTAGTGAACAATTTGGGAACTGAAAGACGTGGACCAAAAATGAATTAATGTAATTTTTCCCCCAAAAGAAAAAGGCTAGCTTAATAATACCGAGCTGCTATGTCTGAACAGACACAAGCAGCAGACTGATGGTTGTGTGTCAGCATCTGACAAGATGAAGATGCGGTAGAAAGATTATATATTACCTTATAGATAGGTTTCTGTTAACTGGTTCTTACGAAACTGTATCAGCTTGATTCCTATCTTCTCTCTGTCTGTCTCTCTGTCTCTCTGTCTCTCTGTCTCTCTGTCTCTCTGTCTCTCTGTCTCTGTCTCTGTCTCTGTCTCTGTCTCTGTCTCTGTCTCTGTCTCTGTCTCTGTCTCTCTCTCTCTCTCTCTCTCTCTCTCTCTCTCTCTCTCTCTCTCTCTCTCTCTCTCTCTCTCTCTCTCTCTCTCTCTCTCTCTCTCCACCTCTTTAGTATGTCACTGGAGAGGGAAACCACATTTCCCTACATATTTTGTTTTCCTAAAAAGTGATATGGTGACAACATACAAACTGTGCTGTGCTTAATTGCATGGTGCGCAATGTATTCAAGTTGAAATGTGAAAATTAAAAGCAATAAATATCTGCTAAAATGGTTAATCCATCCATCCATCCATCCATCCATCCATCCATCTGATAGGTCTCAAACCCCACAACATCCAACCAAATTAGACCCTTTTACATTTCCTTGGTTTCAACAAGAAGAAATTAAGCAGATACAGATGGGCAGAATTGAGCTGCAGTAGTTTTTTTTTTCAGCTGTATGGTTGTAACGTACATATATATATGGACAGCCCAGCTACAGAGTACTGAACTATTAAAAAACAGCTCTCTTATTGTTCTGTGTTTGATGGAATATTAAGTGGATGAAATGAAGACTCAAAACCAGAATCTCACTGTTTAAGGCAAAGAGTGACACTAGGAAGCAATATTTTCAGTTACATTTGAACGCTGTTCCTTTAAGATTGCTATTTGGGGATTTTCTAATCCTGCTCTGCATTTTAGGGTCATGAGCTTTGGGATATCTTCTGATAATACCACCAAGATAGAAGAATCAGGGTTAATTGGTTAATTGCAGGGAGATGAAAGTATGAACTTGGGAAAATCATAATTACAATGTCATGCTTGCATACTATATTTGGTAAGGAAAAGAAAGATTAACATCTCTTGCTTGTTTTCTCTTCTGGTTGCTCTCTCACCCAAATGAAATTTGGCCACATTATTAGCTACCTATATCTATCTGTCTGCCTGTCTGTCTTTCTGTCTATTTTAGAGATCACCTATCTCATTCTCAGAGCTACTTTGGACCTGTAAGTGTTGCTGTTCAGAACCAGGCCAACAGCAGGATTTCTATCACCCGTTATTTGATTGTAGTAGAGATGGTTGACTTGGCAGGCATGATTAAGACCTAGCTCAAAAATCTGGAAGCTGTTAGTTTCTCCCGGATATGTCCTTGAGTATTTGGCATAGCATCAGAGCAGATCAAAAGGAGTTGGTGGGACCTGTAGGAATTTTATTTTGTCATTCCTGCTTCCTGTTCACCCAAATGCCAACTGCTTTAAATTTTGTACTGGGTGCTTGAGATAGTGCTCTTATATCTTGAGTTGGTGGGAAAGAACTGATTGATCCATAAGGTTCTACAGGAAGAAAGTCAAGGTACTCTGGAATCTGGAATGTATTAATACTTTCAAGGTGGAAGGTGGGATGAAGCAAAGGCTACCCCTAATGGGATGCTGGCCCATGGCACCTCTCCATATAAAGCATTGTGGAAGGCTGAAAATGTCATTGTGGCATTTCCTTTGGAGAGAGGCTGAATTTTTAACAGGTAGTTAATTGGCCTGAGTTTCCAAGAGAGGCAGAAGTCCCAAGGCATTATGGGAATATGGAAAGGCAGCATTGATCTCAAATCATACATCACTTGTGTGTGAAAGAAGCCATCGTTAGTGGCTTTATTGGAAAGGACAATTAAAGTCTAAGTGAAACACAATCATTAATTCCTGATTCTTATTTATGCAGACTCTGAGTTCAGAACCAACTGCAGCTAAATGACAGATAAATGAAAATATTTTCTGCTTTTTCTATTGCCAAAGGCTGTAGTTACGCTTTGCAAATCAAGATCAGGGCCTTGATTTCTGAACACTTTTTGCCACAAACAGTTATCTGCTCTCCCTCAAAGGTCTTTCTGACACCAGGCAGAGAGGCTTTTACCTTGTGGAATGTGGGATAATTTTAGTTTTATTCTGGCTAGTGGTTTACTCTCTCTCTCTCTCTCTCTTTTATACACTCAATATTTATAGCTTATTTTTATTGTATTCATTAGACTATCATGTCTGCAATATTTTAAGCAATCTTGAAGGGTACGTTAAAGCAATACTACATAATAAAGTAAGTTAATGCGTGGAATATGAGTTCCTGGCTCATTCCCCACCCAGTTATGATATGAATGTTTCTCAGTGACAGTTTTAGACTACATGAATGGATGCCTTTGGTCCCTCCCCAACTAGAGTTATGGCACCTTTTAGTGGATGTTGACCTCTTCACCGATGATGTAACTGATCAACTGTTGGGACCTGCTCAAAGTTTGTTGACCATTTTTTTACTGTTGTGGACCTTCCCCCTCCCTTACTGTCATAGAAACTGGGGAAAAGAGTTGGGTTCCATCAGTTGCACGTGTTGGTTCTGTCACCAGTGAATATACTACAGGTTTTCCATTTTTTCATTGACAGGTTTTTCAACTGCTTCAGCTAAGAAGGGATTCTGTGTTTTTATTTTTTCCTTTTTTATTGTTTTGTATTGTTTTTATTATTTTCCTTTTTACGGTTTTCCTATTTTGGGAGTGCAAGAAACACCCTGCATACTCTTGTCCTTTTGGTCTCTTCATGGGCTGCTTCTGAGCCACAGCCAATAGCATTGCTATTTCTTGCAGCACTTGTTAGCAATCACTAATCCTGCTTCATGATCTGCCCTTCCTCACCCATCCTGCCCTAGACCAAAGCTATTTTTGGAGATGAGTTTGGTACTTTTTCAGAGGAGCATTAGACTTCTGTTCAGAAATAGCCCAGCTGAGAAATAACACCTGCTTCCTGTTAATTGGGCAGCTTGGTGTTCTAAGTACCTGCTACATTTATCCAGCCTTTAATATCCAACCACAGATTAGGGATAGGGAAGGGTGGTTATTTTTCCCAACTCAGGTGTTGCTCAATGGGAGGGAAAATGAAGCCAGAAGAATCTACCAATCATTTTCCTTCATTTTTTTAGAATAGAATAGAAATAGAAATAGAAATAGAAATAGAAATAGAAATAGAATAGAATAGAATAGAATAGAATAGAATAGAATAGAATAGAATAGAACAGGAATGGAACAGGAATGGAATAGAATAGAATAGAATAGAATAGAATAGAATAGAATAGAATAGAATAGAATAGAATAGAATAGAATAGAATAGAATAGAATAGAATAGAATAGAATAGAATAGAATAGAATAGAACAGGAATGGAATAGAATAGAACAGGAATGGAATAGAATAGAACAGGAATGGAATAGAATAGAATAGAATAGAATAGAATAGAATAGAATAGAATAGAATAGAATAGAATAGAATAGAATAGAATAGAATAGAATAGAATAGAATGGAACAGGAATGGAACAGGAATGGAACAGGAATGGAACAGGAATGGAATGGAATGGAATGGAATGGAATAGAATAGAATAGAATAGAATAGAATAGAATAGAATAGAATAGAATAGAATAGAATAGAATAGAATAGAATAGAATAGAATAGAATAGAGCTGGAAGGAGGCTTTGGAGGTCTTCTAGTCCAGCCCCTTGCTCAAGCAGGAGAACATATACAGTCTCAAACAGGTGAATGTCTAGTCTCTTCTTAAAAATCTTCAGTGATGGAGTCATTTAATGTTGCACATTAAAACAGTAGGCACATTATCAATTACTGGGCTGCTTATTGAGACTAAATGGAGATTAGCAAAAAGGAGAATGCAATTTCTACCAGGTCAAATACTGGAGCATTTACTTTCACATGGTCATATGGCTGAGGCTTATCAATCCTGTGTATTGATTCCTCTGAGTAAGGAAACCTGTGAATTGGGAAAAGGTAAGCTAAGGCTCCAATATAGGAGTGGGCCGCTTTACAAAGGATTGCGTGCAAAAGAAGGCCATTTGAATATAAACCATTTGTAAAGCCCTTGCTGACTGCCTAACAAATGATAATATAAAAATCAAACATGACACTCTGCCTGTAGGACTCGACTTTGACAGATGGAGCTGTGTTTAAATAGCTTCTTGTTGCCACTTCCAATAAGGGAAAATACACAAAAGCGAAATCCCAAAGGGGAAAGAAAGGTGCTTTGATCTGGAAACAGGCTGGAAGAGGGGTAAGAGCAAAGAGCAGGCAGAATCCAGTTCCTTTACTGTGGAGTCAGTATAAAAAGGGCTTCTGAGAAACAAGAGATTAATGAGTATCTGAAGTGGTGGGGCAAATAAGAAAACTGATTCTATCTGGGCCAATAAAGAGCAAAAACTTAATTGTGCGCACAGTCTCTGCTACACAAAGGGGCTAGGCTGGATTTTAGCCTTATAGGGAGATTCCCCCCCCCGCCCCACAAAATTGTTCACATACTCCAACAGCAAGGTTTTAGGAATGAAGATCAAACCGATGTCTAGTAATAGCACCAAAGAAGATGATGGGTATGGTTGTCCCAAATATTTTTTTTGAAAATGTTTTGCTTCTCATCCAAGAAGCTTCTTTAATTCTAGAAGCAAAACATTTTCAAGGAAATGAAGAAAGTCCAATTGCCTTTCAGGAAGAAGAACATGATGAGAAGAACATGATGATGGTCATGATAACAGTTCTCACTGAAAATCTTTTCTCCTTTTTTTTCTTCTCCTTTTATTATTTATTTATTTATTTATTTATTTATTTATTTATTTATTATTCAAATTTATATGCCGCCCTTCTCCTAGGACCCAGGGCAGCTTACAACAACAATACAATAAAAAAATTAAAAATTAATTGCATTCATACAACATACAAACACAATCAGCTCACAGTCGCTGATTGTTATGCTTGTTATGCTTCTCAGTTTTGAGGTTGTGTTGCTCCTTTAAGATTGTCGTATTTATTTCTACTTGTCTTTGTTGATTAGTTTAGCATAATAAAATGAAATAAAGTTTAAAATGTAACACACTATGAATTTCTGTTATGCACCTGCTTGCCAGAATTAGTAAGCATATCTGCTGTAGGCTGTCGGCTTACCAATCTAAGGAGCTAAGGAAAATTTGTTTTAACTCTGATACTGCAACAATCAAAGCAAGGGAGAAGAGAATATGTTTGGTTTGGTTTGGTTTGTATCTACCATCCTACATCCATGGAAGTTTTGTAGCAAACCTCTATGGATTACTAGCTCTATAGAAAAAAGGAATGAAAGGAGAGCTTTGCTGCATTGTGGTCGGGGGCAGATTAGGCAGAAGCCCAAAGAGGCAAACTAAGCGATATATAAGATAAGTAAGGCATGAGCTTCTAGCTATGAGGACAGCTCATTGGCTTAATCAACTATTGTCGGATGAATGCAAGTTTCTTTTAAAAATGGCAACTGCCAACCAGGAGAGAAGAAAGGAGTCCAATAGACCAGGACAGGAAGGTTGTTCAGGGCACTGACCAGCCCTTGAAGAGGAGAACCTTACCCAGACACTGTAATCAATCAGATCTGTGGCTGCTACCAAAATGAAATGAAGCATTGGAGTCCATTCATTCTGAAGGTCTTAAGATAGCATGGATCATGAAAAGAGGAGTTTTGAATAGAAGCTGGAAAACCAGGTGAATGGTGCTTTGTAAGTGGAAGAATGTGGTGGATGGCTCCTATTGGAATGGGCTAAGTGTGGGTCTGCCCTAAGATTAAGACCACAGTGTGGCAAAATCAAAGTTTTCCTTTCTCCTACTATGGCTAAGATACATCCAGTGGTGGGATTCAGCCAGTTCACACCACTTTGGCAGAACCAGTAGCTAATTTTTTGTTGCCCAGGACCAGAATGGACTTCCAGAAGTGGCATCCACCAGAGAACCGGTCGTTCACATATTTGAATCCCACCGCCGGATACACCCAAAGATTCTATTTACTAAAGCTGTGCCAAAATTTGTTGTCTCCCCCCTCCCTTTCCTCAGGAAGGAGGCGTCTACTTTTCTACTTTATTTTTTCAGAGTGACATGATTTTTTTAATTTAATATTGGTGGTGTTTCAGTGACAGTTGAGGATGCTATTGTAAGAGCTGTAGGTTCTATTGTTCATTTTCCATTGTTCTATAGCAGTGATGGCGAACCTTTTAGAGACCGAGTGCCCAAAAATTGGCCCTGCCCCTGCTCCACCCCCTGCCCCGCCCCCACCCCACCTGCCCGCAGGGCCACTCACCACCTCCAGGGCCCGCCACAGATCACCCAGGTAGCCCAGCAGTGCCATGGTGGCCACGCCCTGTGCCCCAGCCCCACAGCATCAATTGTGCACGATGGAGCATGAGGGCAGAGTCTTGTCTACGCTGCCTGGCTGCCATGTCCTTGGCTGCGATGCTCCGCATGGCCCACGCTCAAGGGCAACTCCTTTGGGGGGGCTGCTGGTGAGGAGGGGGTCTCAGGGGGAGGCAAGGCTGGGGCAGTGGCACCTGTGCCCACAAAGAGGGCTCCAAGTGCCACCTCTGGCACCCGTGCCATAGGTTCGCCATCACTATTCTATAGTATGGGTTCCTTAGTACTCTCTGAGCTTGCAGATGTTTTGTCTTTCAGTCTTCAATGCACTGATGATGTTACCTAGTTGGATAATGAAACATCTACAAGAAAACCACTAAGCTCAGAGAGCACCAAGGACCCCACATTCAACCCTAAGCTACAAGTGTTCTCTTCTATCAATTTTGTAGTATCCCAGTATATGTCTTAACTTGCCCAACAAGAAAAATTATTCCTGAAAATTTCCTATGGATGTCATTGAATAATGAGAAGCAGGACATCCACACACACTTTGTAAGAAACTTCAATTATTTGATTTCAAATGAATAAACATTAAAGTCTAGTAGAATAAAAAATGTACTTGTAGTCCACCTGAAAATCCAAAATGACTTATGCTCAAATATATTACACATAACAGTGTATTTCTCCATTTTTACTATTGTTTCAAATGGAGATGACAGTAAATTCCTAGAATAATGAAGTGTGGCTCACTTATGAATAAAGATAGTTACCGGTATGTACTTATGCTACAGCAAAACCAAGTTAAAAACTATTTATAGCAGTCTCTTATAATATTCATCTATTGATTAGCCTGAAGCATACTGCTATATGGTAAAAGGAGGTGTAAGAACAATCTTATAGCCATACTTTTAAGCAGAATACTTTCCATGGCCTCAAGGAGCAGATGATCTAATTTAGCAGTTATGAAAATGGTACTTTGCAGATACTTTTGAGACCATTTCTCTATTAAGTTGGTTTAAGGAATTGATCAATTAAATCTACGTTTCTCTATTAGATCAATCCATTGCTTCTGAATCTGCAACTTGTTTTGTTCCATTTGCTCTCACACACCTGCCTACACCCAAATGATTATGTACGTATTTTTGTGTACTATTTTCCTTGGTACTTTTTTTTTTGCATACATTTCCCAATTATCAATATAGTATGGAATTTGTGTAGAGCATGTTAGAATACATTTTAATATTTGTAAAATATTAAAACACACACGTTAATACTTGTTTCCTTTGTACGGAGAAATGTATCACTGAACTCAGAGGAGGATGAAGATAGTGTCCCACTGATTCAAAAAGACTGAACAAATATAAATAAAGGAGAATATTTGTAGTTCAGGGTTGAAATGAGGGGTTGAAATTGGTGCTCTCTTGAGCTTGGTTGTTTTCTTGCAGATGTTTCATTATGCAAACTAAATAAGTCACTAGCATTGGTGATGTTACTTAGTTTGGGTAATGAAATGTCTACAAGAAAAAAAACCAAGTTTGGAGAGCACCAAGGACTCATTTCAACCTTGAGCTACAAATATTCTCCTTTATTGATACCACATATGGGTGTCAAATGCTTCAGAAAGCATGCAAATGGGGAAAAATTTGCTGGTAGGCACACTTCCACCAAGGAGCAATTTCTCTTCCTGCTTGAATGCCTGCAGCAGCATGCCCTACCTACCTTACTAGCACTGATGATGTTACCTAGTTTGGGTAATGAAAAATCTGCAAGAAAACAACCAAGCTCAGAGAGCATCAAGGACTCCTCTGAAGAAATATAAAATCAGTATTATCTATACTCTGGAAGATCATGTATATGTTCAGATAATGGGCAAATTTGACAGCCAGTTAATATGATCCATCTCGCGCTCAGAGAGCAGATTCCTCTGAATGGATCTTTTTTCTCAATTCACTGCAGCCCATGGATGGCATACATTCAGAAAATCAACAATTCTATCCAGATAACAGCTTGTGCTGCAACAATAGCTAGGAAGAGCATTCTTCCAGGACTGCAATTGTGAGCAATTGTTTGATTTGTATCATGTAGAAATAACTGAAGACCAAAACGACTGTCCTTTAGTTGGTAAGAGCTCTCAGCTAGATAACCAGTTTAAACCAGACAGCTGAAAAGAAGAAGAAAAAGGAGTTATGTTTTTGACTACAGTAGATTACCTCCTACAGCATATTAGCAACAATTCCGTTTTATTTATATTTATGCCCTAACATAGTTGACCAGTTCTAAAGCTATTTGCACCGAAGCAAAGGATCTCACAAGAGATAATCTGTAAACTGAAATAATGATGAAAATTAATTGCAATGTTCATTTTTAATGTGCAGATTTAATGATGATATGCTGATATGCTGAAAGTTTTCATAATTTGTAATGTCCTATTAGATGACAACATAAATTCATCATTTCAGGCATTTTCAAATCTTACCCTGACCTGCAAAGCTCAGACCTGATATGGGTTCCTCATAAGTTTATAAAGATAAGGAAGGTGTGTGCACATTTGTATAATTCTGAATAAGTACTGCAATTCTGCCGTGCTTACTTGCTTACCTTCTAGATTTCATATAGCTGTGTTATGCATTCTCCCAAAGGGATCAAGAAGAACAAATGAGTTGTGTTAACTTTTCCTTCCTGCACTGCTTTCAGCAGTCAATCTGAGCTCTGGTAGTTTCTTAAACATGTCCAAGTAGTTTACTTGAAGATGTATGGAAACAGTTTCTTGACCATCTTCAAGGTTTGTTTTTTTCAATTTCTTAATCTAACTATATTTGTTTGTTCGTCTGTTTATCAATTTTATTGGCCACCCATCTTACCACAGGGTAACTCTGAACAGCTATAGATCTAGGGTTTTTTTATGCTCTTCTAGTAATCAACTCCTACCTTCTTTGAGGTTTTTTGAGATTGGTAGGAGCTGATAAGACAAGTGATTATTTCTCAAAATCTTGAGAAGGTTTCTTACGGCCACAGAGAAAATTCTGAGATAATGCAGTCACTATGACATTTATGCAAAAGTAGTGGCACTCATGTCAGAATTCTCAGCTTGTGCAAGTTAACCTCTCTTATTTGACTTATAATTGTGCAATTGTCCAATGTTGAATATGTGTCAGTATCTGACACTGCATCTCTTAGATTATAGATTGTAGGCAACACTATATTATTATTATTATTAATAATAATAATAACAACAACTTTATTGTCATTGTGTGTGTATACACAGTATACACATACAACGAAATTTACATGACAGCCAAAGACCAGGTCCCACACACATAATCCCCAAACACACTCCCACCCACCACAATTCCCCACCCCAAAACTGCCCAGCATTAGCATATTAGCTTGGAAAGTATTGTCCAAATGAGTTATTTGACAAAAACATGTTTGGCTGAGTGTATATGCTAAAAGATTGAAAGAGTTAGTGAAATATACAGTGGTGATGGCAGATTCTGAATGTTAGACATGATTGTTTAGCTAATTTGGTAATTGCAAAAGTGAATGTTGGAGGGAAATATGGACATGGAAGAAACAAATGAAAGAAATGAGAGTGAAAGTAGAACAACTGTGGGAAGATGAATGTACTGATAAAAAAATTGAAGAATAGATTAGTATCCAAACAGAAAGAATGGAGCATAAGGAAAAAGATATGGAAGTTGCATGAAACAGAGAAATATATAACAAAGTAAATCAGAAATAAATTGAGCTAGATTAATAGAAAGTGTGACAACAGATGCTTTGTGCAGTGCTCTGATGACAGTGGTTGTGGATGAGAACAAATATCTTTAAAAAAATAGATTGCTAGAAAACAAGAAGACAAGAGAAAGTTATTATGTAATATGTATACCTGGAAAAAGGTAGATATAATGAATGAAGTTCAAAAAAGCAAAGAACAGTTATGATTTTAAAAAAAGGAAGAGGTAAGTTTTGATGGAAATAATATTTTGTTTGCTCTAAGGAACAGAATTAAACATAAAAATATGAAATATTTGGGATGCAACAGAGGTGAGAAAATATTGGAAGAAATAGATTGGAAATGTGTACAAGAATAATTGTTATCTTACTCTTTGACATGAGTAGGACTGAAATGAATGTTATAAAAGTTAGCATACAAAAATGATGAAAATAAAGTCTTACATGCTCCGAGAATGTTAAAAAAGGGAAAAATTGCAGATGTAGATGGCACTGTGTGAAAAAATATTAAGGTATAGATGCGATAAGCTTTTGGAATGGTTGTGCAACTTAACATTTCTGAGGATTGGATGACTGCTATTTTTTTTTTATTATAAAAATTCTTTTATTAAAACAATTAACATTGAACATACAAACATATTATGCAGCAATCATCATGACACCTGGTATACAATACTAAGTATTAGTTTTTGAAAACGTCTGAGTTAGTAAGCCTTTTTCCCCACTCCTCGTGTCTAGCCTCAACTATACTCCTGTTACATTTTATTTTGATTGGTGTTTCCCCTATCCGTTTCAATATTAATGTGATCAACATTAAACATAAGATCCTATTGCTAAGCAATCATCCTAGAACATAGCATACAACATTAGGTATTAATCTTTGTAAACATCTGTTTTAGTAAACGTTCTTCCCTCCTCCCTTACATCTTCAAGTATACTCCGAATACATTTTGTTTGATTGGTGTTTCTCCTATATATGGTCTATCTACTGTATCTAGTCTATCGCATATTGTGCGTTTGCGCTTCTGAGTTGACTTCATCCCATTACTAGTGCAATCTTTTATGGTCCCCAACCCGAGATCCTGAGGTAAAAGTTTCATATCCTGAGGTAGAGATTCAGTCTACTTTAACAATATTAAAGCAAACAACGTTAGTCATAAGGTTATGTTAAGAGGCATTAGTTATAGAACATATACATTCAACGTTGGGTGTTAGTTTTTGTAAACATCTGATTTGTTAGCCCTTCATCCCTCCTCCCATCGATCCTTAGCTGAACGCCAGCTGCATTCTGTTTGATTGGTGTCTCTCTTGGATATAGTCTATCCACTGTTTCCAGTCAGTCACAAATTGTTCATTGGAGCGGTTTTTCAAGTATGCTGATATTTTTGCCATTTCCGCCAAATTTGTTACTTTCACAGTCCATTCTTCAATAGGCGGTATTTCCGGATTCTTCCAGTACTGTCCCACCAACAATCTTGCTGCTGTAATTAAGTTCAAAAATAAATTTGTCTCTGAGGTAGTGATATCCTTTGTGATCCCTAACAGAAAAGCCTGAGGTAGAAATTCTATACGCTTTTTGAAAATAGTTTGGAGTGTCCACCATATCTTCCTCCAGAATGCTTTGATTTTTCTGCATGTCCACCATATATGAAAGTAAGTAGCCTCCCCGTCCCCGCACCTCCAGCATTTGGGCTGGGAGCCCGGGTAGATGAGTGATATTTTTTTCGGGTCTAGGTGCCATCTATAGAACATCTTGTAGAAGTTTTCCCTTAAGTGTTGCGATTTCGTGAATTCTACATTCCTCACCCAGATTTTCTCCCACGTGTCCATGGTGATAGGGTGTCTGAAGTCTTGTGCCCACTTTATCATACAGTTCTTGACTAGCTCGGTTTCAGAGTCCATTTCTATCAGAATGCTGTACACTCGTTTGATGTGCATAATCCCCTGTTCTCTAATCTGTTTAATTAGATTCTCGTCGGTCTGGGAGAAGCCCTTCTTCTTGTCTTTACGCCACCTTGATTGTAGTTGTATATATGATAGCCAGTTACTTCCTATTCCTCTGTTTGCTAGCGTTGCTTGAGATTTCAAGAGGAACCCGTTTTCTTCTCCCAGTACAAGTTCACTGTAGGGCACCACTTCTTGCCCTTGGGATGTGTTCATATCCCCTGTTGCGTGTCCAGGGATCGTCCAGATGGGAATCTTGTCGTGTAGGAGGTGCTTATATTTCTTCCAGACCCATAGCAATGGGATTCGTAATGGGTTCTCCTTGAAGTTCCTATCTGCCTTTTTGTCGTATACTAGGTATGCGTGCCAGCCGAATCGTAGACCATGCCCCTCAACATTCAGAATTCTATCATTTGTCATGTTGATCCAGTCACTAACCGCCACCAACGTTGCTGCATAGTAATATAGCTTTAGATTAGGCATTTTGAGTCCCCCTCTCTCCCTTGCGTCTTGGATGATTTTTAGTTTCACCCTCGGTCTCTTGTCGTCCCAAATAAATCTGTTGATGCCTTTCTGCCAATTGTCTAAGTCCGCTTCCTTCTTGAGTATGGGTAGCATTTGGAAGAGAAATAAAAATCTGGGTAATACATTCATCTTTACTGTCGCTATCCTGCCGAGCAGGGACAGACGTAGTGATTTCCACCTTTCCAGGTCTGCTTGTATCTTATTCCACAGGACCTCGTAGTTATTCTTGTATAATTTCGCATTTGTTGATTCTATCTCTACTCCTAAGTATTTGACTTTCTTGACTATTTCACAACCCGTTATTCTTTCCAGGTTCCGTTTTGCTTTGTTGTCTAGGTTTTTGACTAGCATCTTTGTTTTTGATATATTTACTTTGAAGCCTGACACCCTACCATAGTCCTCCATTATCTCCATCAATTTCCTTGCTGATTGTGCTGGTTGCGACATTGTCACCAGCAGGTCATCCGCAAAGGCACATAGTTTGTATTCTTGCTGTTTAATCTGTATGCCCTGTACATCCTCTGCCGCTCTTATTCTGTTCAGTAAAATTTCCAGTGTTAGGACAAATAGCAGGGGGGACAGCGGGCAGCCCTGTCTCGTGCCTCTCTCTATATTAAATGAGTCCGTTAAGTCTCCATTGACAATGATCTGACCTGTTTGTTTCTGGTAAATTGCCGTTATGGAGTTGAGAAACTGTACTCCCATTTTCATCTTCCGGACCAAGTTCGTCAGGAACGGCCAGTGCAGTCTGTCGAAAGCTTTTTCTGCATCCACAAACATAAGAGCGGCGGGTATCTGGTTGTGCTTTTGCAGGTATTCTATTATGTTCAGCAGCTGTCTCATGTTGGTTTTCATCTGGCGTCCTTGTATAAATCCCCTTTGGTCCGGGTGTATTGTTTTTTGTAGTACAGTCATTAGTCTATTGGCCAAAATTTTTGTGAAGATTTTGTAGTCTGTGTTTAGTAGTGAGATGGGCCTGTAGTTTGCGGGCTGTGTGTTGTCTTTCCCCTCCTTTGGGATTAATGAGATGTAGGCTGTTTTCCAGGATGGTGGGACCTGGCCTCCTTCTTGAATGTTGGCAAATAGTTTTCTGAGGGGTTCTAGCATCTCCTCTTGGAGGTGTTTGTAGTAGGTCGCTGTTATCCCATCCATCCCGGGCGATTTTCCTGCTTTCAGTTGTGTGATCGCTGAGTGTATTTCCTCTTTTGTGATTGAGGCATTCAGGGCTTCTCTTTGTGTGTCGGTAATCGCCTGTATCTTTTCGTTTTGTAGGAACTCATCTATCTCTTTGTCTTATATCTTATCCTCGGTATATAGTTTCGAGTAGAACTCCGTGAAGGCTTTCTTGATGGTTTTTTGTCGGAATTCTTCCTTGCCTTTGTATTCTATCTTTTCAATTATGCGGGATTTCTGTTTCTTTCTTATAGTGTAGGCTAGCCAGCGGCCCGGTTTGTTGGCCTTGCAGAATGTCTTATGTTTTGCATATTGTATATTCCTTGCAACTTGGTCAGCCATCAACATGTCAAATTGCTTTCTTACGATCTTGAGTCCTTCTTTGGTGACTTTGTCCTCTGGCCTTTTTATTAGTAGCCGCTCCCTTTTACTTATCTCATTTTCTAACTCTTTTCTTTTTTGTTCTTGTTTGTGACAGTGCCTGCTATTCATGGCTATGAGGATCCCGCACATGTACACCTTGCTGCCTTCCCAAATCGTTTCTATCGGTGTTTCATTGTTCATATTTGTGTCGAAGAATTCCTTCATAGCTTTTTTGCATTCCGCCACATTGTTTTCATGTCTAAACAAGTTTTCATTGATTCTCCAGGACCTCCTCTGTTTCGGGCCATGTCTTAATTCCATCCTCACAGGGTTGTGGTCTGTCAGTGTCTTGGGTAGGATTTTCACCGCGTTTAGACAAGTTAGCAAGTCACTAGAAGTTAATATAAAGTCGATTCTGGAGAATGATTGATGTCTGCCAGAGAAGAAGGTGAATTCTTGTTCTTTGCCGTGCCTTTTCCGCCATACGTCTGTCAGTTCGAGGTCCTCCTTCATGTCGAAGAAGGATTTAGGCAACTTGGAGTGTTTTTGCGGGTTCGGTGCAGTTCTCTTTTTGTCTAGAGCAGTCTCTATGACCCCGTTCCAGTCGCCCATGATGATGTAAGATCTGTAGTTAAGTTGTGTTATTTTCTTGTGTAGCTTTTTGTAGAATTTGCCTTGTTGCTGATGTGGTGTATATACGCCCATTACTAGAATCTTCTTGTCTTCTTGTGTTATTTCAATTGCCAGGTATCTACCTTGGGGGTCGGACTCTATTAGCTTAGCCATTACATGTTTCTTTACGTATATAACAATCCCATTCTTTTTTCTTGGCGCCGCTGCCACAAAGTGCGCACCTAGTTTGTAGTTGATCAGATATTTCTGGTCTGCTGCTCTGATGTGTGTTTCTTGTAGGCAGATTATATCGCTTTTACCTTGGTTTAGGTAGTGGAGAATTTTTCTTCTTTTCTGGGGGGAGTTCAGTCCGTTCACATTCCAAGTCAAATAATTAGTAGCCATCATCTGTTGCAGGATATTTTTGCGAGACCATTTCTGTTGTTTCTCCTGTTGTCTCCTTTGGTCTCGTTCCCACGATATCCGGATTGGTGCTCATTTTGGTTTGTGAGGTCTTGCCTTGCTGGTCTGTACGTTTGGTAGTGAAGCCTGGTAGCCTGCCCTCTGTAGACTGTCCTGCCTCCTTGTTTTTGTTGCTCTCTGCTCTCTGCGCCCTCGCCCCTAGAGGTAGTCCATTCATTTCCTCTGCCACTGCCCCGATCTGTGCTTCTGCGCGGCTTGCTCGTTGGCCTCTTTCCCTCCCGCTTTCCAGTGGTCTATCTGCTTCTTCTCTCGCGGTGGGTTGAGGGCCTCCCGACTTCAGTTCCTTTTTGAGGAAGTCTTTGGCTTTCTGGACCGAGGTCAAGTAATGTTTCTTGTTTTTATAAGAAAGTGACACTCCTGTTGGGGTTTCCCACCGGTATTGCAGTGCACGCGATCTCAGTTCTGTGGTCAGGAATTTGTAGTTCTTTCTGTCTCTCAGCATCGCCTGGGGGATCTCTTTCAGAACCTTCACCTCCTGCCCCTCTGTGTAGAATGCCTTGTTATAGGAAGTGGCAGAGATGTGGTTCCGGAACCTCTGTGTTGTGAAGTGGATGACCACATCCCTTGGTTGGTGCTCGTTCACTTCCCTCCAGGCGCCCACTCTGTGGATTTTTTCGACATGCCACTCAATCTCATTGGCGCTCGTGCCCAGGAATGTTGCCAGGGCCTCTACAAAGGTCCTGCGCAGTCTTCCCTGGGGTTTGTATGTTGTCTCGTTCCACCCTCTGATCCTGATTGCAAATACCATTTGCCAGAATTGTATCATGGTGGACTGGTCTTGAACCTCTCTTTTCACCTCTGCAATCTGTCCCTCTACGCGGTTTTCCACTTCCTTCATCATCTTTTCCGTATTCTCTCTTGTTTCTTGGAGGTTTTTGTAATGTGTTTGCAATGCCTCCTTCATCTGTTCCAAATCAGTGGCCGTCGCTTTGCGCTGTTCTTCCCACTTTTTCTCCAGTTCTCCACCTTGGTCCGCCAGCATCCTCTTCATGTCCTTGTATCTTTCCTCCATCTTCCGTTCTGTTTCTAGGCGTCCTTTCTCCGTCTTCGCGCCCATTTCTGCCAATTTTCTATCCATGCCATCCATCCGTACCACCATCGTCGCTATCGTCTCATTTAGTGTCTCAATCGTCTCTTTTAGTTCTTGGATCATGCGTGCTGTTGCGGAGTCGTGGGTTGGCGTGTGGATCTGAGGGCATGCAGTTGGGTGGGTGTGTGTGTGGTTGGGTGGGGTGTTCCCTAGCAGATTGGAGGGCTGGGCCGGGGAGGGTGCAGCTCCCTTCAGGTCTCGCAGTTTGATTTGTTTTGTCCGTCTGGCAGCTATTTTGAGCTTCTCCTCCTGTTGGCCTGTCCACCCTTAAAGCCACCCCTTGATGCAAAGAATTGTGGGGGAGTTGTTCCTGTGCAAGATTGTCAAGTTGCTAGGATGGGTTGGATCAAATTTTTCTGTGACAAGTTAGCAAGTGTTCATGTCTCACAGTTAGTATTTTAACAGCAAAGTGGTAGATCACTAGGGGGTGTAGCTTGTTTTCAATTAAGCTTTTCTGTACTGGCAGGGGTGATACAAAGATGGGAGGATCTGAGGCTTGGGATTTTTGATGATGGCCTTTTTCTCAAGATGCAGTACAACACTAGGTTGTGGTCTGGTGAAGATCCAGAAATCTGGTCCTTCCAAAAGGGGAGGGGGTGCCTTCAGGGTTTAGGCAGTGTAGGGGTAGGAGCCTGTATTCTGGCAGCTCTATGTTCAGGGAGCCAGTTCAGTACCTTTGCCTTGGGTTCCTCTTCACTCCCCTCTGCCAGCCTGTTTCTTCTCTTTGCTCTTTTCTGGCTCCTTCTTGCCCCTCTTTCTCTGCCTTCTTGCCCAGGTCACTTCCTCCTGTCTTCTGTCCCCCTGTGTTTATAGATCCCCTCTGCCTTTCCCTTATTGCGTTCCAGGGTGCTTTCCAGCTTTCTTCTTCCTCCCACCTTCTTCCCTGGTAGGTCCTGCCCTCTGTTGAGTCTCTGGGGTTCCCTTTCTGGTGGGTCTGGGGCGCAGCGCATGGGTTAACACTCACCAGTCCCTCTGCCTGGGTCTTCCCCCGTTGTCTGCTTCTTTGCCGCTCCGTTCTTCCCCTTTCGATACAGTTCTTCGCCAGCTCCGCTCGCCTCCTCCTTAGTTTTCAGCGCCCGGCCCTCTCCTCTCACGTAGGTAGTCTTTGCTGCTGTTACTCGCGCCACTCGCCTCCTCTCCTGTCGGCTTCTTTCCGGCTCCGTTCGCCTCCGCTGCTGATTGCCTCGCCAGGCCTCCTCCGTTGCTCTCTCGCCGTTTCTCCTTCTCTCTAGCTCGTCCGGGGGGGTCCTCTTCAGTCCGGCAGGCCCCCTCCAGCGGCGCGCCTTTGTCCCCTTCCTGCTTTTTCACTCCTCTCTCGCCAATTCCCTTGCTCTCGCAGCGTGGCGTTTTCGGGGCTGCTGCCCGGCCACCCGGCTGCCGCCGGCTTCAGCGGCTCTGTTCGCGGTTTCCAGGGACTTTCCAGCGGCGAGCCTCGCTTTTCTTGAGAGATCTGGAGTTCCTCTTCGATCTGATCGTCTCTCCTTGTCGCTCCCTTTCGCGGTACTTAAATATTTTAAATTTTACCGCGATCCCCGTCCCGGGGCTTTCTAAGAATGGCTCCGGTCCTCGTGACCGGAACCGGAAGTCACTGCTATTTTTGAAGGGTCATTGGTGCTCTCTGAGTTTGCTTGTTTTCTTGAAGACGTTTCATTACTCACAGTGACTAGCACTGATGATGTTACCTAGTTAAGGTAATGAAACGTCTGCAAGAAAACAAGAAAGCTCAGAGAGCACCAAGGATCCCACATTTCAACCTTGGGCTACAAATATTCTCCTTCATTGGTACTGTTATTTTTGCTGAAAATTTGGAAAAGTTGCCAAAACTACAGAAAGATTTGCTGAGCTTACCTGGGAAATTGGCAGGATCCTGATTAAAAGAGTGATTGAGAAAAATCTGAAAAATGCATACAATAATATTCTGTCAGAAAACTTTTAATCTGCAATATAGGAAATGCATAGACCACAGGGATCTCAGGGGCTGCCACAAAGAAGAGGGAGTCAAGCTATTTTCCAAAGCGCCTGAAGGCAGGACAAGAAGCAACGGATGGAAACTGGTCAAGGAGAGAAGCAGCCTAGAACTAAGGAGAAACTTCCTGACAGTTAGAACAATTAATCAGTGGAACAACCTGCCTCCAGAAGTGGTGAATGCTCCAACACTGGAAGTTTTTAAGAAGAGACTGGACAGCCATTTGTCCAAAATGGTATAGGGTTTCCTTCCTGAGCAGGGGGTTGGACTAGATGACCTCCAAGGTCCCTTCCAACATTATTATTACTATTACTATTATTATTACTATTATTATTATTATTACAGTTTTGTTCTTCAGCAGATCATTGTATGAATACATGAAATACATTTTACTGCATTTGTGTGTATAATAAAGTGAACTGGCTTGAATTATGCAAACTGGGTCTAGGATAGTTATGGGGTGCAAAAAGAACAGTTTGTTTAATTAAATTTATATATTGCCTGATTGCCAGATATGCTGGGCGGTTAATATAATTAAAGCAACCACGAGAATACAGTACAGGGAGTGTCGAGCAGAAAGCAGGATAAGATGTGCATTGTCTTCGTGATTTTTCATGTATTTATGGATAAATGTATAAGGAATGGCTCTGGTTCTGTAAGAGGCATGATTGACAGTGTGAATGTGGGTGTATTTTTATATGCAGACTGTGCCTCTCTATTGTCTGACAATAGCAATGATTTGCAGCAAGTAGATAAGATAGATTGCATGATGCAATAGGAAATACATACTTGAAAATTAATGTATCAAAGAGCAGGGTGGTTGTGTTTGACAGGAAACATGAGTGAATGTTTGAGGCTATATAAATGACAAAAAACAAAAAAAGAAAACAAAATCGGAGCACGTACATAAATTTGTGAACCTTAGTAAAATGGTTAGTAAAGTTGGAAAAATGGATAGGGAAAAGTTAAGAGTGATAGAAAGAAAGTGGAAAGTATGTGGTCTGTGGTGAGGAATGAATGTTTGTCAAAAGCAATGAAAAGGGCTGTATTTCTGCTCACTTTGTTAAATCAAAGTGAGAATTGGGTATGTCAAGGGGGGGGGGAACACCAAAGTGATATCTTGAATGAAGCAAGAACAGGAGGCTTAAGAAAAGTTTTCAATAAAGCAAGAAGAAAATGGGTCAAGAATGAATGGGCTCTGAAGGAATGTAGATTGATTTCAGAAGTAAGTACCGGTGTGGGGGAAAAAAGTACACTGAAGTGGTTTGATTTTATAGAGACAATCGGTTATGATTTAATCACAAAACAACTATATGAAAGAAAAGGGAAGGAGTTGAAAGCAAAATAAAAGTCTTGGTTGGAGGTAGGTGATGGGATCCTGAAGAGGACTGTTGAGAGTTTTAAAGAAAAAAGGCAATGTATAAAACAGGTGTAAATATGATGAAAGCAAAGATGGTTTGCAAGGAGAGAAAGCTAGGAACAGTGTACTGCATGTAGTAGTATAAATTGGTTACATATACTTATATACATATATACACACATATATACTGTACATATAAAGTCAGTAAAATGAAATGATGAGCTCTGGGATATAAGAAAAAAGACTTCTTTATTGCTAAGCTTTCGTTAACAAGCTGTTGACATCATCAGAGCAAAGGGCTAAATGACAAGGGAGCATGTGCATACAGTTACATAATAGTTAAAACAGTTACAGTATGGCATGTGCATATAGCGTGCTCTTAAAAAGCTCGCTCGCAAAAAAAATCACATTGGTATCAGCATATATACAGAAGTCAGTCTCCAGACAAAATTCAAAAGTCGCCATACTGTAACCATTTTTAACTGTTACGTAAATGTATGCACATGCTCCCTTGTCATTTAGCCCTTTGCTCCGATGATGTCAACAGCTTGTTGACAAAAGCTTAGCAATAAAGAAGCCTTTTTTCTTATATCCCAGAGCTCATCATTTCATTTTACTGACTTTAAATGTCCACACCTGGGATTCCAATATTTAAACTTATTAAAGACATATATACATATACATTTCATGCCTTTAATTTCTTTGATTTCATTTTTTAACCAATTCAGATAGCTGCCATTCTCAGTATGTGACTCTAGCTGGCAATCAATATTATAAAAAACAAAAATAGATTAGAAAATAACAATAGAAACAATTAAAACAACAACTGCAAAAATTAAAGGACACAGCAGCTGATAAAAATATCACAATCATCCATTGTTAATAGTGTCCAATCAGGAGATGGGTCCCTTCACTCACTTAGGGCAATAGGCCCAGGTATTTATTACTTATTATTCTTTTTCTCTCTACTGAATAATATTGCTTTCCCCAAAATGCAATATGATCAATGTGTATGTATATAGGCAGTTCTCCAAAAGCAAAATATTTTGTATATGCGCTCCTTTTAACCAACTCAAATGAACAATTTTTGCAGCCAATTGTTCATATAACTTTTCTACTAAAAAGCTAGTGATACCTTGTATCTGAGCCACTTTGGATGGCAGAAATATTTCATTGTTCATTTCTTCTTTACTTTTTTCCTTCTGTCTTTAAATAAGAAATAAGAAAGTTTAATAACTCAATAGAATTCAAATATATGGGTTGGTACATATCATCAGGGAATAGTAAATAGTAAAATCCAAAATATTTGAGGGGTTTGTTCCTGTACTTCCAATTTTGAAAAGTAGAATATATATTTTTAAAGCAGATCTGTAATAGTTTACAACAGTTGCTTACTGTAATTATAGGAATTCAGGCCTAAAGATTGAACTTCTATAGAAGGATAGATTCATTTTCCAAAGCTTACATTTTCTCACTTTCAGAATCTACATCTACATCTCACAATCTGGGTAAAAGGTAGGATCACAATAACTTTGCTTTGATTCTGTGAGGTATTTAGTCAGAAGTCAAACTCTGGCAGGCTTTCAAGATTCTATTGTTATACTCTACAATAATAGCATAAAGTTACAATCGATCTTACCAGTGTCAGTGATTCCTCTTCTGGTCCATCTTGAAGGGCTGACATTTTCAAGGTTGAGATTCAAACTGACCAATCAGAGTCTTGAATGACCTTATTAGGGTCTCCTTGGTGATTTCTACAATATGTGTTTAGCTCAGAGGTCATCAACCTTTCTTGGTTGGCAGACCGGAAGGAAAGGGAGGGGGAAGCAGTTTATATGTACGCATGGGGCCATGTGGATGTATGTGATGAAAATGGGGCAGGGCTAGTGCTTGCATGATACTTGCTAGCCCTTGCCCCATTCTTGTGTGGCACAGTGGCATCCGTTTTTGCACCCACAATGTGGCACTGGTGTCCTGTTTCCCTCCGAGGCACAGTGGCATCCCGTTTTCATGCCCCGCATCGTGGCAGTGGCCCATTTTTACACCTGCAGCATGGCAGCAGCATCCTGTTTTCCCCTGAGGTGTGGCGGCATCCTATTTTTGTGCCCCGTGGCACTGCGGCATCCTGTGGCACAGCGGCATCCAGTTTTTGCGCCCTGCAGTGCACTGACAGCCCGTTTTTGCACGCTGCAACTGCTGCACTACCGCTAGTAGGGATGTGTGCGCACACACATGTGTGCACTGGCCAGCCTGTCCCACAACCCAGTGACCAGCAGGCCACAGCCCATTACCGGGCCGTGGCCCACAGGTTGGGGACCCCTGGTTTAGTTTAAGGTGAGTCACTAGAAAAATCAGCATGTAGATTTGGGTAGGTTTTGGTTTAGAACATGCCCTTTGTTTAGAGGAATGGTCCAGACAGAAGAGAGGAAAATCTATTATCCTAAACTTATAATTCCAAAATCATCTCCTCTATTGGAGGAGGGCTATTGGAAAAAGGAAAGGGCCATCACATCCTAGGCTGCAAAAACCACCAGATTTAGGATTTTCTGAGTCTTCTTGCTGCCATCTAGTAGCTGTCCAGATTTTTGCAACTCAGATTTGGGAGTTCTAAAATAAGAGACGACAGAACTATATTTAAGCAATCATAAGGGCTTCTTGAAAAATGATTGATATAGGGAGCTATAGAGGTACCTCCTTGATAAGCCTTCTTGACAAGTGATTCATTCTTTTGATAAAGAAGATCTCTCTAGGGAAGACTTCACTGTATGACAACCATTTCATATAGTCATGAGCGAACTTCAAATTTTGTGTGACAAGCATGACTACTGTCTGAACCATGAGAGACTCAGACAGTTTTCTCACATCATCTCTACCATGAGTTCCGGTTCCATGAAGCCAGAAATGTCATATCTGGAGAGATGGAATTTAAATGCTATAACAGAAAGCAGTTTTTGCCATGGAAAATATGTATTTGGGAAATAACTAGAACTATTATTCTTAGCCCTTGAGTCAGAGATAACTCCACAGAAATGTAAGCTGTATTTCACATGGTTGGCAGTTCCTTGCAATGCACACATATCCACATGTATGTTTATTTTATTCCAAACAGCTTACATTAATTCTGTGTTCATCCAGAACTCCATTCCATTTATGAAGGGCAATAATTAAAGCTTATTACAATTGTCTAATTCCTCTTCTGAAGGAGAAAAAAAATCCAGAATGAATAATTCTGCTTTGAATTTATTTATCTATAACTCGAGTGTTATCAACCATACTGTGTATTTCTCCAAAATCTCAAAATCTTTTATGCTAAAATAATTTTTTACAAGTAAACTTATCAAATAGAAAAGTTGCATGTGAGAAAAACAACAATACTGTTGCTTATGTGGAACAATACTAAATTTCTTTGGATTCCGAAAATTGCAGTACTTAAGTGTTATTGATTTTAAAACTGCTGCACTCATAAGCAAGGTAATCATTTTGTCAAAATCATGCAATAACAAAAAAAGTTTTAACAATGTTCAAGCTAACAAGTTTGAGAGCACATCTAGCTTATGCAAATTACATCTGTTTAATCTTACTTCATTTGGTTTTACAGATTTTGTATTGTCAAACGTAATTTTCAAAAACAAATGTTTACAAATTCACTTTTATTTATTTTAAGTCTATCAGATCTCATTTTAAAAAAACATAGTGACCATTAGATGGTAGCAAGAGAAACAGAAAACTGTCATTCTTTGCTGTCCTCTAGTGAACATCTAGATCTTTGAACCTTAGATTTGGCACCTCTCGTTTACTTATTTGAGGGGGGGGGTGATAGATTACCTAGCCATAACACATACATCTCAAGTGTGCCAGTGCACAAACCAAGAATTACAGCTATTGAAACATACAGCTCATTCTTCTGTAAATATTGCGTGTAACTTATCACTATTCCCAGCTTATTAAGAAAAGTGGCCTACTACCGTGTTTCTCCGAAAGTAAGGCCTGCCCAAAAAATAAGCCCGAGCTTGATTTTGGGAGTGGGCCTAATATAACCCCTACCCCCAAAATAAGCCCTAGTTTTGGGGCAAGGTGCATGCCTAAAAAATCAAGCTAGGATGGGGGTGGCGGGGTGGAGCTGCCCCACATGCCCTGCACCTATTTACCTTGCAGCCAGGACTCTCCTTGCTGGCCCACTTCCTCTGCGGTGTCTTCTGCAGCCAGGGCAGCATTTCTCAGTCACAGCCTTTCTGGAAGGCCACTGCAGCTGAGAACTGAAATATGAATTCAATCCATAACTCTGTTCTGCAAGGCCTCTACAGCTGAGCACCAAGCTATGATCGAATCCATAGCTCAGTCCTTGGCTGCAGGCCAGAATGCAGTTGCAGAAGTGGACCAGCTAGGCGGGGCTGTCAGTGGCAGAGGTGAGTGTAAGTGGATTTACTTAGTCTTTTTCCCCTTGAAACTGTTTCGTTTCTCATCCAGAAAGGTTCTTAAGTTCTCTTCTCCAGAACTGAAGAAGCTTCTTAGATGAGAAGCAAAATGTTTTCAAGAAAAGAAAAGAAAAACCCAAGAAAGTCCAGTTGCTTTTTGAAAAACACCTTTGGGCAATTATTTCCCATATTTCTCATTGAGTGTAAAAGAGTACAGAGATGGTCTTGAAGAAGTAATGCAACAGCTGTTAGATAAAATGCCATCTTATCTCTGAATCTCAAGATCGTCCCTCTTTGATTCTTTTTCATGTAAAAGAGGGCAGAAAGACACCCTAACAAGAGTTTTAAGACTCTGTTATTATATCCTGATACAATACAGTTCCGGCAGTCCTTGAAGTATTTGTTTTCTCACATGGCTTATCCTGAAGGGTTGAGTGTCAAGCTACAAAGAACGCTTATGCTGCTGCGTCCATTAGTGCTTCTTAGCTTGCCTACAGACTTGGGGGGAGGGGAGGGAAGAATGGAATGCAGACTTCAGACATTGAACTGCCAAGCTGTGAGAACCAAGGTCGTCCAAGAACTGTTTACTGAGAACTGAAATACTCTCTCATAACAATTGTCTGACACCTTATTGGATAATGTGACCTGCACTATTTGGGGGCGAGGGAGATTCTATACTTTTAATATACTGATTTAGGCACCAATTAACCAGACCTGGTTTTCTATTCATCTATGTCGAAATGGTGTGCTCAATAAAGTTTTGCATTAGAGATTGGAAAGTCTCAGCTGTGCTTACTTCGTTGGGATCATCAGTCGGAACCTTGACATTGACATTGGAATAGGATGGTGAGGCTTATTGTTGGCATCAATTTTCACCCTCTCAGCTCCAGTTTTGACCTAATCAACACATATAGATATCTTAGATGAGAATAACAGATCACAAGAATGATGTTTTGTGCATTAAAAGTAGATAGGCAAGGTGCTGAGGTCAGCATGACCAAAGAAAGCTGCCTGTATAATTGGTCTTTTTGAACATTTGCATCTAGAACCTTTTTTAAAGCACCATCTTATTATTCTATAACGCAACCCAGGTAGGTGTTGCATACAGGTACTCAGTTTGTTATCCTCCGTGAATACTCTTAAGATGTCATGAAATATTACTATTCTTTATTGCAAAATACAATGTTATATCACTTCTTAAACATATTACATAAGAATTATCTTAACTGAAGCATCAGGTTAGTCTCAGGATATGACTTATTTCATTTTCCTCAAATGTTTTCAAACTGGTGACTAATCTGTGACACTTTCTTTGGCTGATTATACCTCTGTTGAACATCAGTACCCAGAAATATTACTGAAGTATATACCCTTGACAGCAAACAGAGGAAGATTATGACAGTGATGATGAGGAAATTGCTATTATAATTGTTAATGCTATGAATTTATAAAGCACATAAATTCTGTGCTCACCATTTTTTTAACAAGTCAAAAGCAGCAAGTAGTCAAAGCAATTGTGCAACACTGTTATTTACCCAGAATTATTGCACTGCCTTGGGAAACATTTCATAATCTTATCATACAAAACCACCATCCTTTCTATTTCTCCTTTCAATTAAATGGAGAAATACATTAGGTATATCCCTATTCTGCCAAAGGATAACAAGTGCCTTGTAATAGTCAGCATCTGCAGTTTTAAAAAAAGCCACTTCGGGATGCTACTTTCAGCGTTACAAAACTTCTTCTTCTTCTTCTTCTTCTTCTTATTATTATTATTATTATTATTATTATTATTATTATTATTATTATTATTATTATTAATTGGACTTGTATGCCACTCCTCTCCGGAGACTTGGAGCGGCTTACAACATATACAAAACATCAAAGAATCTAAGTCCAATCAAAATATTAAAAATAAACACCCAACACACGTACAACTTTCAAACAACAATCACAATCATCCCCAGGCCTGCCGGCAAAGATAGGTTTTAAGATTCTTTCAAAAGGCCGGGAGAGTGGGAGAAACGCGGACTTCAAGGGGCAGTTGGTTCCAGAGGGTGGGCGCCACAACAGAGAAGGCCCTCCCCCTAGGACCCGCCAAACGACATTGTTTCGCTGACGGGACCCGGAGGAGGCCGACTCTGTGAGCTCTCACTGGTCGTAGAGAAGTATGTGGCAGAAGGCGGTCCCGTAAGTATCCTGGTCCCATGCCATGAAGGGCTTTATAGGTAATGACCAGCACTTTGAATTGCGCTTGGAGACCAATAGGCAACCAATGCAGCATGCAGAGAGTTGATGAAATGTGGGCACAACGAGGAAGGCCCACAACTGCTGCATTTTGCACTAGTTGTAGTCTCTGAACACTCTTCAAGGGCAGCCCCATGTAGAGAGCGTTGCAGTAGTTGATCCTCGAGGTGACAAGAGCATGTGTGACTGTGAGGAGAGACTCCTGATCCAAATAAGGATGCAACTGGTGCACCAGGCGAACCTGGGCAAAGCCCCCCTCGCCACAGCCGATAAATGATGTTCCAATGTCAGCTGTGGATCGAGGAGGACTCCCAAGTTGCGAACCTTCTCCGAGGGGTTTATAGATTCACCCCCCCAGGGTAATGGAAGGACAGATTGAAGCGTCCTTGGGAGATATAACCCACAAGCCACTCTGTCTTGTCAGGGTTGAGCTTTAATCTGTTAATGCCCATCCAGACCCTCACAGCCTCCAGACACTGGCACATCACCTCAACCACTTCACTGATTTGGCCAGGAGTGGAAATGTACAGCTGAGTATCATCAGCGTACTGGTGGTATCGCACTCCATGCCGATGGATGATCTCTCCCAGTGGCTTCATGTAAATGTTAAAAAGTAGGGGGGAGAGAACCGACCCCTGAGGCACCCCACACGGGAGTAACCTAGAGGTGGACCTCTGACCCCCCACAAACACCGACTGCGACCGACCAGAGAGATAGGAGGAGAACCACCACAACACGGTGCCCCCCACTCCCAATCCCTCCAGCCGGCGCAGAAGGATACCATGGTCGATGGTATCGAACGCCGCTGAGAGGTCAAGAAGCACCAGGAAAGAGGACTGGCCTCTATCCCGGGCCCGCCAGAGATCATCCATCAGAGCGACCAAAGCAGTTTCGGTGCCGTAGCCGGGCCTGAACCCAGACTGCAGAGGCCCCAGATAATCGGCTTCCTCCAGAGACCGCTGGAGCTGGAGTGCCACCACCTTCTCAGCAACCTTCCCCACAAAGGGGAGGTTGGAGACCGGATGATAGTTGGTCAGATTTGCTGGATCCAGGGAAGGCTTCTTGAGGAGGGGGTGCACGAGTGCCTCCTTTAAGGGAGCCGGAAAGGACCCCTCCCTCAAAGAAGCATTGACAATCTCCTGGATCCAGGTACGTGTCGCCTCCCTGCTGGCAAAAACCAGCCAGGAGGGACACGGGTCCAACAAACAGGTGTCAGAACTCACAGCTCCAATGGCCCTGTCCACTTCATCAGGCATAACAGCCTCAAACTCGCCCCAGGTAGTCCTCCACTTATGACCACCATTGACCCCAAAACTTAGGCTGATAAATAAACATTTGCTAAGTGAGACTTTCCCCCATATTACATCCTTTCTTGCCACACTTGTTAAGTGAATCACTGTGGTTATTAGGTTAGTAACACAATTGTTAAATGAATCTGGCTTCCCCATTGACTTTGCTTGTCAGGAGGTCAGTAAAGGTGGTTGCATGACCCCGGGACATTGCAATCATCATAAATAAGAGTCAGTTGTCAATCATACGAATTTTGATCACATGACCATGAGGATGCTGTAACAGTCATAACTGTGAAAAATGGTCATTAGTCACTTTTTTCAGTGCCATTGCAACTTTGAACAGTCACTAAATGAACTATTGTAAGTCGAGGACTACCTGTAGTATAATTCCACCTTCCTGAATACCAACAACCTTGATTTCCTCTGGGGAAAAAGAGAGGAGAAGGGGAAGAAAGCCCCATCGAAAATTCTCCAGTTTCAGCTAACAACTTGACAACCTATGACCTGCTGGGACATCCTTGAAGAGATGTTTCTTTACCTGAACAGAGAAACAGAGTGACCATGGTGGGGGAAAAAGCAGCATTAGCTGGAGTTACTTCCGACTTACTGCCAGCTTCTGCATTAGCTTTGCTTGTGGGAAACTGGCAGGGAGCATTGGAAATCACAATCATGTGACTGTGGGGATGCTACAACTTTGCAAATAGAACTGACCTAAACACTGGAAATTTGAGTTCCAGAGGATTAATGGGTCCCAGGTTTGGTTTTGTTCTGCTTTTTTTCTTTCATTTTTTCATTCTTTAAGTTAGTGGATTTTAGGTTCAAAGACTGTTGCACTATAATGCATTGTTTGGGCTATTGAAAGGTTACAGACACAACAAGGAGACAGACGATTGGCAATATTTTAGTAGTATATAGCTAGATAAGTCCCGTAAAAAGCTCTCCTGCATTGTTCCTCCTTTTCCTTTCATCTGTGCATTGTTGTTGTCTTGCTATGTGAGAACAAGGAAGAAGAATGACTCTGGATGAAGCCCAACTGAGAGAGAGCTTCATTCTGATGTAATCAGTGATTAGCAAAGTTCAGCAAACTATAACTTGTCATAAAAAAGCACTAGCCAATTACATACTGCATTCTGGCTCTGATCAAATGCAATAAAGCCCTCAAAAATGCAGCTAAATTTTGGCACTGAGACAAGAATAAACTCTAGAATATGCTGCGGTACCAGGCCGCAGCATGCCAGCAACCAGGCTGCACAAACAAGCAAAGCCCCATCTGCGGGATGCAGTCAGGACACAAAACCATGCCCCCTCCAGTCCATGGAAAAACTTCTCCCCATGTAACCAGTCCCTGGTGCCCAAAAGGTTGGGGACCTCTAGTTTAAATCAACTGACACAAAGGACTCTTTAATATTTTGGGGCAAAAATCTCAAAAGGAATTTTAAAATTTATTGATGTAGAGGAATGACAGAGAGTGAAGAAATTATTAGAGGTTGGAAGAATCAAGAGAAAGAAATATTTTGGAGAATATTAAAAAGGCAAAATATATATTTCTCCAAAGTAATAATGGAGAAGATCTTCTCCCTATCTCCAGCCAGAAAACTCAGCAGAAACCAGCTTTTAGAAATGCAGATGTGATCATCCTTTCAGAAAGGTTGGAGCCAGGAAGCTAGACACTGATGAGATTAGGAAGACAAAGCTCCCAAGAATCAACAACACCTCACCCAAGAAATCTAACACAGGAAATAACCCATCAACCACAGCCCCAAAGAAGCAGGATATGACTTTTGGAACATAATAGGATTAACCCACCACCATCAGAATACCAGAAAGGCACAGTGACCCTCAGTCAAAGTTCATGTCACAGGAATAGGAAACAAGACTTCCGGTTCATTACACAGCTGCCATGGATGGTTGGGAGACTTGCTCTGTCTCCCCTGTTCAGTTTCACATCACTGGGAGGCCCTGAAAAGGGCCAAAAGGTGCCCCTAAGAGGCAATGAACAAGGAGGGGCTTTCGTTGGATCCTGGGAAAGCAGCAATTCTTCTGTAAGACCAGGTGATCCCTCCAAACCGGCGGACGAAAGGACCGGCCATAGAAATATGGCTCGTCCCTAGGCTGCAAACAGCTGAAGTCACACTATCATCTGGCAACTTCAAACCAGCGTGGACAGGACTGGGTGAGGTTTACCTCTCTTACATCCTAACTACTTAATTACCTGCATAAGCTACTAAAGTACTTTCCCCCCTGTGGTGAGGGAAGAGGGATTCTAGCCCTCCCTCCCGAAACAGCAGCTATCAACCACTGGGGAATTTAAAACGTTGGAAAAATACTGAGATCTTAATTGGAATTCTATTTCCTAAAATTGGTGGATTATAAGATTCGCAACTTTCTGCTCTCTCTATATATATTTCTTCCTTGACTTTTATTCTAATTACTATTGAAGATTTGGGGGTTTTTCCCCTTAAAATAGAGTGGGGAAAAAACTAAAAAGATCCAACTAACTCTAAGACATAACCTGCTATTCTCTAAGAGATTTGTTGACAGTTTTAGACAAGATAAAAAAAATAACCTTGAAACACCATCTGCAAAATTCAGCTCAGCTCCCTGTTTGGTGGACTTTCTGACTGTCAGTTTCTTTCTCTTGAGTTTAATATATTACTATGGAAGGAGAACAGGAAAGGATTTCTTCTACAGAGGAAGTACAGGAACAAATTCTTTGCATGTTAAAAGCAATAATCCAAACTCTACGTATGCAAGCTCCGGATATACAAACTCAAACTATGACTTCAATCAAAGAATTATCTATACAGAATTCTATAGAGAAAGTGAAACAAGCAAATGTTATGACCGAAGACTTAGATACTCAACAAATACAGACAATAGAAAACACAAAAAAGGAATTGATAATAGAGAACAAGGAAAAGGCGTTTCTTATAAACCAGAAGGAATTTGAAGATAAACAAGAAAAACAGATGAAAGAGAAGGTAAATACTTCGGGACAACTGCATCGAACTGGAAAAATAAAGAGACTACCGGCTAAATCAAGTCCTCTTAAGAAAACATCAACTGGACGTTCTTATCAACATCAAACAATAGCCACAACAATATAAGGTGATTTTTTTTTGATGATTTAAAGGCAAAAATACGAAAAATGACCTGGCAGAGGAAAAAAACTAGAATAAGATTGAAAAAGATTGGGGTTCTGATCCATATATGAGATCTAAAATAGAATATATCTAAATAGATAGAATATGTATTCTGAACACAAGACATTGTAACGATTTGAGATAAAGAAAATTTTGGTCATAGAAAACATCATCTAGAAATATGTTGAAATAAGAATATTATATTGTCATTAGATGGGTAAGATAAAGGGTAGCAGTTATATATGAGGTGTGTATTTTAAATATTAGAATGTATGAGAAATTGGGATAAAGGCATTGTGTTTAATTAAAATTTGGAAAAATTAAATATTAAATGTAATCTGAACGTCTACAAATAATTAAGATTTGAATTTAAGATATTGTTATGAGTTGAGACAAAGGTTAACAAAACTTAAAAGTATAAGTACTAATAATTAAATTTTAAATAATTAAAAAAAAATAGAAAATAAACCACCAACATTTATACCACATATGGGTTTGTGGTATAAATGTTGGTGGTTTATTTTCTATTTTTTTTTTCTCTCTTTCTGGAAAGAAAGAAAGGAAGGAAGTAAAAGGAAAAAAATTATTAGCTCCAAATGTGAGATAGGAGACTTAGAAATTGAGATCATTTAAAACCTGGAAATAATAAAGATTAAACGTTAAACTTAAATATCAATGGCAAATTAAAGTTAAGAAAAACTTACTAGGTTATTGTCTAAAAGGTGGAATGTCAAATTAATTAAGATAAGTATAGACTGAAGATTATTGATGAATATTAGAAAGGTATTTTTTGTTTGATTAATAGAATAAGAACTGTATTGGTTTGAACATGACAGTAGATATCATGGGGGAAAGAGAGGGAATTAGTTTGTTGTAATAATTTGAGATTTGAATTGATGATATTCAAATGTAACGGAATTACTCAGCCACCACGCTACTTTTCAAATATGTAAATGTAATATTGTAAAATTAATAAAAAACTTGAAACTAAAAAAAAGGAATAGGAAACAAGCTCAAAAGCCCAAGAAGGTATAAAAACCCACCATTCCCAGCAACATGTGGTCAGCTTTCCCAGAGCCATGCTTCTGTCTGGCTTTGCTCTTCAATGAACTACAACCTTCTTTCTAAAGCAGTCTCCATTTTGTTTATTCCCAGCTTGGACTGGACCCTGATGAAGATTTTTCTTTCAACAAGAGTTATGTTATTCTGATGCCTGATAAAGTACAAATTCAGTCTGTGGAAATGTAATTCCATGGATCACATAATGCTAAACAAGTTAGGAGCTGTGAATATTGGACAAGATGCATTTTTTTACCTCAATGCTCCTTTCTTTTCCCCTTAATTGGCAAGAAAGATTCTCAACATGAGTTATTTCCTATTTCATTTCATTATTCCTTAAAATAGCTATGCTTGTTCTGGATGGGGATTGAAGTGTTTTGTGAATGACAGCTGGAATCTAACCTGAGCAAGGATTTTGAAAGCCGGTTATATAACTAACAGAAAGGAGAGTTATTTATAAAAAATACATGATAGCTAGCAGTTAGCTAACTATATCCAACAAGAAGACGCATCCAGGATCTGTGTCTATGAATCTGAGAACAGAGACAGAAAGAAGTGACTTCAGATTAGGATCATGCAAACAAAAACCTTGCAGATGGATAGATCAATAGGAGAACACAAAATAGATCCTTGACTTTTTATCAACAACCTGCTCTCCTTTGTGGTCAGTGTCTCACCAGGTGCTGAAGAGTCAGTTGGATTTGAACTTTCATCAGTTCCCAGAGGTTCTCTTTTGCAACAAATATAGAAATATGTAGTCATGGAAATATATTTTTGTTAGTTATGGCACTGCTGCATATCTACCAATTACGTCCAAGATCAATTATCATTAGAAGCTTTTTTTGCACTATCCTGTTGTATTCAACACATCCCATGAGCTGACCAATGCATTCTCCAGCAAAATGGCAGAGGGAGCATAAAACATCTGGCTTCTTCCCAACATTCCTCTTCTGTCCTCAACCTTGACTCTTCTTTGTGTTCATGGCAAGAAAAGATACAATCCTTCTTCTTCTGTTCCTGAAGGAAACAGCAGTTTGACTATAGCAGGGTTAGAATTAGGAAGCAGGAGACAAACCAAGGCAAGCTTGCCCACAGCTCCAGAATTCATGCCTCAAAACTGGATACACAATATTAACGCTAGAGGTTGAGCTGAGCTCAATGCAGGTTAATCAACTGAGTTGCAGACAAGCTTCTGGAAATTAGCATTATGGGAAGACAGGTCTGCACCAACCCTACATCAATGCAAATGCTGTATATGAAGGGGCCCCAAGTTGAGTTTTTGGTAAGCAAGGAAAGTGTCCCAATTCCCCTTCCCTCTTCTTGTCCTTTCTTCTTATTCCTGAATAATGAAGCCTATTATAACAGCAGCAAAACTAGCAAATCCTAATTAGACATACGATAGCCAAATACCACACACACTTTGCGAGGCTACCTTTGAAAACCGGAGGGTGATTTCTTCCAGATCCCAGCAGATTGGAGCTGTGAAACTCTAATAGGTACCGGTAGCTGTTCCTTTGTCAATCGCAGGGTGGGAAACCGTCTGGACACAGAAAGCGAACAAACGCAGCTTCTGCCAATAGACTTGCCTTGTCTCCTACTGTCCCTGCACTTATCTAGCAAAAATGAAATAGCGATTCAACTCGTGTGTGTGTGTGTGTGTGTGTGTGTGTGTGTGTGTGTGTGTGTGTGTGAAATGGCGGGGAAGCCCTCCAGAAGTTCAGTACTATGTTTCCAAATGAAGAAGTCTTCCAAGCATTTTTAGCTTTAAAACCTATTTCACATGGATTTTTATCTTTATACAGGTAGACCTCAATTTACAACCACTCATTTAGTGACCATTCAAAGTTACATTGGTGCTGAAAAAAGTGACTTATGACCATTTTTCACGCTTATGACCATTGGTAGCATCCCCGTGGACACTTGATTGTCCCGGGGTCATGTAATCACCTCTTATGACCTTCTGACAAGCAAAATCAATGGAGAAGCCAGATTCACTTAACAACGGTGTTACTAACTCAACAACTGCAGTGATTCACTTAACAACTGTGGCAAGAAAGGTTGTAAAATGGAGCAAAATTCACTTAACAAAAGTCCTGCTTAGCAACATAAATTTTGGCTCCAGTTGTGGTCATAAACTGAGGACTACCTGTAAAGATCCATATAATCGTTAGTAATTAAAAACAGAATTGGTGCTATGTTAATGATTTTAGTGTGGGTCAATTTTGTGGATTACCCGGCTTTCTGTTTTCTTCAAATATTGACAAATATTTTAGAAATCACCACTCAGGTACTACATGGGTAGCTGCTTCTGTGGAAGTAAGATCTCACCTACATCTCATATTGAAATTTTAATTAATTGGCTTATTCAGCTTATACTGAAATCCAGCCTTGATTGATGGAATGATTGTAACAATGCATTACAACATTACAACATAAAATAAAAGAAATAATAACCCCAAACACGCTGGCTGAGGAATTCTGGGAGTTGAAGTCCACAAGTCATAAAAGGGCCAAGTTTGAAGACCCCTGTCTTGCAACCACAACCGAGCCCAAAATTTCATTGCTAAATGAGACATTTGTTAAGTGAGATATGCCCCATTTTACATCCTTTCTTGCCACAGTTGTTAAGTGAATCACTGCAGTTGTTAAGTTAGTAACATGGTTGTTAAGTGAATCTGGCTTCCCCATGGGCTTTGCTTGTCAGAAGGTCACTAAAGGTGATTATGTGTCCCTGGGACATTGCAACCATCATAAATATGAGCCAGTTGCCAAGCGTCTGAATTTTAATCATGCTGCAATGGTTGTAAGTCTGAAAAATGGTCAAAAGTTGCTTTTTTCAGTGCTGTTGTTAACTTTGATCTGTTACTTTTTGGGCTAGGGATAAGGTATAGATAATTGTCAAGCCCTCCAGGCTCAACATGAACAGGTGGGGGGGGAGGGGGAGGATGGCGCGCAGGGCGAGGAACATTGGCAGCAGTCTACCTGGCTTATTACAATGTCTCCAATCCGACCCAGCCTTGGGAAGAGATAGCAATGGACTTTGTTGTGGAGCTGCTGGACAGTCGTGGAAATAAGGTGATATGGACAGTGATAGACTTTTTTCAAAACAAGCACATTTCATCCTGTGCAAGGGTTTACCATCCGCTCGACAGCTAACTAAACTGTTCATAACACATGTGTACTGGTTGCATGGGGTGCCCTGACATATAATATCTGCTCGGGGTGTACAATTTACCGCCCGATTCTGGAGGGAGTTCATCCACTCGATTGGTTCATCACAAGGCCTGAGTTCCACGTCCCACCCCAGCACTAATGGAGCAGCTGAACGAGCCAACATGATGGTGGAACGATATTTGAGGTGTTACGTTGACTATCAACAGACAAACTGGGCTGACCTCCTGCTGTTCGCTGAGGTGGCATACAACAACATGGTCCACAGTAGCACCGGCTTCACCCCCTTTCAGGTTGTGCACAGAGTGGAGTTTGTCCCGATCCCTGAATGCCCGCAGGGGGACCCCTCTCCTTGTCACCTGCAGGAGTGGATGCCTCGGATCCAAGAAGTGAGGGACTCTGTCAAGAACACTTTGAGAAAAGCTGAAAAGGTTTCGAAAACACAGGCCGATAAAAAACGAGCACCACAAAAACCCTTCCAGGCAGGGGACATGGTGTACTTGTCTACCAAGTACTTAAAGCTATGCCTACCATGTAGGAAACTGGGACCAAAATAAATAGGGCCGTTAAGAGTGCAACAGGTCATCAACCCAGTTACCGTACACTTACAGCTTCCCCACAGTCTCGGCAAGGTGCACCCGATTTTTCATAGTAGCCTATTGAAGCCGGCGATAGGGTTATCATTCAGATGCATAAAACAAGCACCGGGTCCTATCGGGAGAGGATCAATATGAGATCCGAGAAATACTTGACTCCCGCATTCACCGGGGTCAGGTACAGTATTTGGTAAGGTGGAAGGGATACCCAATATCAGAGGCCTCATGGGTGGGGGAAGTGGATGCCGCAACTCCTCGGTTGTTATGACGGTACCACCTCAAGTATCTTCATAAGCCAGGAGGAAAGCTGACTGTATCAGTCTCCATGGCATGTACCTAATCACATGTCTTTCCTTGCTTTCCAGGAGGAACCCTGGTAGAGGGGCCGCCTGTCAAGCCCTCCAGGCTTGACATGAACAGGTGGGGGGAGGGGGAGGACGGCGCACAGGGCGAGGAACATCAGCAGAAGTCCACCCACCATCAGTCAGCCAGAGCCTTCAGCCGACGATCAGCTGGTGTGCGGTCACATGCCAGCTGTCTCCGGCGGCGTTTCCCAGCCTGCCAAACAGCTGATGGGTTGCCGGGTCGCCGGGCAGTCGGGGAGCTATCTTCAGAACCACACCAGCTTGCTGACGAGTTGCTGAAAAGCAGATGGCCGTGGACTTACCGGTAAAGCTTACAAAGCGGCAGAGAGGATGTTTGGAACTGGCTGGGACGGGGAGAGCTGAGAGCCGGTTGAGACGCAGTCACAGACAGCTGAGGCGAAAAGGCTGATGGGCGTTGCTGCCGGCCATTTGAGGCCTCACGACCGGATGCTGGCTAGATGGGTGGGGGGGTGGGGTTTAATGTGTGTGCCTGTAAATACAACGTTGGGAGGGGGTTGCTCCCAGCACGGACTTTGAAAGCATTGTTGTTTGACCTGCATGCCAAAGATTCCTCTCAGTAAATTGGAAACCACTGTGAACTGATCGACTCTGAGTCTTTCTCCCCAGGGGTGAAGTAGGATCTTTGACAATAATATCATAAGAAGATGGGACTGAAATGGTTATTGATGGGCATTAGTGCCTGATCGGAAGGAGAAAACTACCTACTATATGTGCCCTAATAACATCTGCTAGGTTACAGGTAAAGCAGTCATTTAATGAACATTCAAAGTTACAATGACACTGAAAAAAGTGATTTGGGACCAGTTCTCATACTTATCACCATTGCAGGATCCCCCACAGACACATGATCAAACTTGGGGTACTTGGCAACTGGCCTGTATTTATGATGCTTGGAATGTTTGGGGATCCTGGGATTCTCAATTGCAACCTTCCCAAGGAACATCTGATGAACAAAGGCAATGGGGGGGAGCCGGATTTGCTTAATGACCACATGATTCATTCAACTGCTCTAGTGATTCGCTTAACGACCATGGCAAAAAGGTGTAAACTAGTGCATGACTGACTTAACAACTGCCTTGCTTAGCAACAAAAATGTGGGGCTCAATTTATGGTCGTTAGTTGAGGACTTGCCTGTGCTGCAATAAACTCAGCACAGGGCTCTCCATGAAAATACTTTGGAAATTAGAGCTGCCTGATTGTTAATAGGGAAGCTCAATAGAGCACATTGGAGAGTGCTATGGGGCTGCCGGGACCAATTTAAAGGGTTGGCATTAACCCATAAAGACCTTAATGGCTTATGTTTTTAGCTTGTCCTCTGCCATCTAATAATGCAGTAAGATTAGCAGGGAAAACTCCCTGCAGAACCAACAGTGGATTCTTATGGTAATTAGGAATGGACCAACTCCTCATTGATGACAGGATCCTCGTTAAAGAATTCTCTCCTTTGGAGATGTCTGACCGGTTTTCTTTCAGAAAATGTTTGAAGACATTACAGTTCCCCCAGACATTTATGAGACAGCTACTACTCTTAGAAAGGTTTGATTTAAATTTTACCTATTATTTTACTTTTCTGGTGTTTTTTTTTTCAATGAACTTTATTTAAATCTTTGTTTATTGTTTTAAGCATTGCTGGTTTATTCTGATGGTTGGGATGACGATGATGATGGTGGTGGTGGTGATGATGATGAGTTTGTAAAAGAGTCATCATGATCACGATCTTGATGAGCATGATGATTCTTCTGCAAACTAGTCTGAGATTCTGTGAGGAGAAAACATAGGAATATTTATTACTCTAAATAGAAATATATTCCTGAGCTGAAAGCAAATCCCTTTTCTGCAGTAAACCAGGGCTATATACAAAAAGATATAGCAGTTTTCAGGGGAGAAGATATATAATCTTATTGTTTAATCTGCATTATTCACTGAGCTTTTCTCTAGGCTGTTCTAGTCCAGTTACCCTGGTGCCATAATCAATAAGGTTTATTTATTTTTAATTTTTCAGTTATCTATTTATATGTTTATGTATGCATGAATTTGGCTTCAAATTAGAATTCTGAGAGGAGGAAAAATACGTACCGCTTCTGATGGTTAATCCAATCTGTTCACTTTTTAAAAACCTCTCAAGCAGGCCCAGGCCCACAATCAATTATCAATTTGTATTCTTGACTTTAAGAAAACATGTTGCTCATCTAATAGGATATACCTTGAAATAATTAGAAAATAAATATAAATAGATGCTTATAGCTTTTATATTCTGTTTTCTAAGCATTACCTAATTTATCATGTGCTGCAGTTTTCACTTCCAATCAGTTCCCACCACCCTACTCTGCTGTTCCATATTGACCTCTGTACCCTTGGGTTAATTGCTTTGATTAAGTACAGGACAGACTTATTAAGTTTACTGATGCCACTGTTTATGAAACTAAATACACTGCTCTACCAATAACGAACAGGAATATAGCAGTGATAAACTTTCTCATAAAATTATGTTTCCTTTTGTAACTCAGATGGGTGAAATTTTGACCAAAGGATACCCAGCATGCACTTGAGTCCCATTTGAAGAAAGAAAGCAAAGACCACACGGGTAGTCCTTAATTTACAATCATAACTGAGCCTGTAATGGTGGTTGCAAGTTGTGCCAGTTTTGGTCACCGCGATGTAAAAAAGATGTTGAGACTCTAGAAAGAGTACAGAGAAGAGCAACAAAAATGATTAGGGGACTGGAGGCTAAAACATATAAGGAACGGTTGCTGGAATTGGGTATGTCTAGTTTAACAAAGAGAAGGACGAGGGGGGACATGATAGCAGTGTTCCAATATCTCAGGGGCTGCCACAAAGAAGAGGGAGTCAAGCTATTCTCCAAAGCACCTGAGGGCAGGACAAGAAGCAACGGGTAGAAACTAACCAAAGAGAAAAGCAACCTAGAACTAAGGAGAAACTTTCTGACAGTTAGAACAATTAATTAGTGGAACAACCTGCCTCCAGAAGCGGTGAATGCTCCAACACTGGAAGTTTTTAAGAAGAAACTGGACAACCATTTGTCCAAAATGGTATAGGGTTTCCTGTCTGAGCAGGGGGTTGGACTAGATGACCTCCAAGGTCCCTTCCAACTTTATCATCATCATCATCATCATCATCATCATCATTATTATTATTATTATAAATCACCATTATGATTAATGAATCTACTGTCCACAATGAGCATTTTTTGCAGAAAATGGAAGTAAATGTAATGTACATTGCAGTCAGGTGACCATGAGATGCTGTAAAAGACCATAAATTTGGGCTGGTTGTTGAGCCCTCTCCTGTGGTCATGTGATTGCGTTTTGGGCGCAAAATGCAATCACGTGACCACATGGAAGGCCTGGCCATTGGAACTCTGAATCTGCGTCACAGTTACCTTTTGGGGGAGGTGTCTATTGCAATTTCTAATGGTCACTAGGTAATCTGTCATAGGTCAAGGACTATCTGTATAAATTTACCGGGAGGTCATGTTTCATTTAAAGCCATGTCTGAGAAAAACACACCAAGGAGTCTATCAGTAGCTTTCAGATTTACCCATGTGGAGGGGAATTTTTTCTACAGCAAATTTGTTTAGGAAGGAACCTTGAGATTTGCTGAAATATTTTGCATGTAGATCATCATTGGGCAGACATTACTAACTTCGTCATTATTTATTTACCTGATTCACTTACTTATGTATTGGCTGCTCCAAGCAGCTAATTCTGAGCAACGTACAGCTCCTCAAATATGTAATTTGAGATTTTTTAAAACAGGTAAATAATTAATTGGCATTGTAATCACATATAAAAACTAGGAAACATGTGCAGTGCAGTACGACCAAATCATCTCTGGGTGAGAAAGCAGTAGCAACCAAGCCTCTGTACAGCTTGGAGATTTAACCAGGTTTACACTAATTTTCTAAAAACCAGGAGGCAGGGAGCCCAGATTCAAACATCTGGGGGAAAGCTATTTCAGAGGACCGAAAATATATGCTTATGCGGCTCTTAAAAATGGAGATTTCTTACCAAGGAATATGGACAGAATCTCATTAGATCTTTTCCAATGGGCAGAGGTTATTGGTAGAAGCGGTGGCCTGGCGGTGAAGACATTGGGCTGTTTATTGGAAGGTGGTCAGTTCAAGACTCAAGCATTGTGTGATGGGCTATCCTCCTGTTCCTGCCCCAGCTTCTTGAACCTAGCAGTTCAAAAGCATGCAAATTAGTAGGTATCACTTTGTAGGTATCACTTTGGTGGGAAAGTAACAGCATTCTGTGCACCTTTGTGTAGAGTAGACATCTCAAACTCGTGATGTCATGTGACATCACACGATGTATTGGAACTTTTTCTCCATTGCTGGCAATGGGGTGGGCGCAGTTTCCTTGTGATGCATCCAGCTCATGGGCCAGCAGTTTGACACCCCTGGTGTAGTGTCATGTTGGCTACATGATCACAGAAGCATCTTTGGACAACACTAGCTCCCTCAGCTAGGAAAAAGAGATGAGCTCCATCCTCTAGAGTCGGACATGATTGGACAGGGGAAATCTTTACCTTCTTTTTTTTATCCATAGTTATTCAGCGCTGAACTATGAAGGGTTTTAAAGCTGACAGCCAGCACCTTGAATTGTACCTGGAAGCTTACTAGCAACCACTGCAGCTCTTGAAATAGAGGTGTTACATGGGTGCACCCATTGCTATTTGAGCCACTGGACTAGCTGCATCTGCACCTTTTGTTAAGGTTCATATGGTTTAGTAATGGGCAAACTCTCCTTGACAGAATCTTTTTCTGATGATTAGCCTAATCACTAAAAAAAACTCAATACATTTCCATTAAAGTATTAAAACTACCACTTTGGGCTGGTGGTACAAGGGAACATTTCAAATTCTAAATAAAGTGGAAGCCATTTCAAATCTACATACATACATTTATGCATATTAATGGGAAACGGTGTATAGATGAAAGGTGGAATTATAATAGCGTTGAGATTTAATAGCCAACTCAATAACCCAAAATATTTAGAGGCATTTTGTAGCTGCCTCAGTAGCTTTTCTAATCCATTGAAGAAACATCTCCAGCTGAGGCATTCATGGAAAAGATTAGTCCCTCCACATGAATATCTTCTACCTGGAATTGGTCTCTCTAATAAGATTATCTTGGATTTAGCCTTTCTGTATCCAGACTAATATTTTCTAATCTTTATCTTTTATTATTTTTTTATCTATGCTGTTGAATGAACAACTAGCAACCAATGTTTCATTTTCCCCTTCCCTGTGCAGAAATGCCTTCTGTTCCTATTTTCATAATAGATGCTTCAGCTATCGCTTGAGATGTAAAAAGTTTGTTTGTTTGTTTGTTTGCCATCCAGCTTGCCACGCAGTAACTCTGGGCAGCTTACAATATTAAAATTAAAAGGTTACTAAGCCATGACCTATCAGCATTGTTAATCTTTATAACTTATTTATTTGGGTTTTCTATTCCTTCAGGGATCCCAGTTTATTTATTTATTCATTTTTTTATTTATATCCCCCTTTATTATCTTTATAAACAACTCAAGGCTGTGGAACATACCTAATATTTCTTCCTCCTCCTATTTTCTCCACAACAACTGGCCCAAAGTCCCCCACCCTGCTTTCACGCTAAGGTGGGACTAGAACTTACCGTCTCCTAGTTTCTAGCTTGATGCCTTAACCACTAGACCAAATTGGCTGAATTGGCATAGTGCTACAGTTCTCTTGAGCTTTGTGCAAGGCTAATGGTTTTCCCCTCCATTGGGAAGTTAAGGTGGAATTCCCAATAACCAATAAAATAATGGAGAATTGTTTTGGAACAAAATGTAGAACCACTTTCTCACCTACTCATTCTCTCATGTTGATATTCAGAGAATGTCAATACAACTGAAACATCAACAAATGGACTGTGGACATTTTTATGCATCCATTTGCATATATAGCATTACAGAAAGGGAAGTACAAAATATCTAGTCTTCCCAAAAATGAAAAAGGGGATGTAATTCAGATGTTAGCCTTTTAAAAAAGAAAGGAAACTAAAATGAAAGTGTCATTGAAACCAAGGTAGTAAGGCCAAGGACAAGTTTCCAATGATAATGATAATAGAAAAGGCGAAGCACATATCTTCTGCAGTGCCAAACATTTAATGAGGATAAAACAAATTTAAGATTGTAATCTCAAACTGCTTATTGGATGCCAGAGGTAATCCTACAACTGTGTGGCACTCTGGCATTTTACATTAGGAACAATAGTGGAGAAAATTGCTCATTTTGAAGCATATTATCTATCTCCTGAGTCATCCCAATCCAAATGTCTCTAGGATGTGCATCTCCTCACTCCTAGATAATTGATTCTGATTTTGCATTACTTCTCCCTCTGCTACAAAACAAATTAATGGTTTATCAGCCTGTAACCAAACTACCATTGTGAGACCCAAGCTAGTACAGGAAACAACCAACAGAGTGGGTTTCATACAACTTCATATTGTACAACAAAATCTCAACTGGAGATTTTTGCTCCAGCATCCGGGAATTCTAGCCTGGAGAACAGTCAAATCCAAAATAGAAATCTCATTTGGATTGCCCAAATATATCTGCCGGTGAATTCCTTTAGCTATAAAATCAGAAGGAATGATTTCTTCAAAGGCATGTCTAATATTCAATGCCTGTTTGGTTTAGTGCCAAGGTATCAAACTCGATCACATCACATGATGTATCACAACCTTTTTTACCTTTGTGGAGCCGGGGTGGGCGTGGCCTGTGGGTGACGCATCCGGCCCGCAGGCTGCCAGTTTGACACCCCTGATCTAGTGGTTAAGACACCAGGCTAGAAACTTAGGAGATAGTGAGTTCAAGTCCTGCCTTAGGCATGAATGCCAACTATGTGACTTTGGGCCTCTCTCTCTTAGCCCAACTCACCTCAGAGGGTTGCTCCTGTGAGAAAATAGCAGAAGACAGTATTAGCACATTTGCCACTTTGCGTTATTTACAAAAACAATAAAGGCAGGAATATAAAATAAATACATAAATAAATAACTTTCTGACTCTGATTTTCCACATCACACTGAAATCTTGGCTTAAAAGACACTAGCAGAACTGAAGACTGAAATGTTGTGCCTTGCTTTATGGAAGTGGGTGTGGTCTCTGTATTGAATACTGGAGCTTTATAGCATTTTTTTTTAAAGTTTTCTTTTAAAAAATAGCAGAAGCATATTTTTAAAAAGACAGGATTGGTGTGAAGAATATAAAGAGGCTCAGGTTATTTGGCACCCTGATGAGAGGAATGGTTATGCCGTAAATCTGTAGAAGATTTGGGGCAGAGAAAATAGATGTTACCAACTGTTAAAGCTATAGAAAATGTTGTGGGTAGGAGATCATAAAAGAAAGCAAGGAGTCCATTTCAGGATGATGACCACTTTCTTTATGTCCTGAAACTTAGGATGAAAAAAATCAGTTAGGGCAAGCCTGGTTTCACCCATTACCACTTCTCCCTATAAAAATCCATAAGCATGTTTCCGTGCATTTCTCCTGGATATAAACTTTTATTCACTTTTGTAAGCAAATTTCCCTTTATTACCATGTGTTTCCCACACATCCCACTTGATTTAATGTTTATATTCACTACTGCTTTTTTTTTTTTGCATTGTTCCAGGTTGCATGGGAACATGCTGAAACATCTCTGTTTTGACTTGTAATTGTCTCCATGTATAAGGTCAATCAGCTAGATCTCTAGAACACGGCAAACCAATACATGTCGGCATACTTCATCGCTATAAATGTGTTCTCTGTTCCCCACCAATATTGAATTTATGGTTTTCTAATTTCTTGTGTGAGCAGAGGAAGTGCTATGTCCCTGAGGGACTTAAACATTTCCTATGCCATGGCTCCGTCTGTCTGTTATTACTGGATAGTAAAAAAAAAGGTATTTTATACAAACTAAGAAGCACTCTGCGCTTTATTAATACTTCACATTTCCAAAGGCTAAGCTCTGACATTTACTTTGAACTAATCTTACTGAATTTCACAGAAGCATTATTGATTAGCTTATCGGAGGGCTTAGGGCACCAACCATGGACCACGGTTCACAAGAGGCATGATATATTGTAGTTTTTATACATTAAGAGCGTCTGTCCTTTGCTCCTGCCCTATAAAACATGTATTTGCTTGTATCTCACTCTCTTCAAACTACAAAATGTTCCCTTTTCTCAGTGGCTTTGTCATATGAACATATACTAGCCTCTGCTTCTAATGAAGGGAGCAGAGCAAGGGAGGGTAACTTGTGCCCAGACTCTGCATTTTCATTTTTAATTATTTTTTTCAGCCTGTAAGAGTCATGGAAAAGAGGCCCAGAGACCTGATGGCATGAGCAAAATATTTCATTCCTCCTCCTCCTCCTCCTCCTCCTCCTCCTCCTCCTCCTCCTCCTCCTCCTCCTCCTCCTCCTCCTCCTCTTCCTTCTTTTTTGAGAGAAGAGGACATATGGAAATGTTGATGGCTGGATTTAGCCTTGCACATTATTTGTGGTTCTATTTTGTTCCTTTTTAAAGGCAAAGTCAGGGGACAATTGTCAAAAATCTGGGGGTTTCCTGGCAAATGCCAATTTTATAATCTAGCTGTGTTCTGGAGACTGCAGAACAGATGTTGGGAGGTCTTCAGGTGGAAGGCCTTCAGGCTGTACATTGCTTACCCTGAGTTTGATAAATGCATTCCATGTATTTTAGCTGGCTCAGCTAAAACCAAATTCTTACCAATAGAAGAAACAACTCTGTCTGAATCGGAGTACAATTCCCTGCCAAGCCTTTCCTCCCCATATGTCACCATTTGCTCTAATCTGTATGACCATGAGCCACATATTGTGCAAGGGCAATAGAAAATGGATGTGTAGGAGGGTGCAAAACATCAATCTCTAAATCTGAAAAAAAAGTTTCCTTAAAGGGGGTAAATCAATTAAAGTTAAAACCCCCAAAATGTTAACAGTGCTAAAGTTATCCTGATTCACGTAGCAAAGCATAGTTCCAAATTCCAGTGAAAACCAAGCTGTCATATGTCAAGCACTGAGGAAATTGGGAGATTCAGGCAGTTCAAAAGGGTATAAAGATTTATTGCAAGCTTAAAATCTCTACAAGAATCTGAACTACTAACCCTCAAGGGAAATTAGCAGGAATTAAGAAAGGAATTCAAGGTGGGCTGGACTTGGATCTCTTGTGGGTGTGCAAGGACTCATGACTGATAATGTGTTTGACACCTCCCTTAGGCTCAGCCTGCTCATCTCCTACACCATATTCATCAGTGACATGGATTCACATGATCCCATTCTTTTGACCTTAAGAGACTTAAATTTAGAGCAGGGATATTCAACCCATGGCCCACGGGCCATCTGTGACCTTGGACAACTAGTAATGTGTTCCCAAAAGAATGTAAACTTTTAATCTTATTATGTGGTTTTATATACATTAACTATATTATATATTTTATATGGGGCCCAAGACAATTCCTCTTTACCCAATGCAACTTAGGTGAGCCAAAAGAACATAAGAACATAAGAAGAGCCATGCTGAATCAGGCCAAAGCCCATCGAGTCCAGCATTCTGTGTCACACAGTGGCCCACCAATTGTACATGCGGATCTTGAGCATAAAGTTGGACAACCATTATTTACAGAGACTTATCTACATTTTGATTTTTAAAAAATCTATATTTAGATTCAAATGCTGAGCAAGCACATTGTGTTAATCCTAGTTAGTGGAATGAAGGCAGCAGTATGCTGGGTTGCAAGGCATTGAGTAAATTAAAGATCATGGCTTGCATGGGATAGAGTGAGTATGTTTGGAACAAAAGTGGGCTTTGGTTACCTACTGGCCAAAATGTTCCTGACTGTCTTTACCATTATCACTACTGTAAGTGGCATGGTGATTCCCCCCAATGTTTTATATCCATAAATGATTCCCCCCAATATGTTATATCCATAAATGATTCCCCCAAAAAGGAGCTGAAAGCCAGTGTGATCAGCACAAGCTTTATTAAAGGTAAGTCTAATTTAAGGAGTAAGCACCTGATGGACAACAGATCCATCAGACTATAGAATTCTTTTATTAAAACAATCAACATTGAATATGTTTTTATGTTCAATGTTGATTGTTTTAATAAAAGAATTTTATATTTTAAAAAAAAAAAGAAATGTATGCTGTGTTCTGTCACAGCATGTCTGTGCCAAGAGGATGGTTGTAAAGTTTTACAGCCATCATGCTGAGCATGTCCACAACAGATTGTGTGAGAAACTAGCTTAACAGCCAGTGAAATGTCTTCCCTGTGAACTCCTCAGCATCTCAGCGCCTGGCATTATCACCACATGCATTTACAGCTATCTCCTGTGCTATGCTGTGTAACTTATTATTTTTATGATAAAGTTCATGCAATGGTGAAACATGGCATCAGCTTGGTTCAGAGCATATACAGTATATGGTTATGATTAAGACTGGTAATCTAATATACACTTTAATCTTATTATCAGGGATGATGATAAAGTTTTGATTGAGCAAAACCAGGGCTTTTTTTTTTCATAGAACGCCCAGAATGGAGTTCCAGCACCTTTTTTGGATGGAACCTTGTAGGATAGGCAAGGCCGGTTGTATGACGTGTGTGAGTTCCGGCACCTTTTTTTTTTTTTTTTTAGAAAAAGCACTGAGCAAAACCATAATGGACAGCAGAGAGTCATCAGCCACTTGATGATGATCAAGAAATATGGAATATGAACTTTTTCCAAGACAAAAAACAAAGCATAAAAAACTTAACTAGAATAATTAAAATAACTATGGGTATTGCTCAGCGGCACCCCCCCACCACATCCCCCTCTTCCTTCCTCCCTACCTCTACTTCTATCCACCCACCCTCACTGCCTCCCTCTCTCTCCTCCCTCCTCATACCACCTCCCTACATCCCTCCAACCTTCACTCCTCGATCTACTCCCCTTCCAGATGTGGTGCTGAGGTGCCGCCCGAGCAACCCCTCTTTTATCAAAAAATATATCGTTCTTATATAATACCAATACCATATTTCAGTTGAATAGATTATAAGACCCCACCCACCCAGACTTCCCGGAGTGAATACAGGGTAAAAACACAAGAAAACCCTCTAAACTACACCAAATTATTATGTAGATCCTATTAAAAATTTAACTATACGATTGTATTCAGTTGAGTTGTTTTCAATTTGATTCTTTGTTATATTTATGATTATAAAATTAATAAAAATTTCTTTAAAAAAAAAAGAAATATGGAATATGGTGACCTGAAATATAGTAGGAGTAAATAGTGAAGAGCATAAATTAACAATTAAAAGGAAAAGAGAAAGAACTACTGTAGATGTCCTGTGCATAAAATCAAGAGAAAGAAAACACTGTAACTCTTTGTAATTGAATAGAAGCGGTCTGATCTGATGGAGTAAAAATATTTACTCCAACAAAAAATAAAAGGAAAAATAAAAGGAAAAAAATTCAGATTCCTCCTCCTCTTCCTCCTCCTCCTCCTCCTCCTCCTCCTCCTCCTTGAAGAATGTGAGTATTCCCAAGAAAAGAACATGACTGAAACAATGATTACTGAAGCAATTTTAGTAACTATAACAGAAAAGAGATCTATTTACAGGAAATACCTGATGGGGATAAGCAAAGCCTAGTGCATAAGGACTGTCCATATTCACCACTTTCAAAATAGTCTATACCAGGGGTAGGCAACCTTGGCTGTTTTATGACTCATGGACTTCTACTTACGGGACCGTCTGCTGCCCCATGAAACCCAGCAACCGGTTAGGGCCCACAGAGTCGGCCTTCTCCAGGTCCCGTCAGCCAGACAGTGTCGCCTTCTCTGTTGCGGCCCCGGCCCTCTCCGCCTTTTGTAAACTGCTTAAGACACATCTTTGCCGACAGGCCTGGGGCAGTTAACATCTTGCCCCTAGCCAGTGTATGTTTGTGTGTATGTTTGTTGGATGACTGGTTTTTTAATTTAGGGGTTCTTTTTATATATGTATTTTTATGTAGATTTCTATTTATGCTGTGAGCCGCCCTGAGTTCCCGGAATAGGGCGGCATAGAAATCCAATAAATTGAATTGAATTGAATTCCCAAAATTCCTGAGCCAGCATGGCTCTGGGAATTGAGGTCCACGAGTCATAAAAAAGCCAAAGTTGCCTACCCCTGGTCTATGCAAATAAACCTCTGAGCAGCATTAATATCTTTAGATCGTAGCAACCAGGTGGTCCTTGGATACACACAGATTTCCAGTTTCTTTGATATTGCACTTAGTAAGTGTCGCAATGCCATCAATTACATTTACAATCCAATAGCCATAAAGTCCCTGGTCCTTCACCTATCAGATCAAAGTCATCCTTTCCATGGATAGCTTAACTCAGCTGTATACTATATTGGCTGTCAGGAGAGATGACCAATCTTCAAAGTTTATTTAGATAAAAATCCCATTTTTTTAAAAAAAAATGCAAGGTCTTTGCCAGCAGAGTACTTAGAAGTTTAGCAATTGGGGGAGTATTGAATCAGGGATAAATTAAGCCTAGCTGCTTTTTCTTGTAGCTCCATTTTGCACGGAATAGGATTTCTTTACTGCTCTTTCCCCACAGCAAAAAACTGAAAGTAATTTCAGATGCTGGGAGTGAGAAATCTGCTAAATAGATGAATAGCTTTACCCGACAATTGCGTTTACTTATTGTTTGTACAGCAAAAGCAGATCTATAATGCCATTTTCCTCTCTCTGTAAAGCTTTCTTGCCTTTCAGTGCAGTCATTTACTGTAGTTCCTTTTTGCCGGACTCAAACCACCTTGTTTTATTGACTTTATCAGATGGCATCAAGTTTAAAAACTGCCAACAAAGCCTCATTGTTATTGGGTTACATTTGACTCCATGATGTCCAAGGACTCTCTTAAAGTGTATTCTCCTTTGGAGCATTATCAACATCTTCTTATAAGAAATAACATGCTACTTGTCTCTGTCTATGCCAGGCAAGCACTAAGATATTTTTTCCCTTCCCTAATGCTGGCAAAGTGATTTTTCAAAAAAGGAAATAAAGTGCAGTTCAGCCGCCAATTGCCTTGCAAAGCTCTGAGAAATCCTTCTTAGCCTTTATCTAGTTTTCTTATCCAGAAGATGTTGTTTGAATGTTTTATTGCTTAAATTAGGATAATCAGCTTAATTTATCTCAGCAGCCATTTCTTTCTCCAACAGCACATTACAAGCTAACAGTAAATCATGCTGCATAACCTTATGGTATAACCTTACAACCCAGTCCTGAAGAGGAACTGCAGTTCTCTAAGGAGCAATTTGCTGCCTGGAGGTGTTTTGGTCCCTTAAAAGATGCATCAATGACCCTTTACTTTGTTACCATGCAAGAACAGCCTCTAGGTAGCTCAAATCTATTAGGTCTTATCACCTGTTACCTTGGAAGGAAATCAGGTAGTGCCTCTGAGGAGAAGAAACTGAGGCAGAAGCAAGTTCAACATTAGGGGCAGCAAATTCCAATGCCAGAGCTCTTCTGCTGGCTCATGAAAAGCTCACTGGATGAACTAATTCTACCTCACTGTAAGGCTACATTAACAGAATCTTGCAAGTCTGAAAGTACAAATCTCCTGCTGTCCCTTTTTAACCGCCTGATAAGTTAGGCGCAATCCTTTCTAAATTTCTTTCCCTGCCTGTTTTTCAGTTGTGGGCTTCTCCTCCTTTTATCTAATTGGTCCCTCAGCAACAGCTCTTCCCCTCCCTCCACCTTCCAAGGTCATTTTCACATTCCAGTACAAAAAATGCATTTTTATAAGGAAGCAGTGATGTTTGCAGGACATATTTAGACCACTCTCTGGGGATTAGCAATTTGTGAAAATCTGCTAAGCCCAGTAAAACAGAGAAAAGAAAGAGTTAGCCTTAGGATTTTTTAGAGTTGAATGACTCTGCCCCAGAGCAAAATCTAGACCAGGCCTGTAAAAAAGGGGTTCTTCTAAGCACCAGGACTTTGAAAGGGATGGGATTTTGAAGGTTGGACACTACAGGGAACTGGAAAGAACTAAAGATTAAAATTAAAAGAGAAGAACACTTAAATTTGACTTAATGCAGTTATTCAGAATGGAGCAAAATATTTCAATACCGGATATATTGAAGGATATTTTTGAACCATGAACTCAGAAGTTGATTTTAAGAGTATCTGCCTCTACAGAAGTGTGTAAAAGATATTATGGAAGAGGAACATATTTTACCAGGCATGACTACGTAAGAATGATCTGAAAGTGGAATTTAAAATGACAGACTACAATAATGGTGTTCTGTTTCAGAAGAAGAGGCATCGAGACGAAGCAACAAGTTCCAACAGTTCTCCTTTATTGCAAACACCAACAGAACCAATTTTAAAATGGTGCGGCCCCCTTTTATAGCCCCCACTGCACAATACCTTGCTGGCCAATCATTGCAAAGGATCTTTTCCCGCTGTGCATGTGCGCGCAAGGCTGGGAGCAGCCTTTCTTGTCCCGGGCATCCACATGGTCTGCCCGGGCCAATCGCTGCAGCCTGCGCCTGCCGGCCCAGGACGTAACAAATGGTACACTCTGGACATGCAGAAAAAAAAACAGCTGATGTCTTAACAATTAAAATGGATCTACAAAATAACAAACCAAGAGAGTGATCTGGATTTACAAAAGAGGCTTGTTAAAATTTTGAAGAATTTTGTAAAAAAAAAAAAAGACAAAGAAAAACATTGAAAAGAAACTAAGTTGTAGGATATTATTTAACTTTTGTCTTATTATAGCATTTGGGGGGGGGAATGTCCATATCCCATTATGAGAACCCAAATAATTGCAATTTATTTAGCAAGTTATAGCCAAACAAATGTTGATTTAATACCACCTGCGAAATTGAGACTGGTAAGTGATAATAAGGAGAGTAATTAATGAGGTTTTTTTCATTGCCTGTTATTACAAGCATGGATTTCAATTTTTTTGTATTGATACAATGTCCATTGATTCAGATTAAGAACAGCGGCTTTCTCTAGCCCTGTAAGATGAAGGAATGACTTTTCATAGATTCTGATGTGTCAGAAGATCCCAGAGGTAATCAAGGTAATTGAATATCTGCTTTAAGGAACTGGATATGTGTGTTAATAATTACAATAATAAGTTTTTAATAGAAACCTATATCTTTTCTGTTAGCCCCAGGTGTAAGCACAATGTTAAGCATTTTAGATTTTTTCAGGAAATATAATTATATATTTAATTCTATAGTTATATTTCCTGAAAAATATAACTAAGCCTTTTTCTTTTTTGTTCTAGCTTTTACTACTATTTGTTCCCTGACTCTTTCTGAACATTTTTGTGATAAATTTCAGTGCTTGCATTCAGCTTTCATCTATGTAGCCTAAGTTGAACAAATTAAATTACCCAGGTTTAGAATGACCTGCTAATAAAATATGTGGACTTCGGAAATCTATATTAAGATGGTGCACTAGTTAAGATTCAAAGGTTAAAAGTGCTTTGAAGGGGCAGGAATGGAACATAACACCTTTTGACGAGTCCGAAAAGCATCTGCATCTTTGGGGGCATTGCCCCCATATGCTCTTAAACACCTTGGCACTTTTCAATTCAAAGCACTGTAATTTCAATTCAAAGCATATAATGACATTAATGCACGGAACACCCACACTTGCATTAAACAAAAATCAATCTCCCAAGAATATAAATTGCAAATTATATTAGTTCACAATGTAATACATATTATAAATCCTAGTAATTATCATTCAGAAGGCATTCAGTACAGCTGACTGAGGCGAGGGACGAAAAAAAATCTTAACCTATTTTTTTTCTTTGCCAACTTGTAGCCTAAGGAAACAGGTATTATACTCTTGATATATTTACTAGACATTTCTATGCTCATGGAACATTTATTCTAATTAGGAATGTATGCCTGTGATATGACAGAAACGAAGAAAAACAAAGCAAGCTAGAGGATAGTTTCATAGCATTATTAAGAACCAGGAAATGTAAACAAGTCAGAAGAAATAATGAAAGGGAACAACACCTCCATAAAAAAAGCCTTCAGATCGGAACAGAAATATGGGATCCTATCTGGACTTAGGAAATTCCACCTTCCCAAATCATTTTGTTCCAAATCAGTGAATCCTGGGCTGGCCCAGTTGCACATAAAACAGAGTCCTCGCTGGTTTTGATTTGTCCTCAACAACTGGAAATTCATGCATCTGTTCAGGTAATGAAATGTATAGCAAGAGATTATTTTGTCAGCTATTAGCCTGTTCAGGTAACTGCCAAGGTTGAATTAATCAATGAACATGGCTGATAAAAACATTCTGGGTTGACTGACTGTGACTGCCCAAGCAAGTAGTCCCAGTCAGTTCCTGGGTAGAAACAGATGAATATCATTCAAAACAATGCCATATATAAGACTGTCCAGATTTATTTTTGTCCTGGACCATCATTTTTTAACTGTTCTTTTGCCTTGATTTCCTCTTTCAGTTCCGATTCAGAGCTTCAATTTGGCTTATTTGCTTCTTGATTATGTCACATTTGATCCTGCAGATTCGAACCAAATCTCAAATCTAGGATTGTGGATTTTCAGTGTGGAAAGAATGAGGTCTACAGTATGTGGCGTCTCAGATCTACATTGTACCTTGTAAAATGTCTTATTCTGCACACCTGCAGAGTCTGGTCACTCTTCCACTGTGAGCATTCAGATGAAAAAGCTGAACATCTGATATCCAGTAAGTAGTAAACATTTGATCCCGTATCTCTTGCACCTATATTCTGATATATTTTACTGCAATTCTAAAAGTTTCATCAGTTCTAAAAGAAAACTGTACTGCCACCTTGTGCCTCAATTTGAAGTTATTTTTAAAATATGTTCCTCTGTTTTTATTTTGATTGAAATAATAGCAATTTGAGGAGTGATATCAATCCTAAATTTTTGGGTTTTGGATCATATATTGCATTCAAATGAAGTAACAGAGTTGATGCAGTTACTTATCTACACTGACATTATAGCAAAATTTTGCTTCTTTCATTTGCATTATTTTCCCCAAAACATTAAGGCTGCCATCTATTCAAGAGAGGTTTTTATCAGCACAGTTTCTTGCAGGGATGTTGAACTTCAACTCTTATCATTCATAGCCTGGATGCTGGCTGGAATTATGGAAACCTAAATCTAATAAATCTAACATCACCCTAGAAATTTGCCGAAACTCATCTTGCTTGTTAACAAAAATATCCATTTGTTTCAGATCACCAGGATGGACAATTGGTTGATAATTCATATTCCTTTGATAGAGAGAAAAGAGACAGACAGGCAGACAGAGAAAACAAAGATCATCTGTGGGGCAAATTATTATGACAGCATCTCTTCTGTGGACTGATACACAAGCCACCTGAATGCCAAGATTTAATATAAATAATGTGTGCAATAACATTGTGGTACCAAGCTAAAAATTCAGATATGCTGGAAATGGCATTCAATGTATGAGTCCAATTAACATACCTGTTTAGGAAATCTCTCACTTGTTACTAATAGCTTGCCTAGGACATGTTTAAAAAAATGAAAGCTAGAGAATTGGGAAGTATTTTAGCAAGCTGTTGAAAGAATAAAATAATAAACATGATTCAACCTGATATGAAAGAAGTCAAAATTTCAACTTTCCAAGTACAGGAGTTTTCCCCCAAATAGTAGTCCCAACAAAGGAAGCAAGCCTCCAGAAGCTGTGTATGCTCCAGCAAGGGGCTGGACTAGATGACCTCCAAGGTCCCTTCCAACTTTATTGTTGTTGTTGTTGTTGTTGTTGCTGTTGTTGTTGTTCATTTCCCCAAGCCTGATCTGGCAGCTCCTTAGAAGTTTTAACTTTGGCTTTCTGTTGAGGACAAAATATATAGTATTATTCACAAGATCATTTTTTGCGCCTTTTCAGAATCACTTTTACTCTGCTATCATGAAAGTGTCATTCAGATGGAATGATGAATATATTCTCAATAACATACAAATAACACAAAAATAAATTAAATGCAATGTTTTAGATTTCCTATCAGGATTTTAATGTCAGAACAAAAGTAATGACCAGATTTGTCTACAGTTAGATAATGTGGTAATTAATGTATTGATCCTTTAAACTTTCTAACACAGACCCTGAAAACATTTCTGTGTAATAGAAAAACTGGAATTCAAAGGGGAAGATGTGTGGCCTATGAATGACAGCACCTAATGTTTGTATGGAAAACCACCATGAAAGAGAGTATTGTGAAAGAGACTCGATTGTGAAGAAGAAAAAATCCACAAAGGAGACAATGACAAATCTCTTCTATTTTCCCTTAAGAAAATGGTATGGATATGATTGGGCAGTCATTGGGGGTTGAGGATGACTTAAGGGAAACTTACAATTGGGCAGAATGATGAGGTTGAATGGATATCATCGGTTTAGCTTCTTTCCCTCGTTCTCCATCCTGACGTAACTCTCTAGATCAGGGATGTCAAACTGCCAGCCTGTGGGCTGGATGCGTCATGCCGAAACCGCGTCCACCCCATTGCCGGCAATGGAGAAAAAGTTGCGATATGTCATGACACATCACGTGACGTTGCGAGTTGGACACCCCTGCTCTAGATGAATGTGTTATATAATCAAAGAACCCTACTGTGGGAAGGGACCACTTAAACCAGAGGTGGGGAACTATGGCCTCTTTATGACTTGTGGACTTCAACTCTCAGAATTCCTGAGCCAGCCAGCTAGAATGCCTAGTTCTACTCTTCCTGTGGAATTGATTTCCTGATCTGTCTATCTCACAAGACTTGCAGGATTAGTCAAATCGTTATCTAGTTCCTTCCATATGCTAACATGGGATTTATCTGATCCTGGCAATTTTAATTCAAAGACAATTTCCCTGATGAGATTTCTGTTCTGGTTCTAAGAAAGAGAAACTAGCAGAAAATCGCCGCCCGAAAGAGGTTTTCATCAATGGAATTCTGCTCTTGGTAAATTTTTATCATCTTTATGTTTTATGACTGCACTTGCAAGAGTTACAGGCATACTTAAACTTGTGATACTTAAACACAAAAATCGCTCCCTGAAAGTTGAATTTATGCTTGTTGATTCTTTCTCCTGAAAACTCAGACCAGCATTCTTTGCCTCTCATGATGGCAATATCCCTTTGATGGACATTTAGTTTAAGCAAGGAACAAAGATTCTGTCAAGAGTATCAGCAATTCCACTTAATTAAATGTCATGATATGTATACACTTGGAGTTATACACTTTGGGAGGGGAAAAAAGACTCTCTTAATAGAAGAAAGTGACCAAATATAGCCACTGAATCAAAATGCACATTTTTAATTATTGCTACCTAACCATAAAATGCCAAGTATTTTAAACTTCAAAGAATGCTTGACTCATTTTTTTTAACAGTGTAATTAACTGTTCTCCTTTCCCTCCATGAATTCAATTCATGTGAAGGACATCAAAGCTTTATCAATCTTTGTCTCATTTCCAATTAATTTAAGTCATTTTCCACTACAGTTTACAAGTTGCTGTTGTGTTCTTGCTTCTCCCTCATCACATGCAAAAAGTATAACCTTTTAAGGAATGGATAATAATAGCATGTCAAAATGCTTTACCCACCCTTTGCTCTCTTATTGGTTATGATGCTGGCCTAGAAACTAGGAGACGGTGAGTTCTAGTCCCATTTTAGGCATGATAGCCAGTTGAGTGACTTTGGGCCAGTCACTCTCTCTCAGCCCAAGTCACCTCATAAGGTTGTTGTTGTGGAGAAAATAGGGGAGGAAGGAGTATTAGATATGTCTACTACCTTGGGATACAGTAATAAAGGCATGATAAAAAGTCTTTAAAAAAGACTTTATTTAAAAAATAAAGACTGTCCGTGCCACATAATCAGTCGAAATTTGACTGTTAGATTAATTAACATACAGATGTTGATAACCAATTGCTTCTTGCAAGATGACTAAGCATCACTCTCTAGCATGGTTATAAAAGTCAGAAACTTTCAATGCAGCAGGACTTTGAACAGTCCAAAAGAAAATGAGAGGCTGAAGGCTAGGCTCTACCTGTATTTGCCTTCTAGCTGTGTGTCTAGCCTATCTTGTTGCCCATTTAGTAAAACAAAACAATGCATGACCATTTTGCTGCCTTATTGCCCTGGTGTGATTATGGGGAGTAAAGCTGAAGTGGGGGCTGTGAGAATTACAAAAATAGGTCCTCATGCAGTTTATTACTGAAGTGGTGCTTGCTCCTGACTTAAGAAAGCTCCAAACATTTATTGGGCTAAAACTTAATACACAGGGGATAATATTTCTAGATTGCTACTGATAAGCTACCATACTTTTAGAAACTCTACAAAACTTTAGGGAGAAGAAAAAGATAGGCAATTTAGAATATTACAACTTAAAAGTGTATTTTCCCATAAATGTGCAAATAATATTCAGCACCGTCATGGTTATTATTACTGATGTAAAGACAGTGGGGAATTGAATATCAGGAATATTCACAATTTTTTTTTTCAGTTAGGACAGTATTTCTCAACCTTGAGGACTTTAAACTGTGTGAACTTCAAGTCCCAGAATTCCCCCGCCAACATGCTGGCTGGGGATTTCTGGGAATTGAAGTTCATATAGTTTAAAGTTCTCAAGATTGAGAAACACTGATCTAAGGGTACCATATATGAACTGCAAAAATCTGGATAAGCACTAGCTGGCAGAAAAGGTATATAGAATATCCTAATCAATATGTGTGAAGGAAAGCAGGGATCTTTGCACAATATGCCATTTTCAGAATACAGATTTAATTCTCCCTTTCTAAAAAATTGCATATATTTTTCTCACTTTTGTGGAGCAGAATTATACTTGCAATGTAGCCACTTGTACAGTATGTATTCAGCTAGGATACAGTATGGCGTGCACATTTTTTCTTGCTCACTGTCTCTAATAAATATTGTAGCTAATGGCACTTTACTTTGTAATGTAGAATGTTGTAGAGATTTCTTAAGTGCTTTTTTGCATTTTGCACTCCAAAAGATAAATATATTTTGTTGGGAAATGCCAGTTTAATTCTAAACATATGAGATGTTGTAATTTTGATTATTAGATTTCCTCAGCTGACTACTGAAGAAATATTAAAAGACCACTTTTTAATACTTAACATTGGATGAATATCAACTCTCAGATGTATATAACTCAGCTAAAGATTGTCCAAAACAAATGAATAATTGTTTTAAATATCTGTCAGTAAATCACATAATAGTTGGACACATTTTGAACCAAACTTTGGCTTTCTTTTCAGAACTTATCACACAAAGTAGATTTTTGGATGTAGACTTTCAACATTATGTTGAATTTAATGGATATTACTGAATTTAATGGACAAATGAGAGTCAGTTTGGCTTTGTGGTTAAGGCCCCAGGCTAGAAACCAGGAGACAATGAATTCTAGTCCTGCCCCTAGCCATGAAAACCAGCTGGGTGATTTTGAGCCAGTCACTCTCTCTCCGGCCCAACTCACCTCACAAGGTTGTCGCTGTGGCTAAAATAGGAGGAAGGTTTGATGGATATGTTATGGCCTTGAGTTATTTGTAAAAATAATAAAGGTAGAATTCAAATAAATAAATAAAAAATATGGTATTCCATTACTCCTTCCCAACATCATTATACTTCCTTTTTTCTATAGATAGAAATTGTTTCCATCTAGATTAGGTCTTGATATCTCATTTCTTGATTAAAGATTAAAGGTGGTTCAGTGACTTAATGACCCTGGAGATGGTCTATGCTCCAGCAGTTCGACTCTTAATACTGCATGGCAGGGTGAGTTCCTGCCACTTGCCTCAGCTTCTAGTCACCTAGCAGTTTGAAAGCATGTTTCATGGGGAAACAAACCAGTGTTTCATGTTGGGAGTTAGAATCCTGCCAGCGCCGAACCTTCCTGGATACAGTGCACATTGTGAAGTAGCTTTGATGGAGGGAGAGGGCCTCTCACAACGCTGCAGAAACACTGCTTATCTTTCTTTCTGATGTGGAGTTAGCTCGCCCTCCTGTGGCACGCCTTGGGAAATGTGCAAGCATGAACCAAACAGGGCTGCCAAATAGGCAGCCAGGCTACTACTCTGCATTAGTATTGTAGTCTTCTGGCTAATGTACCATCACCACATGCCAAATAAATAAATACATTTCTTGATTGCAAATTAGACCTGTGACATAGATGCTATTACAATTTAATTTCATTTCGTAAACTTTTTAAGTGGACTTTGAATGCATCTTTCCTGAAAAATAAATATTTTATTAACCAGATGGTTAATAGAAGAGAAGAGAAGAATTTTTTCCATGCTAAGAGAGACTCAGTGGCAACATTCTCCTTAGTATGAAACACCACCAAAACATTTATTCAAGGTCAAATTATAGCTGATGCATCTGACAAAAAGAAAAAGCAATTAGTTAAATCTTTAAAGGATACATTCAATGTATCCTTTCTTTATGCATTCCTAATCAATAGAGGTCCTGTTTCTTTTAATTATGAAGTAAACAAGCTTCATGTCTCCAGAACCATTTTTTTATTACAACCCATAAGGAAAGAAAACTGGAAATGGAGAGAAATATCTACTGAATTAAACTATTCTCTTTCATACATAACAAACTAAGCAGCGTAGTATTGTACCATCAATTGTGTTGGATACATCATCCCCATCCACAAAATTGTTTCCTTTATGATGCAGAATAGAGGAGGAATCACCAGTGTTCTACTTTCTATCACCACTCTGCTACTATTAGGTACATAAAAAAGTTAAAGTTGGAATAACCAAAGGTCACTTCCTTTGAGATTGTGCATGTTAATCCACAGTATTGTTTCCAGTGGTTCTACGTCTTTTAATGAAAGTAGACATAGCGATATACAGTGCTTTTTTGTAAAAAAAAAAAAAAAAAGGTGCTGGAACTCACACATGTCATACAACCCGCCTTGCCTACCCTACAAGGTTTCATCCAAAAAAGGTGCCGGAACTCCGTTCTGGGCATTCTATGACCAAAAAAAAGCCCTGGCGATATAGATAATGTAAATTATTAAGTCTTCTGTCCTTTTTCTCTTTGTCTCTTTCCCTGCTTTTCCTTGTTGTTTTTTTTTTTGCAGTGAACTGTTCCCTTTCTGCAGTTAATGTACTATATTTTAAAGTTTTTTGACATTTGATAAACAGCAAGCTATATTCGTAGAAACTAAACTGACTGGTTTGTATGTGTATGCTTTCTGTGTATGTTTGTCTATGTATGTGTGTGTATGTACTTGCTCTGATCTGGATATATGGATTGAATGGGAATGTGCTAGGTACCAACTGCACTGGAAGATAACCACAGTACTTATCCAATAAATTCAAGATAAAGTGAGAAATACATACATAACATAACTTTGTCACCCTTTTTAATTTTCTTTTCTAAACTGTATACTAGCGTTCCAATTCTTTATCAATGTATCATGGGATACATTCTTGTTTACATAACGTAAGATTACTATACTGCATTTATTACAGGGCCAGGCAACTAATCCAGTTTTACTTGTTTCATTTTAAGAAATGGCCACCATATTTCAATCTATGAAACTAGAGAAATTGTCTGGTCCTGATAGAGTTTCAGTTAATTTATGCAAAATCATAGTGGAATTTCATCTTCTATTCTAATGGAAGTACATGGTGAAACTTTTTCACCTAAATTCCTATCATGCAAATTTTACAAATATTACAAATACCAAACCAGACAAGGAACTTCTCCTTGATTTCTAGTTATAGGCCTACTGTTGGGATAAATACAGATGCTTTGATTTAGCAGCTACTCTGCCTCATATAATACAATTTGTTCTGATAACAATTTGGCACACAGTTCAAGGTAGTTTTAAATGGGACCATAACGTCCAACAACATTAGATTGTTAATTAATGTGTTTCTCCTAACTCATATGTCCTGCTGGCTATCAGATTGGCTGGCTTCAAAAAAAGACTGGACCAATTCATAAAAGTTATAGGAAATAGTTAGTCTTGATGGCAGCATGATTGTCTCTGAAGACCATCTGCTGGATGACAAGTGCACTTCCTTATGCAATTGGTTGGCCACTGTGAGAACAGCCTTCTAGATTAGATGCATCAAAGGTCTGATTCAGCAGGCCACTGCTTATGTTACTTTGTTTCTCTGATAGAAAATCCAACAATTATAATGCCTTTGGACTGCGGAAAAAAAACCTTTTAATATAGTTTCTTGGAGGTTTTTGAGATAGGCTTTGATGTATTTCAGATTTCCAGAGGTTTTATACACTTGGATTGATATCATGCCCTTTTCAAGTCAGCTAAGTGTCTTTCTAATGCTTCTGGCTTGCCTTATTCTGCTGAAAATGTTAGATTGTAAAATGAATCTTTTATTTTCTATTTTATTGATAAAGTAAACCCTTTCCATGCCAAACATTCTGGTAATGCATAAATTTGGCATCCTGCCTGCCTGCTTCATCTATTAGATCAACTAGAGTAAATGAGACCGGATGATACATGGTCATAGCCGTAGTGTCAGCAAACAGAAGGGTTAGGTGTAGGGCACAGGCTGGCTCAAGAATTCTGGGAGTTGAAGTCCACAACTTCATAAAGGGGCCATAGTTGCCCATCCCTGGGCTTGGCCTTCCCTACTGCATGATTCCTCAAAGGTTGTTTCAATGGCTTGGTAAATAAAGGGGCAGATTTCATTCCACCCTTTGTTGCCAGAGCTTCAAGGTGCTCTCAGTGATACTGAGCACAGGACTCCTCCCTTGATGCATTATGCGAACCCTCAGGGTCTTGTCTTTAGAAACTAATCGTGCTCTCGCAAAGTTATCAGCCAAAGTCGCTCTGCACCAGGATTTAGTTTGATTTGTGTTGTTGTTGTTCACAGTCTCCTTTATGACCTTTGTGGTAAAAGGCTATGCTTTATTACAAAAGTTTAAGTTCCAACACACTTAATAAGGGGAAAAAATTAAAAAGCAATAGGAACAGAACTTTCCTCTTATAAGCAGCAAGTGGTAGCAATGCCACTCTTCTCCAGGCATGGTTCGCAATCATACATAAAAGAAGAAATGATTAAATCCACACATTATAATTTAAGCACTGCATGACTTTTTGGGCAGTGAAATGTTTCATCTGAGGCAGGCTGATGATAAAGCTGTTGCCTCTGGCAATTGTTTTCTAATGGATGCTATTTCTCAATATCCTGTTCCCTTCTATTTAGTATATATTCTGGAGTCACTTTGTATACTAGATCTCAAGCATCCTGTTGAAAAGCAGACTTTCTTCCAAAATTCTTGATAATGTGAAATTAGAGACTGTAGTATTAAATACTATTTAATATTTTAAATAGTATTCCTATTGACTGTCAGATGTGATCTTGACCTAAACCCTAGTTTAGGAAACAGACCCAATGCTGATATTCTTACAAAATATACATAAGCAGAAATGAAAAATATTTCCCTCCCTCCCTTCCTTCCTTAATTTTAGTCAACTCAAGGAGGTACACAGCCCTAATACTTCCAAATCCTATAATGGTTTGGTCAGATATAAAGTGACTGGCCCAAAGTCATCCAACCAGCTTTCTAAGAGAGGACATGTAACTTATGAGGTGATTTCTAACCCATCTATTTAGCTATTAAACCTAACTGTCTCTCACATATGAAAACATATTCTTTTTTAGTAAATCTATACTGGTTATTAATATTGAAACATCGATTCCTAGAGCAAATGATTCCTTTCTTCTGTTGTTACATTTACATAGAAAAGACATGTAGACAATATACATTACTGTACGACAATTCTTTAAGACACAACCAGGGAAGATATTACAATCTGAGTCTCAAGGGAGTACTTATATACTTACAATGACCTACAACCACATTGAAATATATCCTTCCAACAGCATGTGCCAGGGCATATCTGAATTAAAGCTTCCCATTAGTCTGTTAGCCATGATTAAAATGTAGTGATGTTCTCACATGTTTATAGACAATTAAAAGTAGTAATGGATATGATTAACCTTGAACAAACCCAGGAAAAATTATTGCTCTTTTGGACAAACCGAATGTGTTGATCTCAAGAAGACCCTGGAGGGTTTCACTTCCCACTTGGATAAGTGCCAGCAAGTTACAGGAAAGAAGCACAGAAGCGTGGGTGTGTTCTAAAGGTGAAAGTCAGTAGAAAGGTTTAGTTAAAAAGGGGGGGATATATACAGAATAATTCCTTTTAGCTAGACAGAATGCAGAATAATCCAAACAAAGCTAGAAGCCCAAGACTCTCTAGCATGAGACTATTGGCAGGAATGAGACTGGAATGAATAACATGCCTTCCAAGCACAACCACATCAAAGTCAGCAGAAGAACTCTCACAAATATGGAATGGAATAGAATAGAATAGAATAGAATAGAATAGAATAGAATAGAATAGAATAGAATAGAATAGAATAGAATAGAATAGAATAGAATAGAATAGAATAGAATAGAATAGAATAGAAGCTGGAAGGAGGCTTTGGAGGTCTTCTAGTCCAGCCCCCTGCTCAAGCAGGAGAATCTATACCATCCCAGACAAGTGACTGTCTAGCCTCTTCTTAAAAACCTCCAATGATAGAGCGCCCACAATTTCTGAAGGCAAGCTGTTCCACTGGTTAATTGTCCTCACTGTCAGAAAGTTTCTCCTTAATTCTAGGTTGCTTCTCTCTTTGATCAGTTTCCAACCATTGTTTCTTGTCTTGCCTTCTGGTGCTTTGGAGAATAACGTGACCCCCTCTTCTATGTGGCAGCCCTCAAATACTGGAATACTGCTATCATGTCTCCCCTATGTCTTCTTTTCTTTAGACTAGCCAAAGTCAAATCCTGCAGCCATTCTTCATATGTTTTAGTCTCCAGGCCTTTGATCATCTTAGTTGTTCTTCTCTGAATTTTGAATTTATGAAGTTATGAAGAAGTTATGGACAGTGTCAACCAAGCCTGTGTCCTGCATTTGACTTTAGTCAATGGGCTGCCAACAAGCATCAGTGAAGGGAAACAAAATTGCACTGATTCCTCATTCAGAAGCAAAATAGGTCAAGAAGAATCAGAAAAAGTGGGCAAAACGAAACCCCAAAGTCTAAAGTTTGAGGTATTTTATAGGGGCAAACTGATAGCACTGAATGAAGGTGGAACTAATGTCCTTTGTAAAGATGGAAAGCTTTAAGCTAAGCTAGGGAATAAAAGATGATGCAGGATATCAAACTGACTAGCAACAGAGTCACTGTGAGATTAAGTATTGTATTATAAGGAGAGACCGAGATTAAAGCACGGAACAAAGAAAGTTGTATTTATCAAAAAAAAAAAAACAGTGGAGGCCAGGAGTTTCCAAGAAGAGGAAGGTCTGTCCTGTGCTCTAAGTGCTTTCTCTCTTACTCTGCTCTCCCCATCTTGCCCCAATCTGAAAGCTTAATAGAAGTTCATTCAGGGCAAGAGAAGTCAGGAGGGCCAGAAAAAGAAAGATGATCATTTCCCGACAATGTTTTTGTCTGCTCCACTGAAGTCATAGGAAGGTAAAAGGCATTATATCTCCTCCAATTAAGTCAGACCTGACAACATGGACAAGCTTAAAAGAAAAAGAAGAGTAGGAAAACACTTGTCCGTGCATACACATGCACACCAAAACTCAGAAGGATAACAAGAGAATCGTGAAAGGAATTCTGTGTTTTTTATTTGCACTGGATGGAGAGCCAGAGTCATCATTTACTGAGCCACAACCGCTAATAAAGGTGTTTGTAAAGCTGGTGGAAAGAAAAATTTGTGCCAGGACAGTGACAAGAAACTGTTAATGAAGAGAATAAAAATATTCCACGGAATCACTTTGGGATTGATCTCGTTACTATAGTTGCTTTGTGGAGCTGCATTAATTTATTTGAGGCATGTGGCTATCTGAAACCACAGCGAAGCTGTTGTTTTCATTTGAACAGCTGTGGCTCTAGAGATCTTGTGTGAATCCATTTTCCTGTAAATAAGAAGTCTTGCCTTATTGCAGTTTTGTTCCTGGAGATTGTCTGATTCTCTATCTGCCGGCTGGAACTTATCTTCCATCTTACAATCAACCTGCCATAGCAGAAGGTCATCATGCCTGTAGCTATTAGAAAAAGTTACTCAAAATGATTACTTTTATATCATTTCATCCTCACAGTTCACAGGGGATTTTGAAAGTAAGAGAGAAATGACTGGGGATATTTTAGAGGGAGGGAGGGAGAGAAAGAGAGATGATAAATAGGTTAAAGATAGATAGATAGATAGATAGATAGATAGATAGATAGATAGATAGATAGATAGATAGATAGATAGATAGATAGATAGATAGATAGATAGATAGATTACAATAAACTTTTCCTCTTATCCCTTCACAGATTTTTCCTGATCAGGCCTTTTTTTTCAGACCACCAACCCAAGGCAAATAGATACAGTATTTATCCACTTTGGGGTGTGGCTTGAATGGAACACTGCAAGTTTGTTGGATTTCAACAAGTGGGATGGGACTCTATGACTTGTGGCTCATCATGGAATGATGCACTGGTTAGATGATGTATGTTGGGCTCTCCTATCAATCACTTGAAAGAATGAAGATGAACCCTGACAGATTGTCATGGTGTTTTCTGTTTGAAGTTGGCCAGAGTAAAGACACTCACTGGCAGCTTTGCTTTTGCGATGAATTGGAAGACGGAAATGTTGATTGTGTGGAAGTACCCAAAAATACCCTTTCATTTTCAGTCTACATTAGGGGGTTTTTTTTGGAGGGGGGTGCATTGGATCGATCCAATCTTTTCTATTTTCTGCATAAATTAAGAAATAAGCTCTATGTCTTTTACCAGGTAATCACAGCAAGTAAATGTTGTAGAAGCTGGATGATATACTGGATTAACCAGGCAGAGATTAACCATTCTAAACCTATGATATATTTCATTTTTATTTGCACAAATTTAGTTCATGAAGGGGGTTTGTGGACAATAGTGCTTGGCAGAAAAATGTCCCTCTCGCTCTAATCGAGCCTGATGGAGGGGAGGGAGGAAAGTGCCCTAACTGGATTTGGAATCCTGCCCTTGAGAAATTGTCCATACGATTTTTCTGCCAAAGAAATGTCATTTTTGCGTACTTGTAGAAGAAAATCTTTTTTTCCTTGGACACAAATGGCCTTTTGATTCTATTCCATTATCCACTCTCCCAGCATCCATTCACTCAGTGCTCAGCAGAAAAAGACTTATGAACATACAGCTGTTCATTGTCTTTGGAAATTCTGATTGATCTGGTTCATCTGTAGCTAACCATCTGCGGGCAGAGTCTGTTATTAACTTAAAAGGAAAGTTTCCTTCAGGTCAATCTTTACTCCATGTGATTTCATGACACAGCCGGGTAGCTTTGTTCTATTCAAAAGTAGCTTGCCATAATATCTAGAAGTATATCACCAGGGTTTGATTCGTTAGATGAACAATTGTTTTAGCATTTAGGGGATTTTAATAGTTTCAGATGTGGCTATGCTCTTCTTCTAGTAGAAAGGCACTGAAAAACTGCTTAAATTATATAAAATCTCAGGATGTATGTGAGAATATGTGTCTCATTTGAGAGTGTTCCCATCATTGCTACCCAAGCATGTGTGTAAGGTATCATAACTTCCACCCCACTGAGAACTTATACAGGATGGACTCAGCCAAATTGAATGTTACCAATGAATTCTTGATTTCAGGATTTCTCCTGATGTGAATGAAATAGAAGGAGAGAATGAAACAAGAGATCTGAATGCACAAAAGTAGTTAATTCTTATGGCATGCAGTATTAAATGAAACAGAAATGGAATGAGAGCAGAGATACAAGAAGGTGAAATAGTCAGCCTGGATGTATAAAAGCCACAAAAACTAAAGGAAAAGAAAGATAAAATGCAAAAGGCTATTTTCCCCATTTATTTGGAGGAATGACATTACATATTTTAATGTCGGTATGTCCCCCCCAAAGATGGGTATATATTGGTCACATAGTTATCCAACTGAAAGAAATCTCAGTGTGCTATCCTTAAGTGAGAAGAAGTGCTAACTGAAAAGTTTTGTAAAGACATTAATCTTGTCCCTAAGTATTTAACATGAATTGATTGATACACAAGCCAACAAGAAATCAGAAGTCAGAACTAGTCATACACTGCTAATCTTATTCCTTATCTCTTAGGATAATACTTTTTTAAAAGTAAAATTATTATTTCCCAGCCTCTTGTCCTGAGCAATTTTTGAGCAGTACCCATTAGATGACTTAAAGTAATAACATCTGCTTTCTGTAATTAACAAGATTCCAAAGTTATGCCTTCAGAGCAAGCACTAAAGTGATACAGTGCTGCCTCGGTACTCGACTGCTTCAAGACTTGTCGAATTTGGTTCTTGATGCATTTTGACATGAAAATGTTGTCCCATTATTCAGCCTTTGTTTAGTACTTGGCACACTGCTATAGGAAGAGGGAGACGCCTGTGGGCAATGGGCGGGAAGTCAGCCATGCTGGGAAGGTCACTATAAAAGGAAGGGGCAGCCACAGAGGGTGGACAGGAAGTCTGCCATGCTGAAAAGGTCACTGACATAGGAAAAGAGACAGGCAGAAAGTTGCAACTTCAAACAGTTGCTAAATGAACTGTCATAACTCAAGGAATATTTTTATTTTAGTATCCGTCACACCACCCAGAATGAATTAACGCTGAATACCAAAATACCACTGTACATCATAGAATGAAAAGTATCTGTCTTTTTCTCTCAGTCCAAGAAATTGAGGTTGCAGTGACCAATGGTGAACTTAAGGTAGTATCTGCATGAGGCTCATGGGGCTTTGAAGACAAAGCTGTAATCACTGAATGCAAGATTCTCCCTTAAATTTTCCATTAAAATGTTATTTTACTTGAGCAATAAAAGGGTTATCATTTGATAAATGTTCAGTGCAACAGATTTGAGATGCAACAGACAAAATTCCCATTTATTTTTAAATAATACAATTTGCACCATTTACCCAATAACATCACTATGGATGACATACTCTCTGATTTAATGGACTCTAGATAACTGGTCCATTAAATCAAAGCAACATTGCATTTCCTTCAGGGACCAGGTCTCATAAAAGCTCAGAGCTGGAAAACAGCAGGTTTAAATCCAATTAATAATAATAATAATTTGCTCTGCCTTAGGTAAATGAACCTCTTTTCTAAATTATCACATCCCATCTCAGAATGCATACCTTCATTTATATAACTAGCTCCCATGTAGTTATCTGGCAAAAACCTTGCAGGAATTTTTTTTGCCTTAGGACACAGAAAGAAGAATACTGGGGCTATATTACATTTAAAGAAATATGGCAGAAATAAGTCCACAGTACCCAGGATAAAGATAGTGCACCGATTCACATGAAATGAAAAACATTGTCCTCAAGAAATTAGGATGCTGTTCCAATTCCAATCATCTGAGCCTATCTATCCCCAAAGTCATAATTATTGTAAGAATAAAAAGGTCATAGTACTGGGCCACAGTGCCAAATCTCACAATACATCAAGACACATATGTTCCAGCGATGTATAATTAGAAGGCAATACAATATGAATTATTAAAACTTTATTTTTAAACTTAAAAGTTAGCAGGCAAAAGTTTAGTATAGTGGCCTCCTTCAGACTTATCACTACAGACTAAAAGTTCACATTGATTCATTGTGGGAAATAGTCAAGTTGGATTCTACCTAATAAAGCCCTCAAAATATTCAGATTATTAGAGATGACTTTGCTGAACATTTGCACCATGTTTTGTGTCTCACCGAAGGGACTAGCACCACAGGCATCCGCTTGAGCTCCTTGAGTAACCTTGGGAAAGTAATAATATTTTTTTTCATTCTTTTAAAGTTGCAGAAAAAGTTGGATATTTCTTCAAAGCCTATGAAGCCCCAGAGTTTCTCCGGTTCAAATTGACAAGATTGCAGTGTTTTCTGTCGATATGGAAGAGGTGATGAGGGTGTTCTAATGGTGGGATTCAGCCAGTTCGCACCACCTCGGCAGAACCCAGTAGCTAATTTTTTGTTGCCCAGGCCCAGAATGGACTTCTGGAAGTGGCATCCACACAGAGAACCAGTTGTTCACATATTTGAATCTCATCACTGGGGTGTTCCCACGCCTATTAGGATTACATTACAAGTGGATTTGGATTGCCTTTAGTTGGGAAATGGCAATATTACTTATTTAAAGTAATGTGGAACGAGCTCCCCCCAGAACTCCGGACGTGTCATGATCTCCGCACCTTCAGAAGAGAATTGAAGACTCATCTCTTCAATCAAGCCGGCCTGGCCTAGACCTCCTCGGGTTTTTATGTAAATCTTTATGTAAATTTTTTAAACAAGGTTGTTCGGGTTTTAGAATTGGGATTTTAACAGGTTTTAGTAACAGCCATGTATTAATTTAATTTATTTTTAAATATTTATTATTATTATCTGTTTTAATTGGGCTGTAAACCGCCCCGAGTCCTACGGGAGAGGGGCGGTATAGAAATTTAAGAAAGAAAGAAATAAATAAATAAAATATCTCTTTTTTTTTAAATAAATTCTTTTATTAAAACAGTCAGCATTGAACATAAAATCATAGTATGTATCGATCATCATAGCACCTGGTATACATCGCTAAGTATTAATCTTTGTAAACATCTGGTTTGATTTCAACATTCAGTCAAAATTCTTTAGCAATATCTAAAATCCCAAAATTACAAATGTTAATCTAATTTGTTACTTGTTTGGCTTCTTTTGTGCAGATTTTATCTCATTTGTTACAACCAGTGGTCAAAACAACAAATACATTGATTGACTGATTACTATCAGTATTGGAATAGGTTGTGGATGATGTCTATGTTTCTTTTGTGTGTTAAATAAGTGAAGTATAATGCTAATGTGAATATTACATATCTGCAAAAACTCTGGAATAAAAGGATATATTCCACATGAACAAATCAATTTGCTAGAGTCTCAAATAATATTAAGGGTATTAAGTAGGATTCTTACAATCTTAAAAAGAGATTAATTTGCTTTAATATTAATAAACTTGTTAGTATTGTATTATGAAGATATGTACAGTTTCAAAATCAATGTATTTTGGAGTTATAATAAAAACAAATTGGAGTTTTATCACCATGTGAAGAATTATGGATTTATAAAGGACTGGTATGACACCAGAAAGCCAGTTTGGTGTAGTGATTAAACCATCAGATTATAAATCAGGAATTCTAGTCCTACTTTGGTTGGCACAAACCCAAAGATGACTTTTTCTTAGCCCTAAGAAGGAGGCAATGGCAAACCACTTGTAAAAAAATATTTGTCAATACAAATCAGATAGTAACTAATTCCATGATTAAAAGGAAGGGGGGGAAGTATGATGCCAGATTGGACTTCATAGGATCACATTGCAGTAAGTTAAGGTCATTCCAGCTGCCCAAGCAGCTACCCTATAGACAGTGATGGGATTCAAATATGTGAACAACCGGTTCTCTGTGTGGATGCCGCTTCTGGAAGTCCATTCTAGGCCTGGGCAACAAAAAATTAGCTACTGGTTCTGCCGAAGTGGTGCGAACTGGCTGAATCCCACCACTGCCTATATAAGACAGTAGCAATATAAGGCAGATGATTACTTTAGTAACAGTAAACATATGATTTCATTTTGCATGGGAGAAGGAAAGGCAAAACATTCTTATATTTTACCTAGAAAAACACACGGATAGATAAGATAAAGTGTCTGATAATATAGGGTCAGATAACGGACCTCTGAGATCAGATGGTCCCACACTTTCAAGACACATAGATGCTGATTTCCATATGATAAAACTAAATCCAAAGCTGAAAAGATAGAATTACAGTGGGAATATGGAATATAAGAAGCATAAATATGGGGAAGAAAAGTGAACAATGAAACAAATCAATTACGCATTAACATTATAGGTACCAGTGATTCAAGTGGACTAGAACTGAGCGCCTTCATTCAGAAGATCATAATATTAGTGCTCAGGGCATAAAAAATAAAGCAGAAAGTACATTGTTTATATGGTCACGAAACATATAGCAAAGACCGTACTTGGTTATAAGGAAGTCAATGTCCAAATAATATCAATTAGAGTTTGCAGATAATCCTTTAATATGGTGATTATCGAACTTGATGAGCTTTTGGATCAAGCTCCATCAGACATTAATAAAACATGCAGGCAAGGCATGTCACTTGGGTTGGAGACTGGAATACCAAAACTGGAAGAAAATAGAGCTGAACTGCACAGTCTGGGAAACAGAAATGAAACAGAAGAATGGCAAATCAGTTTTTTTCAAATCCAATTATTCTGCAACAATAACATAGTTTTCAAACAACCAAAGTGATACCTATACATACATCTTCAGATAAGCACACAGAAATCAAATTGACTATTATTTTTCAAAGAAAGTAGAAGACCTCACTTATATCATCAAAGGCATTGCCAAAGGCAGACTGTAGAACAGATTGTAAACTGCTTGTGTGCAAGTTCCAAGCCAACTAAAGTGGAAGAAAAAAAGCCAACCAGTTTCAATGATACGATCTTGAGCATATAGCCATAATTTTCAAGAAGAGCATCAAAGAATCACTTTGAAGTCCTGAACCTAATTGACAGAGAACAAGAGGAACTATGAAATGAAATCAAAGTTATTAAAAATGAATGTTAAAAAGAGATGGCCAAAGACTCAGAAACAAAAGAAAGTCAAAAGGATTTAAGAATAAAAGGGGCAAGTTGCCAAGAAAAGATTGCCCAATCCCAAGACTTCCAAATTCTTTTTTTAAAAAAAAAAATTTTTAAATCAAGAATTTCAGGAAGGAACTTAACCAATAATGTGAGAGAGCTGCTAAAACAGACAAGAACCAATAGTGCAACATTCTACTGAAGATAGAAACAAACTGGAATAAAAATTAAAATCTTCCAAAAAGTCTCCATATGCAGAAGGTTCCACCTTTAATTGAATACCAGTTGACAGATAGTAACTGATTCCATGAAAATCAAACAAATATGGGAGGAATACAGTGAAATTCTGTATAATAAAGAGGTCAACATCTAAGGCAGTTTGAAAGCTATTTCCTTATTTACAAAAACCTCTGATACTATAAATGGAAATTAGATCACCACTCTGATTATTACCAAGTTGAAACATCTGTATTATCCAATGCAAATTAAATTCCATGCATAGAAATGGAGATGCCACATGTATATTGGAAAGACTATAAACTCTCTCCTTACTTATTCAACCCATATGCTGAATATATTTTGAGGGTGGGTGGATTGGAGAAAAACCAGCATGGTTTTAAAATTGGAGTAAGAAACATCAGTAACCCACTTTATGCTGATGACAGCACCCTGACAACTGAACATGCAAATAATCTGCAAATTCTACTCATGAAAGTCAAAGAGCACAGTGGAAAAAATGACATTATGGTTAAAGAAGACCAAACTAATGACAACAGGTGTAGCAACCACCTTAGAATTGAAAATGAAGATATACGTAGATTCAGCTTTTAGGATCAATTACTAACAATAAAGAAAGCAGCAGTAGCAGAGAGTAGCACTTGATAGGATATCGATAAAACCTTGGAAAATATATTGTGGCCTGATGATCAGAAATATTGAGGCAGTGGTTTTTCCTTTGATACTTTATGGAAGTGAAAGTTGGACTCTGAAGAAGCAGGGTAAAAAGATACCCTAGAATTTTGTATTGGAGGAGACTTCAACATGGATAGCCCTTGCAAACAAATGAGTCATAGATGGATCCTCAGTCAAAGTTCAGATTGTGTTACACATTTTGCAAAGATCTGGCTTTCTTGAGAAGTCAATAATGATCAGAAAGATGGAAGCAGGATGGATGGACTCAGCTATAGCAGTGATAAATGTACCATTGGAAGACTGGAAAGATCCGGATGGGGACAGATCATCCTGATAATGTCTATTGAAGTGGTCACTAAGAGCTGAGATTGACTTGATGGCACATAATCATGTTGTGACTGAAATTGTCAGATATCAGATATTAATATTACCAGTGGGTTTTCTTTGCCCCCCCAAAAAACATACTTTGTATATTCTTTCCTCTTTTTGATGCAACAAATAAAATGTGTGGAATATAGGAAAGCATCTAGTTGCTGTTTTATAAACAGCTGGAAGGCAACAACTAATTTAATTAACAATATTAAGCAGGGAGAAATGGAAACAGTATAAAAATTAGTCATGATTTGCCATCATGGCTTCCTTTAGTTTTTCAGAAATTACATTTATAATAAACAGCTGTGAAACTGATCATTACTCCCAATGTTCAAAATTAGAAACCTTTTAGATTCTGCTTTCTTAAGACTGACAACAGAATCCAATAAGGGCTATATATCAAACAGGCCTTCAGTTGTGAATAAATTTCAGCTGCCTGAAAGATTGGAAGGCAAGAGAAAACCAACTTATAATCACTGCTCAAAACCAAAATACTACAAATCAAAAGCCACCAGTAACTTGAAGTGCCAGGAAATACGGTTGTTTAATTGAATTTATATATGTTCCTGTCTTGGAATGCTCAGGGCAGTTAATAAATTACTGTGAAATAAAATAACTTAATCTAAACTAAATAAATCATATATACTTCATCCCTACTTACCAAGTGCTGGGCAAATAAGCAAACAAAAAGTGTTTGATTGCATTTAAAGGACGCTTGGACCAGAGTTAGAGCAAATCACCAAGGAAGGCTATTCATTTTAATGGGAAGCACTTTTGGAAAGTCTTCCTTGTGTTGACCTTGGAAAGACTTTGAAAGACCAAAGGAAAGGAATGATTGACAGTTGCTCTCTAGCAAAGGTCTTTTCATATCACATTCAGCTCCCTCTGGAGCTGTCAGGAAGATGCCTTGCATTCCAATCATGTGCTCTACCACTAGCCCAATGGCTAAACTATCATCCATCATGGTAATGCAAAGAGAAGATAAGTCAAAGGAGAAGGGCTCCTGCACTCATTGTTTTCGGGTTGTTGTTGTTTTTTTTAATAGTGCAGGAAAACATTTCCATATTTAAATTCCACTGCATTCAACCAGAGCACTTCTAACATCCAGATGGGTTTTAGGGTGACAAACCACACAATCCCTAAATCTTACCTTTAGCAATGTACATTGTGTTTTGCAGAACTGACTTTCGTTTTTTCACTTACATTCAATGACTCCATTGTATGTTTGTTTACAGCCTGAGAGTCAAATGTAGCCAATACTATTAAATAAACTTTCAAATGTTCTTCAAAAGAAATTGAAAGCTAGGTTAAGTGTGGTCTCTTTTATTGTCTGCATTAGTAAAGCACTACTTCTGTCTGGCAGGTGCATTTATAGATTTAAGGTGGGAGGCATCGAAATGAAGCACTTGGGCATTTACTTTTATTATGTCACCTAGTACTTTTATTATGTCACGTAGTGCCTCTTCAATTTTTCTAGTTGCTAACGTAAATTACACAGAAACTATTTCCAATGGAGATTGTTCTACTTTTGTTCTCTGATAGGCAGACCCCAATGCAGCTTTCTTTTAAAAAAAGTTTTTCCCCCCAATATATACATTTTAGTTCAATGATCATACTCTGAATGCAGCTTATGGTAGAGTGCCTCCCTTTCTGCATTTTTTAAAAAACAGGAATTCTCTTTGATGTTAGCATCTTGTACGGTGCAAGTATTTTTTTTACCCCTATGAAATGGGGTTAGAACAAAACAGAAAAACAGGGTGGTAGTGGTGGAGAGCAATAAAAAGCTACACTGGTTTTTTTTTACTCATTTCACACCCATATACACATGCATATACACACATATGCATACAGATACACACACACACAATATCTGATGGATATTGCTCTCATGTTCTGTTCCAGAAACCTAGAATTTGGTAGTTTTAATATTACTGTAAGTTGAGTTTGACATTTACACCTTAACATTTAGGTATGAATGAAATACAGTACAGAGGGAAGTCAGATTGATAGATGTAATACAAGTTAGACAATTTAGCAGACTAAAATTATATGCTGCTTTGAATGTCTCATTAGCTATAACAAGATATGTAAGTAGATTTCTGCATGCTGACCTGAAAATGTACTTGGGGAAAAAAAATATTTCAGACAGAATAAATGATCAGGGAACTAACTTGGAAGTCATTCTTCTTCTTCCATAGCTTTGGGGACAAAGGTCTGAATTGCACACGTTTTTAATGCACTTAAGTGGACTTGCCCATGCTCTTAGCCACTTTCTCTTTCCCTTTAATTGGCTACTGGTTTCAGTCATTTCCTAAAATATTTTTCTTAGGGGGTCCTTTCCATTTCAGTTGAATTCAGTTGATTCAGTTGAATTTCCATCATCTTTCTCCACTTCACCTATCCATCACCTAGAAATGCAGGTAATTCTTGACGATCATTCGTTCAGTGATTGTTTGAAGTTATAACAGCACTGAAAAAAATAATTTACGATTGGTTTTCACACTTAACCTCTGCAGCACCCTGTGATCACATGATCAAAATTCGGGCACTGGGCAACTGGCATGTATTTATGACACTTGCATGGTTCTGGGGTCGTGTGATTTCCATCTTCAACCTTCATAACCAGCTTCCGACAAGCAAGTCAATTGGGGGAAGCCAGATTCACTTAACAACCGCATGATTCATTTAACAACTGACAAAAAAGTCATAAAACGGGGCTTACTCACTTAACAACTACCTTGCTTACCCATTTTGAGCCCAAGAAATTTTGGCCTCATTTATGGTTGTTAAATCAAGGACTACCTCTATACGTGGATCTCAAACCTAGCTTGGTTCAAGGGCTAAAACAGGAGAAGAAACATTTGAAGTCCAGACCATTATTCTGTAAGCTTAAATAACATACTGTAGTGTGATTATCCCTTGTCACACTTCCTTGTGAACTTACTGGTGAACCGGAATTGTAGAATTGTGTTCACTGGCTATAAGTAGGGAACAATGTTTTGATAAAGATAGATTAGACTGAGACTGACACAAAGTAAACTTGTCAGCAGTGCAATTTTTCTAAGAACAATAATGTCAAACCTTATCGTGATCACTGATCAGAACAAACACAAAAAAACAAAATGCGAAGAATGCGTTTTCTCGAATTGGTTTCAACACACCAGTTCCTTTGCCTACCTCCGTGCCCTGAATAACTGCTTCAGAGTTCCCCTGTGTTAAACCTTCCGTTCAGCTGCTTTATGAGGCTATACTTCTAAATCCCACATCCACAGAAAGTCACTTTTATATTTACAAAGGGAGATGTTCTGGTTGAATTAACTGTTCTTTGTAGTAGTATATCTTCACATGTGAGGGCAGAACACAGTCAGAATATTCACGCCTTCATGTGGCCCTTAGATGAAACTTCTCAGAGTCCCTCCAAACATTATCACTAGACTGTAACTTTTAACACAGAAGAACTAGGGGGTTATTAAATAAAATAGGTATCCTGTAATTGACCTGCACCCTTCAATTAACACCTGGAAGTGTTAAATAGGAAGAGCTACTGTACCTTACCTAAGTCTCACCTGGAAGTGAGACTTAGGTAAGGTACAGTAGCTCTTCCTATTTATTTTATTTTTTATTTATTTTATTCGGATTTGTATGCCGCTCCTCTCCGAAGACTCGGAGCGGCTCACAACATATATATAAAACAATTTAATCTAAATCCGAACAAAATACATTAAAAATAAACCCCCACACATACTCATCAGTCACACCACAATCAACAATCATCCCCAGGCCTGCCGGCAGAGGTAGGTTTTTAAATTCTTTCGGAAGGCCGGGAGAGTCAGAAAAACGCGGACTTCAGGAGGCAGTTGGTTCCAGAGGGCGGGCGCCACAACAGAGAAAGCCCTCCTCCTAGGGCCCGCCAGACAACATTGTTTCACTGATGGGACCCGGAGGAGGCCGACCCTGAACGCTCTCACCAGTCGTAGAGAAGTATGTGGCAGAAGGCGGTCCCGTAAGTATCCTGGTCCCATGCCATGAAGGACTTTATAGGTAATAACCAACACCTTGAATTGGGCTCGGAGACCAATAGGCAATTTAGTCTTGCAAATTTTGCTATAACAGCAATCAGATAATTATTTCCCAGATACTTCATCCTCATTAAGATCTTACCTCCTTTTTCTAATGCCTAAACTAAGCAATTCTGGGAATGGAGGGGGAAAGAAAGATTGTGGGGCTATTAAACGTGTCACCTATTTGGGAATCAAATTCCAAAGATCATTCTGATCTCTCAGGTTCACTGAGGGGACTTCCTGGTGCAGTAATTAATTACTGGGGACAATTTAAATAAACACAATCCTGTTTGGTTTGGTCCTGGCAGCTCTTTTAATCTCCTTCTCCAGTACCCATTCCACAAATTCTAAATTAGCCAGTAAAACAAGAATTTCAGAAAAAAACTTGGAAATTCACAGTATGAATTGCATTTAGTTAGTTTAATTATTACATTTAAATGCAGTTTCAATTGCATTTAGATTCTGGTTTGGCCCTGCCTACTTTTTAGGATGAGAACCTTGGCATGCTACACAAATCCTATCCAGCCCAAAAGTTGTGCATCCCTAATCAAGGACCACCATAATGAAAAGTTTGTAGGCATTAATTTTTAGTAAGACTGTGAGTCTGAAATTTTGTTTGTTTATTTATAGTACTTTTATGGCTGTCTATCTCAAAAGATAACTCTAAGTGGCTCTTTGTCTATGCATTATTGCCATACATTTTTTTAAAAAACTTGCTTTATCCATGCTCGGGATTTTTGTCTGAGTTCTCATGTCACTAACAGAGCATTCGAACTCTCTGTTTTCTATTAAGTTACAATGTCCTTCCAAGCATTGAGAAAGATATGTCCTCCAGAAGCTCTTTCAAAAAGTTCCCAGGATTATCTCCACACATATGAGCATGCAAATTGCTGCACTGATGTTGTTACCCAGTTTGGTAGTGAAATGTCTACAAGAAAACAATCAAGCTCAGGGATCCCATACAACTGCTTCAATTTGCCAGGAATCCCAACAGAAGTGCTTGTGATTGCATGTGCATATTTCAACAACTAGGAAAACTTCTCAAAACTACCATGTCAAATCTTCCAATTATATGTTCATTATCTTCCACATTATATGATTATTTTAATTTGATGACTGCACTAGGAATTAACTTCAATAGCCTCTTGGCCACAGCAGCCTCAGCAGGCTGGGAGACACTTTGCTTACCCAATGTGATTGAATTTGATTATTTTGTGAAACTCTAAGGGTTTTCACTGTTCTTTTTGTCAGCAACAATCTAGCTATACACTCTTAATTAAAATTATAGTACTAGCTACAATTTTCATGATCAGTCCTCTGTTTCTTTCGTTGGCATGGGAAAACTGGATCATATCCCATTTTGGCCTTCTTTAAAGGGACAGAAGCCCTATGAAACGAGCCTAATGATTTTTAACATAACTTGGGAAATGGTTCTGTGTCCATATGAATGTCAATGCTGCTAACATTGAATATTCTTGCTTTGACAAAATATGCAGAATTGTCTGGTATTTTTAGAGTTAACTTAGATGATGCTGGGGGGAGAAAGAATGTGTGTGGGGAGTAATTAAGATAAGGAATATGCAGGCTACAGAAGGAAGTGAACCTTTGCCCTTCGGGCTGATTGGAGAATGTGATTTATGACTGCAAAATAGAGGAGGGTAATAGGCTGGAATATTATGTGCAGAGGAGGGGAATTCAGATCTTGGCATCCTCCATGCCTTGCCGACACTGTGTTTACATGATTAAAGGCTTTTTAGGATAAACAATGCCTGGAAGTTCTTTGAAGTGTTCCATTAGTCAGAACCATGACATCATGCCAAGATCTGAATTCCCCTCCCCTGCACATAACATTCCAGTCTATTCCCCTCCTCTATTTTGCAGTCATAAATCACGTTCTCCAATCAGCCCGAAGGGCAAAGATTCACTTCCATTCTGTAGCCTGCCTATTCCTTATCTTAAATACTCCCCACACATATTCTTTCTCCTCCCCTCCCAGCATCATCTAAGTTAACTCTAAAAATACCAGACAGTTCTGCATATTTTGTCAAAGCAAGAATATCCAATGTTAGCAGCATTGACAATGGACAGAGCATGGTAAAACAGAGAGGTTCCTGGTTGACAAAAGAGTTTTCCCATATTTATTCAAACTGTATGTTGAATTAAGGGAAGCTGGACTGGAAGATGAGTGTGGTTTTAAAACTGGAAGAAAAAACATCAATAGCCTATGCTATGATCCCAAAGGTGTTTTTTCACGAAGCAACTGGATTTTCTTCTTTTTCTTTGAAGACATTTCACTTATCATCCAAGAAGCTTCTTCAGCTCTGACTGGATGGTGGGGAATCCAGTCAAAGCTGAAGAAGCTTCTTGGATGAGAACTGAAACATCTTCAAAGAAAAACAGGAAAGTCCAGTTGCCTTGTGAAAAAGCACCTTTGGGATAACTATGTCCTGGATTACTAAGAATCTCCATAGACACCAATGTTATGATGATGACATGATGCTGATAGCTGAAAATGCAAACAATCTGCAAGCCCCAGTACTAAAACTCAAGGGGCACAGTGAAAAAAAATGGGAGCAAAATTAAATACAAAGAAGACCAAACTAATGACAACCAGAAGAACAATCAGGCTTAGCATTGATAAGTAAGATATCAAAGAGCCAGATAACTTTTGCATTTTAGGATCAACCTGTGTTCTGATTCCTCCTCCTCCTGCTGCTAGCCTACCTCAAACAATTGTCATATAGTGTGCCTAAGGTTCAAATTAAGAGGTACTTTCCATTAGTTATTATACTGTAGCTATTTGAAAGCAAAGATGGAATACCCGTGGCCCTCTAGACATGGTTTGTCAATGATGAGAGATGTTGAAAAGTGCATTGCTATGAGCAAAGTGTTGGCCAAGCCATAGATTGGTCCAGCCATCGTGGGACTATCACAAATCAAAAGCCCCCAATACAAACTATACATTAGTATGGCTTTGATACACTTTTGGAAAATCAAGGCACACATGATTATTAGCAAGCAATAGGCAATAAGCAGTGGTAGAGGGTGGCCCTTCTAGAAATTGGGTTCATTACTAAAATATCATAGCCCTCCTTGGCCTTCTGTCACTGACTGATAAGGCTGGTAATTGAGCATGGGAAACTTTCTAGCTAATTCAGGAAAAGGAAGTTAACCCTGAATCTGGTATCCCTGAATCTGCTGGGCCAAGAAGGACTTCCTTGATAAAGCAATCACATAGCCTTCCAGGAATTTTAGAGCAAAGATGTGAGGACCTAGTATGAGAGACCCAAGAGAAACATCTAAATGCAAAATGGAGGTTTTGAGTTTGTTTGTTTTTACCAAAATGGGTTTCTTTGCCTAAAACTAGCTATACCAGTCATACAAATGGATGGATATGTATTATTCATCAATATATTCTTACAGTAATACTTCTTAAATTTCTTAGGCTGCAGGGAATCTCTGAACATGAACTTGCACAATGAGGAATCCAATGGCTAGGTCATACATATATTCAGAGTTCTGCTAAACCATAAACCAGAATCAATATTTTTTTTCAGGCCGTGAACCATATTTTGCCTAGAGTGGCTAGGTCAAGAATTACCATTGGAATTCATTTACATTTAATTTCAATTGAACCAATTTAGTCAAATGCAGTTTATATAATTCCTTTCAATGCTGTGTATTTTCTCTTCTCTAAAATAGTAGCGGCCTAAACCAAACAAGCCACAATGTAGTAAAGTTTGAACAGTGAATTTCCAGAGAGTTGGGAGACATGCTCTTGAGCAAATGTTCCCTTTGTGCCTATTGGGTGCCTCTTCATTATATAGCACAGGTGTCAAACTCGTGATATCACGTGATGTGTCATGACATATCATGACTTTTTCCCCATTGCCGGCAATGGGGTGGGCATGGTTTTGGTGTGACATATCCGGCCTGTGGACCGGCAGTTTGACACCCCTGTTATATAGCATTCACTGACAATAGATCCATTATTCTCTGAAAGCACTGAAAGTAAGGGAATCTTCAAGGACCTTCCTATTTCTATCATTTTTGATGGATTGCCATATTGCTATCATTAGCTAATCCAAAGTGATCCATAGAACATGGAACACAGAATGTAGAACAGTGATGGCAAAACTTTTAGAGACTGCGTGCCCAAATTGCAACCCAAAACCCACTTATGCATCGTCGAGCACCGGGTAGGTGTGGCCCATTGGGTGGGTGTGGCCCATTGGGTGGGTGTGGCCCATCGGGTGGGTGTGGCTGCAGTGGTAACAGCAGACTGGATGGGACTAAAAAGTTCGATCAATCAATTCCAACTTTGCAAGATCTTTTTTTTCCCGCAAGAAGTTGAAATTGACTGATTGACCCTTTTTTTTTTTTGCACACCGCGACAGAGGCCTAAAGCTAAAAGGTTTTATAAAACCCAGCTGAAGGCCTAGGACTGGGGCAATGGTGCACGTGCCCACAGAGAGGGCTCTGAGTGCCGCCTCTGGCACCCGTGCCATAGCTTCGCCACCACTGGTGTAGAATAATAGGGTTGGGCAGGGCAGAAGGGATGGGGAGGGGGGTGGGGAGGGAGGCAGAGCAGTTTTTGAGCACTCGGTGTCTAAAAGGTTCGCCATCATTGAACCAGACATACATAGTTCCCTTAATCATTCATAACATGGTTTAGCCTTCAGACTCCTGATCATCTCTGTTGCTCTGCTCTGCACTCTTTCTATCTTTGTGACTGACTTCATGACTATTTCATTTATTTAGCAAATTTATAAGCCATTAATCTCGCAGTTTGAGGGGATTCTGCTCTTCTCCATGTTGAAGAAACGTTTACCAAGAGTTGTATCCCGTGTTGCAACAACTGGTTCACCACTCAGATTTTCTTCCAATTAGAGCTGTCATACACATTCACTTTAAAGCTTTCTGTATACGGCAATCACAAAATAAGTGATCAGTAAGAAAGGTAGCATGAGCTTCCTTCCAAGATAGTATTTGTATTATTTAATTTCTGGCTAGGTTATTTTGTCTTGTGCATCTTTTGCCATGTCAGTTATTCCTTCAAATTTATTCACCAGAGCAGAAATTATTGAAAAAGTAAAGCTTCAAATCATATTCCCAGACCTGCTGTCTCCCAGTCCTGGATTCTTTATAATTTTATTTTTAAACAAGAAACCTTCTCTTCTGTTGAAAAACACTGCCATCTTCTGGCTTGCCACAAAACTGAAGAAGTTGACCTGAGAAAGAAATGCCACTGCATTTAATGAATGTGCTCAATCATAAAAGTCAACTGTGCTTTGAACTTGTATGGAAATTGCCAGTGATCATAAATGAGATTGCATCTGAAAAGACCCATCACAGGCTTAAGTTTTAAAGCAACATTATTAAAGCCACAGCTCTGTGCAGTTTAAGAGAGAGAGAATTTTCTGCAAGAGTCAAAAGCAAGCTATTAAAGCAGCAACATTAACCAACATAAAAGATTTTTAAAAATGAATTTAGAGGGCAGGGAGTTTAACAAAAAGGGCATGGAAGCATAAACTAGACTGCCAAATTACAAAGGAAGCATGCTCCGTTGCCAACACAGTAACACATCAGCGTTATAACATTTGTGAGTTATGCATTTGGGTTGTCTTTTTAAGTGAATCTATGACTAAGACTTTGCCTAAAATACCACCTCCTACAGCCTTGCCTGCTGATAGTCCTTGCCTTAGGAAGCTGACATCTGTTTAGTGGGAACAGATAGTGAAAAAAAATGTTGGAGCCAGCAGACTAAGGTAATCAGTAGATAAATGACAACTAATCCAAGACTGCACAACATACTATTGGTGGTTCTGTTTATGTCTGTCTGGCACTATCTATCTTGTTTAACTATTTTGAACGTTGAGGAGGTACTGCTAGGGATGAAAGTGTTTCAGCTTTTCTTCCTCCTCATGAGCTAAATTGTGTTTATGAAATAAAGATGCCACACGCAGATAGTCATTAAATGGAATCCTGGAAAAGGAAAAGGATTTACAGCAGCTTGATGGCAGCGGAGCACGATAACCCACATAGGCAAAGCATGCGCTGCAATATCAATCATTTCTGCCCATTAAACATACTTGTGTGCAATGTTATTTTGCAAGTACAAAAGAGGCAGATTTTGCAGGGTGAAATTGTAACACACATTCCATCGCTTATATCCCCCCCACACACACACTTGCACACTTTCTGTGGATGCAGCATTTATCACAAGCACCTTCTAGATGTGTTCATCATGAGCAACCAGCAGTTCATGAGTGTGTAGGGCCTCGCTATATCATTTGCACACATACAAGTGGGCAACGCTGAAGATTTTGAACGTTTTCTTTGGACAAGAGAATTAAGAGGCACAGCTGCAACTTGCAAAGTTGCTTACCTCTTCTATAGTTTTTTCTAAAACTCCCAAAACTCTGAGGTGGGGGTGGGGTGGCATTTTCTGTAAAGTTTTAAGGCAACAACATAGACCCACCCACCCTTTTTGAGTCCTTTCCAGTTGATTCTAGTTGAGTCCTTTCCAGTAGATGTGAATGGACCTTCACATCTAAAATGTAACACAGAGTTTCATGGTACTTTTACAATTCAAGCAAAGGAAAAAAGCTATTGCATAGATCAGAGGTAGGCAACCTTGGCTTTTTTATGACTCATGGACTTCAACTCCCAGAATTCCTGAGCCACCATGGCTCAGCTTGGAAACCTTTACCTTTCCCCTCAGCATGGCTGGCTCAGGAATTCTGGGAGTTGAAGTTCACAAGTCATAAAAGAGGCAAGGTTGCCTATCCCTGGCATAAATCTTTGTGATCATAAATAACACCAGCCTTTTTTCCTTATATAGATGAGTCAAGTCTCTCTGATCATGGCAGACTTTGATAATGGAGATGGCTGATGTAGTCCAACTTGCTGCTATTCCATCCCTCCACCATGAACACCACCAAATTTTACTTGAACATCCCTGATAAGCAATCTCTGCTTAAATACTTTAATATAGTTTAGAAGCTAAGCTCAAGCAGAAGGGAGAACAGGTCAGATCATGACAATATTTCTTTTTATCACACAAGCGCCAGAAGAGATGTTTAGAGAAGCAATGGAGGGAAAGCAGATCCGAATGTGATCGAACCAAATTGGGAGCTTATATTAAGACCTATTTGGAAGCAATCACTACGGCAAGATCTCAGCATCTTTCCGCATTGATTGCGTCTGCGGAATCTCATCCGGCTTCCCTGTTTAGGGTGACTCGCTCTCTCCTTGGTACGGGGAGGAGAGAGGAACTTTTGCAGGGCAATGCCGCAGAATTTAACAGCTTTTTCGCAGACAAGGTCGCTCAGATCCGGGCTGACTTGGACTCCAATTGGAACACAGTGTCGGCTGACAATGAGTCAGTCGAGATGACAGAGGCCCGTCTTAGTCCTGTTGAATGGGAGGAGTTTGATCTGGTAACTCCTGATGACGTGGACAAGGCCATTGGAGTTGTGAGTTCTGCCACCTGTTTACTGGACCCGTGCCCCTCCTGGCTGGTTTCAGCTAGCAGGGCGGTGACACGGAGCTGGGTCCAGGCTGTTGTTAACGCTTCACTGAGGGGGGTCCTTTCTGGCTCCCTTAAAGGAGGCACTTGTGCGCCCCCTCCTCAAGAAGCTTTCCCTGGACCCAGCAGTTTTAAATAATTATCGTCCAGTCTCCAACCTTCCCTTTTTAGGGAAGGTTGTTGAGAAGGTGGTGGCGCTCCAACTCCAACGGTCCTTGAATGAAGCTGATTATCTGGGCCCTCAGCAGTCTGGGTTCAGGTCCGGCTACAGCACAGAAACTGCTTTGGTCGCGCTGACCGATGATCTCTGGCGGGCCCGGGATGGAGGTTATTCCACTATCCTGGTGCTTCTTGACCTCTCAGCGGCTTTCGATACCATCGACCATGGTATCTTTCTGCGCCGGTTGGAGGGGCTTGGAGTGCGGGCCACCGTTCTGCGGTGGTTCACCTCCTACCTCTCTGGCCAGTCGCAGTCGGTGTTTGCAGGAGGTCAGAGATCGGCTCCGAGGCCTCTTCTGTGTGGAGTCCCTCAGGGGTCTGTTCTCTCACCTCTGCTTTTTAACATCTACATGAAGCCGTTGGGTGAGATCATCCGTCGACACGGGGTGAGTTGTCATCAGTATGCTGATGATACTCAGCTCTATATCTCTACCCCGCGTCATTACAGCGAAGCAGTGGAAGTGATGAACCGGTGCCTGGAGGCTGTTGGGGTCTGGATGGGTGCCAACAGGCTCAGACTCAATCCCGACAAGACGGAGTGGCTGTGGGTTCTGCCTCCCAAGGACAATTCCATCTGTCCATCCATTACCCTGGGCGGGGAAGTTTTGTCCCCGTCGGAGAGGGTTCGCAACTTGGGTGTCCTCCTCGATCCACAGCTAAGTTTAGAATACCATCTTTCGGCTGTGGCGAGGAGGGCATTCGCCCAGGTTCGCCTGGTGCGTCAGTTGCGGCCCTATTTGGACTGGGAATCACTCCTCACAGTCACCCATGCCCTTGTCACCTCGAGATTCAACTACTGTAATGCTCTCTACATGGGGCAACCTTTGAAGAATGTCCGGAGACTGCAGGTGGTTCAGAATGCGGCCGCGCAAGCCATCTTGGGTCTCCCAAGACATGCTAATGTCACTCCAACCCTCCGTGAGCTGCACTGGCTGCCAATTGGTCTCCGAACACAATTCAAAGTGTTAGTTATGACCTATAAAGCCCTATATGGCAATGGGCCAGGATACTTGCGGGACCGTCTTCTGCCTCATAAATCCCAGCGATGGTTAGGGCACATAGGGTTGGCCTCCTACGGGTCCCGTCTGTTACACAATGCCGTTTGGCGGGACCTAGGGCTAGTGCCTTCTCTGTTGCTGCCCCAGCCGTCTGGAATCAACTTCCCTCAGAGGTTCGTAGTGCTCCTTCCCTCCTAGCTTTCCGAAAACTTTTAAAAACACATCTATGCAGACAGTCTTGGGGCTTGTGAGCTGCGCTCTGCCCCTGGGCCTTTGATTGGGACTGTATGTTGTATGAGTGGGTATAGTTTTATTGTTTTTTATATTGTATATTATTATTTTAACTAATTTATATTTTGTACTTGTATTATTTGCTGTGAGCCGCCCTGAGTCTGAGGAGAAGGGCGGCATATAAGTCAAAATAAAGTAAAAGTAAAGTAAAGTGATAACCAACAATCAAGCAAGAGGTGGCATCTCATCATAAGAATCACATAGCAATATGTCCATCACACAGAAGAAAACAACAAAGAGTAGAATCTCCCAATCATATACAACAGCGATCCCCAAGCTTTCCAACTTGGTAGTCTGGCATGGCGGGTGGAAGCGTGTGAGTGGCAGGCGCACACGCACACACACAGAGCTCCATTTGTGTGAGCAGCGTGTGCGACCTCCACTCGTGCAAATGGTGCTTACACTCACATATGAAATTCCACTCGTGTGAGCAGAGGGTGCTTGAGTAGAGGGTGCTTGTGCTCACGCGCAAAGCTTCATTTGCACAAATAGAACTTTGTGTGCAAGCACAAGTGCCCTCCACTCATGCAAGAGGAGCTTTATGTGCGCATGCTTGCCTGCCACTTGTGGGACAGGAGCTTCGCACGAGCACCCATGTCCATTTCTCCTACGGCCTGGTTTTGAAAAGGCTGTGACCCCTGATGTACAAGACTGATAGAACTGGCAACTATATATTCCAAAGCTGCCAACAGACTTCACTTCTCTAAGGTCATAGCAGTGAAGATGCTACCTAGGTAGCAAGGAAAGATCTGCAGATGGAAAACTGGCCTCAGATGACCCCTACGGCCCAACTTTATTATGATTAAGACAAAATGTTTTCTCTGTCTTCACCCTGTGTAAAAAAAAAAAAGCAATAACCAATGAATTAGAATAAAATATAGTTAAACTAAGCCAAAATCTAGTCGCAGTTCTAAGGCTAAAATTGCTATGGCTAGCAGGACTGGGCATACTTTGAAAATGATTTTTAAAAAACGGTTTAGACATTATGCAAACTCAGGCACACAATACTTTCTCTGTTGTTCATGAATATAGCCCCTTTTTTCAGTTTTCTGTGCAACAAGAAAAAAAATGCTACTGCAAAAGACAATACAGAAATCTCAATTTACCAGATTACAATTCAACAGAATTCGAATGGAGTAGACCAATTTTCAGCACTGATTTAGTGTTATTTGCATAGTTACATTGTTATGCAAATGACACAACTTGCTCCAGATGAGCCCTTTCCAGATGAACAGACATTTGCCAACAATGGATCTTCACATCTAAAACTTAACACCGAGAGTTTCATGGTACTTTCACAATTCATGCAAAGGACAAAAGCTATTGCATAGATCTAACTTACAGTGGTTCTAGCCTTTCAATTAACACCAGCTTTTTTCCCCTTCTGTAGATGAATACTCACTACAAATTAGCTCTACCACTTCTGTTTTGTTGTAATTAAGTACAGTAATTCTTTAATTAGGGTATTTAAAGATTAATAAAAGCTAAGAAAGCTTTTTTTTTAAAAAAAAATCCCAAATACAATTGTAATGTTAAGGATGACATACCTGCCAAGCATGTGAATTATGAGCTGACGGCTGCTTCTGCTGCTTCTGATTAATGCACTCATTAGTCACTTGACCCAGCTGCGGTACAGTTTGCAAATAGGCATTAGACACATTGTCCAAACAGGAAGATATTTAGATCCTTAAATGAAAGAAGGCCAAGCTTTCAGGATATTGTTTAAACCTTCAGTGGGTGTGAAACCTGGTTTGATTAATCCATGCTTTGGAGGAGGTCAAGTCCCAGCTTTTCCTTATCCAGAGTCCTCCAGATGACCATGATATCTGGAAGCTAATGGGAGTATCAGGAGTATCAGGTTGAGGAAGGTTAATCTAAAGGATGGAACACTTCCAAGTCCCTCTTTTGTGGAGCAAGACAGAGCTGCTTTCAAAAACCACACCATTAAAAAAAAACACAGCATTTTTTTCCCCATGGAGCAAAACCAATGCAGGATATAAGCAAGGCTTTCTTTCAATCTTACTTTGAAACATTAATGCTTATTATTAGCAATAAACCAAGTAAATGGGCTTAATACGTAATGTCTACATTGAATGATAATACCAAGAACTGTGATAAATCTAGAAAACACTTTCATTTTCACACCTACAAAACTATTTACCACTTTCGCATCTTTGCCTTCACCTCTTCCTTAAGTTCACAAAAATATGAATCCTCTTAATCTTTCTTTACTTTCAGCTAAAGAAGTGGTGTCCTCTGCATTGGTTCCAAGGGTTTTTGATGTTCCTTGTTGATTCTTTCTGTCATGTCTTTTGGTCTGGCACTTTTAGAATCTATTTTCTACCTTAGTTAAACCAATATGGTGTCAATCAATAAGCATTCTTTCCTTTTTTTTTAAGCCACCTGTTTCTCTCAACTATGGCATTATAATGTCAGAGATGTTTATGAATGGGTAACTGAGCTAACTGGATAATGAAACTTCCATGGAAATGGAGGACCTCTCCCTTCTTTTAATTTATATTCCAGATGGAGGAGTGAACTGAGGGGAGAGGAAGATGTAAGTGGAAAGGCTCAGAGACTTGACCTAGGAAGATGTAAGTGGAAGGCTCAGAGACTTGACCTAGGAAACCCTCTGTCAGAGAGACAGAGTTATGAAAATATTTAGACAAGGCAAACATTGACCATCTGTACTTAATACACAAACTATACATTAAATGCAGGTATCTATGGCCCATGTTGGGTCATTTAATAAATGGTGTTTCCTCAAATGTTATGGAAGTGACTGTGCTATCCTATAACTTCTCCCATATTCCACTGAGTCACATTATGTCCATGATACAAAGGAATAAAAGAGAAAAACAAAATAATTTATATACACACACAAAAGAAAGGAATGATGGTGGCAAGAAAAGTAATAGACCCTTCAAGAGATCTTCCAAACTTGCTGGGTTTTAATTCTGAGCTTGGAAAAGGCAGAAGGAAAAGGGAAGACAGCGCAAGAAGGGTATGTAACCCTAAACTAGTATGTGATGCTTCCAATCATCTACCTTGATTCCCTTTGAAAATATTGGGATTATATATTCTTCTGATCTCCACAAGAGCCCAAGAGAGCAAGCCTGGAGATAAAGCAATTTGTTTTGACTCTAATTTATAGAAATATTATAGTCTAACCCCGCACACTCCTCTTCCTTACAAATAGTTTATGCGGATCATTTATCCTATTCAGTTTTGGGTTTTTTTTGCTTTTTTTATTCACACAGAAGAAACATTTTGCTGATTTACAGATAGTCCTTGATTTATGACCATTTGTTTAGCAACCAAAGTTTGATGGTGCTGAAAAAAGTGTCTTATGACCGGCCCTCACATCTACCATCATCACAGCGACCCCATTATCATGTGTTTGTGATTCAAGCGCTTGGCAACTGGTATGTATTTACAACATTTTCACTACCACAATATCAATTAACAATCGTTGAGGCTGCCAGAAGAGCAAGAACGAGAACTTTGTATCTCCCTTGACACTTAGAGGTAAAAGAGGGGGGAGGAGGAGGAGGAGGAGGAGGAGGAGGAGGAGGATAAATGTTCTCAATCAGGTGATCACCACTTGTGACTTTCCCAGCTGGCTTCTGACAAGCAAAGTCAATGGGTGTGGGGGGAAGCTGGATTTGCCTAATGACCATGGTGACTTGCTTAATGACTGTGGCAAAAAAAAGATCCCAAAATTGGGGTTGACTCAGTTAACTGCACCTAGTGACAGAAGTTCCCGTCCCAATTGTGGTCATAAATTGAAGACTACCTGTAGACTGAACCTTTTAACACTGAAAAGATCTGTTGAGATGGTTTTTCATCTTTTGCTATGTTGTCCCTTCTATAATCTGTTCTAAGAATAACCCTGCTAGGGAATTGCTTGGATTGGCTGGATGAAATGCAAGCTTTCTGCAGCTAGTGCAATGTTTCTTAAACTTTTTTCTCCCAGGACCTCTCCCCACTTTTAGAAAATATGGAGAATTCCCCCAAAAGCTTTTTTTTCCCTTTGGGTAATGGTTATAAATGTTTACTGTATTAAAAAAATAAAATCAACACATTCGTGACTGCTACCACCTGTCACAATTCTTTGATGGGATTTTAATATTCAAGATAGGGTGGCAAATAGTTTGGATTCTGCAGGACCCACCCACCCCCGAGATGGTCCTCAGATCACACTTTTGAGCAACATTGTGCTCTCTTCTGAAATATTCATGAGTTTTGTTAAATACCATTCAGCAGCTACAGTTGCAAGGAAGACTTGGGTCTAGTTCTGAAACCTTTAGCCTGGAATCTAAATTGCTATCTGATTAGGTATTGTTATGCATTCTATGATTACTCTTTTTCATTGGTTAGCATTTCTACCCTTACTTTTCACCTTTAATGTTTTAACTATTAAAATAAGCTAAGATTGGGAGCATAAATTATGTTCCAATAATTCAAAAAGCCTGTAAATTTACATATCTGCGTGGGACGGAGTACATTGAAACCATAGCTCTGGAAATGTTTCAAATTATATAGGAGGGAGAGGACCAATGAAAGGACCTGGCTCCTTCTGAAGTCCTCAGCACAGCTGAACAAAGGTTCACAGCACTGGCTACCAGGCTAGGGAGATATTCTAGAGAAGCAGAGACCAAGGAGATAAATGCCCCGTTCTACAAAGAACATCCAAGGTGTACTCCCAACTACTGTATAGTACAACCACACAGTAACAGCAGAGACATCAATAGCAGAAACTGAACAGATGGGAGAAAGAGAAGATATGTAACACCAGTGCAAAGTGACTGCAGATCTCAGCAGTCTTCCAGAAAAGCTCACCATCACAGCAGCCAATAACCTGACTCACCACAACATGGGATGTTCTATCAAGCATTATACTTACCAAGCTACAGGAGCACAACTCAGAAAGACATTGGGAACAACACCCGAGGCTCAAAACACCAGTTGCTCATAGATAGATCAGTTGTCCAAGATTCAAGGTCTGAACAGACCAATCTGAGCATAATCTGGATTGATCATGGACAGCCTATGATACAATGACGAGTGACTCAATGTAACAGTGCCAAGCGATAGCAACACCTGGAACGGGCATGAGGAGCTGGAGATGTACCAGGGCCTGAATAAAGAACTAGAGAGAATGTGGAAAATAAAGGCTAAAATGGTTTCAGTGGTGGTGTGACTCCTAAACTGGGAGAGTGGCTCCAACAGATCCCAAGAACAATGTCAGGTGTCAGAACCCAGCTATTGGGAGGGGGGTGATTTCTTTATTCTTTATTCCTGTGGGTTCTGCCATACTCCTGGGAGGAGGGAGGAAGCTATGGGCACTACAATGTATCCTCTCCACTTTCTTCTATCTGGTTGCTCTTTGATTTATTCCCCTTAATGCCAGCCTGGGGTGAGAATGGAATGTGCCTCTAGCCATCTGCCTTATCTCTAGCTGCAGAAGGTGCGAAGACCTAACAACCAAGGGAACTCTTATCAACCCTGTTCTCACAGCGGATTCAAACCTGGGGATTGGCTCATTTGAATTGACCGGATTAACTATTGGGGTGGGGTTTGCTCGTTACTCCTTTAACCTATTGATTTGCACGAGAAACTCTCAGATCCTGCCCTTTCATGCCTGCTGTCAACTTCTCCTAATAAAAGTTCTTTTTGGAATGAAGCCATTCCAGGAGTTCTGCTTTTTGGGAAGAGGGCTGTGTCCAGAAGAGTGCCATGCTAAGAACTGCTAAGATCCTGCTCAAAACCCTCAAACTCCCAGACCTCTGCCCTGAGAATGAGGAGGATACATATCACCCATAGGAGTGAGGAGGGAGTTTTTAAATGCGGATCTGACTTCTTAAATCACTTCTTCCAGCTTGGTGCCTTTCATTAGTGACAGCCTCCCACTACTACTTTTCTTGGTCAGGTTGGCTAAAAAAAGGGAGAGTCTACCTCAATATTTCTAAGCAAAATCAAATGATCCTACTCAAAAGACTTCTTCATTTTTGGAGGCCTGGGTGGGGGTCCCCAACCATGTCTGCTTTCACTTTAACTCCCTCAGGTATTCCAGCTTGTTCTCTGGTCATTTTTCTTTCTACCGAAAATCTGTTAAGTAAAGATGGAAAAGTTACATGCTATCTTTTGATCTGTAGTAATAAGACTCATTTATCTGGAAGTAGCCACCCCATCTAGATCAAATCTTATGTCAAATGATCTGATTTGCAACAAGGAGGTAGACGTGGGATAACAATGCAGAAGCGACCTATTTTATTTTATTATACCCAAACGTTTAGAGATTTTTGTTATTGCAAGGTCTGATAAAAGTTGCTTGCTTCTTGTTTTTAGCCTTTGAAGATGGGACAGATTTGTTGATGACCACAGCTCAGCGGCTTTCAGAATGAAAGAGGGCAGTATGGAAATACCCTCACCATAACATTCTCGCTTAGAGCCCTTTCAAACTGGTTTTGGCAGCCCAGGTTCTACAATATGAGATGAATTCAAGTCGGTAGATTTGCATGAGGTTTTGCACATGTTTTGAAGAATCATTCAGGGGTCAGGCGCTATGGAAGATCCATTACTTCAAGCTATCCAGATTGACTGATGGGCTTACAAACCCCTCCAAAAATAGAGTGAGTCATAGCTAGAAGACAAGCAAAGTTAAATTAGTTGACATCCCCCTGTGCTCCTTGGGGAAAGGATGCTTCAGCAAACTGTCAAGATTTAGAATCACAAATTGGGAGAGTGGTGCTCGAAATGTCTCTCTAAGCCAAATAGAATGAAGCCTATGTGAAGAATTCACCACTGCAATTAGAGGCTTTTTAGCTTCAGTGACAACTTGAAATGCGTTCCCCCTTTACAAAACTGTAATAGGGTGAGTCCATACACATCCATGTCATTCCAGACTTTTCTAAAGTTTGTCCAAGAGGAAACGTTCAATGTGATTGTTTCTAAAAGTCATCTCCTAAAGTCAAACTCATTCAAATACAAATCAGATTTCAGATATGAATTTATTTCTAATCATTTTATAAGTGGTCTGCCAAAAGCAATATCGGAGAAAAACAAAATACGCATATTAAATCCACTTGTGGCACAAAAATTTACTTGTATGAAGATCCTAATCATAAAGGGTCATCAAACATTATACCAATTTCATTGCTACCATATTGTGGGAAATGAAACTGTTTTGCTTGCACCATCTACTGTCCAAACAAAGATGTGGATATATTTGCTACCGGTAGTAAATCAGTAGGGCTGGTGCTTTACAAGGGGGCTGAAATAAAGCAAGCTGATTTTGTCCACTGCTGAAATATAAGGGCTGCTGGAAAATTCAGTTGCCTGGATTTGAGAAACTGGTCAAGTAAGATTCCAGGAATTCAATTAAATGTTCTGCCTTTGAGAGCCCCAGGAAATTCACATTGTGCTCATCAGGAGAACAAACAACAAAGCAAATAGTTTATCAATAATTTCAGTGAAGCACATAGTTCTATAAATCTTCCCAGGGATTAGTGAGACAAAGGAAAAAAAGAGACTGGCATCTTTTTTTTCCTCAAGCATCAGGCCAAACCTTGATAATCATTAAATCCAAAATAAAAGTACAGAAGTACATCCATGGAAAACATGAAAGCAAAATAAAAATAATCAAGTTACCTGGCCAGATTTAAAATCTGTTTCAGCCAATAAACAGACATGACCATGAAAATACTATTATTTGTTGCCATTGTATTGGTTATAGAAGGCTTCCAGGCCCAGTTCAAAGTGTTGGAGATGACCCACAAATATGAATAGATACTATAATCATATTTTCTTGGAAAAAAATAAAAGAAAGACCTGAAAAGGGGGGAAATCTGTTCATAATGATTAAAAATGTAATGGCTTATGTTTATAACTTTGCTTACAAAGGAAGATTCAAGAACAAAACCGAGAAAGTAAATAATTAAATTAAATCAATCTAACAAGGACAGCTTTTTGAAATCAAGCCCATCTGGTCACAGAGCAGAGCACCTTGCTCCATTAGGCACTGCCTTGCCAGAATTAAATCTGCCTATCCAATGAGAAGGACAACAGAACAAGAGAAGAAAAGGATTTAGTGTGCACTTAAGCAGATGACTGCAAAATGAGCAGTGTGGGCAGGCAGCTGTGAAGGCAAACAAAATTCTGGGATCCATCACTAGAGGGATCACCAGCAAGAAAAAGGGGTCCTAATCCTGCTCTATAGTTCTTTAGTCAGAGCCCATTTAGAAAACAGTCTTCACTTCTGGAGACCTCACTTAAAAAAAGGGATTGGTTAAGATTGAGCAAATCCAGAGATGAGCAACAAAAATGATGCAAAGTCTGAGGGGCAAAACATATCAGGAAAGAGTGGAGGAATTGAATATGTAGAGCCTGGAAGATAGGAGGGAAAAGGGGAACATGACTGAAACCCTTAAATATAATAAGAGTGGGAATAAGGTTCTAGAACAGCGGTTCTCAACCTTTTTCAGGCTGCGACCCCGACCTGCACCGCGCATGTGCAATGTGCGGCGCGCGCGCAACGGCCCGAATTGCGCATGTGCAGCGCAATGGCCCAAATCACGCATGCACAGCGCGCACGAGATGGCCCAAATCACACATGCACGGCGCGACGGCCTGAATCGCGCATGCACAACGTGCGCATGACAGCCCGCATTGCGCATGCATGGTGCTACCCCACGCATGCGCAGTGCTGCCCCCTGCGCCAGCCGAGGGGAAAAGGGGGAAAAAATGGCGGACTGCGGTGTTTGGCGACCCCCGTGAAATGGTCGTTCGACCCCAAATGGGGTCGCAACCCACAGGTTGAGAACCGCTGTTCTAGAAGGCAGTATTTTTACACCAGCGCATAACTTCAAACTGACAGGAGGAGAGTTCAAAAGTATTGTTAGAAAGTAGTAGAAGCTTGGAACCAACTTACTGCATAGGTAATAGGTCAATCATCAGTCACTGACCATAAACATGCTTGGGATAAACACGGGTCCATCGTTTGACAAAAATTAAAATAAAATATAAAAATAATAATTAAAAAGTAGGTAAGCAAAAAATAAATTAAAAAGAAAATTAATTCCTCTGGTAAAGAGACCACATTAATTTACAATGGTCAACAGTGGATTATACAGCTAGCAGGAGGGTAGAGACAGAAAATTGTTATCTGTGGAACTAAAGAAAGTACATACAAAACAAAAAGAGAAGTAGTAGAAACAGAATTAGAAGAGGTAAAAAAAGCAGCCAAAGGTATGATTGATCCTCCAACCTTGCTCGAATTAAACAGGAAAATCAAGTGCATGTCTTGCAAGGTTCACGTATTTCTAAACAAATATTTCGGAAGGTGCGATCTTTAAATCAAGTACAAAATGTAAGTCTGATGCAAAATACAATGGGCTTGTTACGAGCCCATTGGTGATCTGATGGAAATCCTTTGGTTTAACTCCAACTTTTGAAATATTATTCTAGAAATTAAACAAAAGAGAAATATAGATGCATCTTTGTTTACAGAGAAGTTTCTTTGCCCAACCTCACTTGGGCTCCATACATATTTTCACAGACAGACAGACAGACATCTTAGATGGAGATTCGTACAAACGCCCCTAACAAACCGATAGTATTTTGCATCGTATTTATATTTTGTACTTGGTTTAAAGATCGCACCTTCCGAAATACTTGTTTAGAAATACGTGTACATTGCAAGAACTGCACTTGGTTTCCCTCTTTAATTCGAGCGAAGTTGGAGGATCAACTATACCTCCAAGCCTCTAGAAGTCGCTGCGAGGGGGCCTTTGGTCGTGAGGACCAAAAGGTCTGACGCCACGTTGGAACATCTCCGGTTCTCGTTTCCGGTTACGTCCTCTTTTTTTTTTTTCCCCTTCCTTTCTTCCTTCCTTCTGGCGCACGTGTGTTGCGTCTCCCGGCTCTCCGGTCTTATCTGTTGCGGAAGGATGGCGGCGAATACCGGGAAGCTTCCGATGCGGCTTCTGCGCAAGAAGCTGGAAAAGCGCAACCGCAAGATCCGCCAGCGCAATTTGGCCCGGCAAGGAACCGCCAACCAAAGTCTGGCCGCGGGGCCATCGCCTGCGGGAGAAACGCTGGGTAAGGGCATCATTATCATCATCATCATCACCACCTCTCTCTATCCGAGTACCTTTTAGTCCCGGTGCCGCCCCCCCCCCGGATGTCGGGGGAGGCGGTGGCATGATTGAAGTTGCACGGTTTCAGGGCAGAGTCGATGCCTCTTTGCCAGAAAGGCGCGGGTCGGTTATAATGTCAGAATAGACCAGTGTTTCTCAACCTTGACAATTTTAAGGCATGTGGACTTCAACTCCCAGAATTCCACAGCCAGCAATGCTGGCTGTGGAATTCTGGGAGTTGAAGTCCACATGCCTTAAAATTGTCAAGGTTGAGAAACACTGGAATAGACAGTCTGAGTTGAGTGTGCTTCTGAACAACGTTTGACACAAAATCATAGTGGTGCACATGCACCACCTTATCAATCATTTGCAAAGAAGTTGTCTAGATGGGGTGAAGGGATGATATGCTGCATGAAATAAAAAAAAATCTCGTGGATAATAATTTTACTTCGGAAAGGAAGGCCAGGCTAAGGGATGAAGGAGTTTGGATGTCAGATGCAAGTAACCAGAAACTGGTTGAGTTGCGTTCAAATTACTAAAAGTTTATTATATGCCATCTGTGCACAAGAATCTGATGTACTGAGGGTCAAGCCAAATTGGCGCTAGATAAAGGGTCTGTGGAATTCTGGAGGGGCTGGACTTGGGGCTTGTATAAGGAGTGCAGTGTCTTCAAACTGATGACACATTTGCCCCATCCTCGGGATCAGCCTGCACATTTGCATTGTGTTGAACCTGTTAAGGAGCTGGAGCAGCTTCCTTGTGAAGAAAGGTTGCAACATTAGGGCTTTTTAGTCTACACAAGAGGTGAATGATTAAAGTGTACAAAATTATGCATGATGTGGGTAAAGTGGACAGACAGAAGCCATTTTCCTCTTCCCAAAATATTAAAACCAGAGATCACCCAATGAAATGGAATCCTAAAAGAATCGGGACCAACAAAGGGTATATTTTTGCACGTATATTACTCAGCCTAAGAATTTACTACCATGAGATGTAATGCTGGCTACCAACTTGACTGGCCACTGTGAGAACAGCCTGCTAGACCAGATGAGCCAAGGGTGTGATCCAACAAGGCATTAGTTAATGATCTTTTCTAGTGGCGCAAACAGTAAAGTAGTAATAATATTCAATTCAGTCAATGCTTTAGCAAGTACAGTAGAATGCAGGGGCTTAATTGATATTCTTAAATAAACTATGTGGTATATTCATTTGTCCTTGTGGCCTGAATGAGATTTTCAGAAACGTATTTGGCACTTAAGTGCAGCAGCAATTGACCTTCTTGTTTATGCCATTAGAAAATGCAGTGGAGAATGTCTCAGAAGAAGTTTCCAACATTTTAGAAACAGCAATGGAAGACCACAAAATGACAGATGGGGAATTGCCTAATGTAATAAAAGCTGAGGAACCTGAGTGTAAGCAACCTGGGATGAAGAAGAAGAAGAAGAAAAAGAAAAGGCAAATTGAAAATTGTGCAGAAAATGGTATGATAGCTCTTATTGTTACTTCTTTTTAAATGAGTGTTATTTTATTTCCTTGGTTCTTTTTCTCCCCATGGCAGTATTGCAGTATTCCTTTTATTAATGTATTTTATTTTAAAATTATAATACAAACACACGATCGTACCAAACACAAAAGCTACATCAAGTGATGTTCTTTAGCTTAGAACCCAGGTGTCAAACTCGTGACGTATCGTGACTTTTTTCCCCATTGCCGGAGCTGGGGTGGGCGGGGCCTCCGCATGATGCAACCGACCTGCAAACTGGTAGTTTGACATCCCTGGCTTAGAAGATAAGGGAAGACATAGGTATACAGTGGGGCAAAAAAGTATTGAGTCAGCCACCAATTGTGCAAGTTCTCCCGCTTAAAAAGATGAGAGAGGCCTGTAATTGTCATCATAGGTAGACCTCACCTATGAGCGACAAAATGAGAAAACAAATCCAGACAATCACATTGTCTGATTTGGAAAGAATTTATTTGCAAATTATGGTGGAAAATAAGTATGTGGTCACCTACAAACAAGCAAGATATCCGGCTCTCACAGACCTGTAATTTCTTCTTTAAGAGGCTCCTCTGTCCTCCACTCATTATCTGTATTAATGGCACCTGTTTGAACTTGTTATCAGTATAAAAGACACCTGTCCACAACCACAAACAGTCACACTCCAAACTCCACTATGGTGAAGACCAAAGAGCTGTCGAAGGACACCAGAAACAAAATTGTAGACCTGCACCAGGCTGGGAAGACTGAATCTGCAATAGACAAGCAGCTTGGTGTGAAGAAATCAACTGTGGGAGCAATAATTAGAAAATGGAAGACATACAAGACCACTGATAATCTCCCTCGATCTGGGGCTCCACGCAAGATCTCACCCCGTGGGGTCAACATGATCACAAGAACAGTGAGCAAAAATCCCAGAACCACACGGGGGGCCTAGTGAATGACCTGCAGAGAGCTGGGACCAACGTAACAAAGGCAACCATCAGTAACACACTATGCCGCCAGGGACTCAGATCCTGCAGTGCCAGACGTGTCCCCCTGCTTAAGTCAGTACATGTCCGGGCCCATCTGAAGTTTGCTAGAGAGCATTTGGATGATCCAGAAGAGGATTGGGAGAATGTCATATGGTCAGATGAAACCAAAGTAGAACTGTTTGGTAGAAACAGGAGAGAGAATGCTAAGTTGCAGCCAAAGAACACCATACCTACTGTGAAGCATGGGGGTGGCAACATCATGCTTTGAGGCTGTTTCTCTGCAAAGGGACCAGGACGACTGATCCATGTACAGGAAAGAATGAATGGGGCCATGTATCGTGAGATTTTGAGTGCAAACCTCCTTCCATCAGCAAGGGCATTGAAGATGAAATGTGGCTGGGTCTTTCAGCATGACGATGATCCCAAACACACCGCCTGGGCAACGAAGGAGTGGCTTCGTAAAAAGCATTTCAAGGTCCTGGACTGGCCTAGCCAGTCTCCAGATCTCAACCCCATAGAAAACCTTTGGAGGGAGTTGAAAGTCCATGTTGCCCAGCGACAGCCTCAAAACATCACTGTTCTAGAGGAGATGTGCATGGAGGAATGGGCCAACATACCAGCAACAGTGTGTGCCAACCTTGTGAAGACTTACAGAAAACATTTGACCTCTGTCATTGCCAACAAAGGATATATAACAAAGTATTGAGATGAACTTTTGATATTGACCACATACTTATTTTCCACCATAATTTGCAAATAAATTCTTTCCAAATCAGACAGTGTGATTGTCTGGATTTGTTTTCTCATTTTGTCTCTCATAGGTGAGGTCTACCTATGATGACAATTACAGGCCTCTCTCATCTTTTTAAGTGGGAGAACTTGCACCATTGGTGGCTGACTCAATACTTTTTTGCCCCACTGTATATAATCATGGCATAGGTAACTTGAAGACAAAAAAGAGTTTCTTTTCCGACGATACTGGAGTGATGTCCAATGTTATCCACTGTAACTAAAAGCAGGGAAATTTAAGACCAGCAGAAGAAAAGACTTTTCTTAGATAGTACATAGGTATAATGGAATTTGCTGCCAGCAATTGTAATGGCAACCCATTAGATTGGTTTTAAAAGACAAGTAGATAGATTTATGGAGTATCATACTATTAATGGATGCTAATACTGATGCTTGCTGAATCATGAATAGCATCCCTTAAATATTTGTTGCTAGGATGTGATAGTGGAAAGGGATTATTTCTTTCATTCCAGGCATATCAACATCTAGTTGCCAATGTGGGTCACAAAACACTGGACTACATAGGCATATCCATTAGAGCTGAGATTCAGTAATAATGAAACAAGTGCTGTGCTGAGTATACCCTCAGCTCTACAATAGATTGAAGTAGATAATTCATGAAGAATGGTTATATTAGCTTTCCTAAATAAAATTGAATCTCTCAGCTTATGTGGAAGTATCTTATCTTTCTTGTCCATGCATTTCTAGCTGGTAAAGGTTTCATACAATAGACATTTGATTGGATTGGATTCAACCACACAAAACTTAAGTCCATTTGAAATTGCTGTTATAATCTCCTTGGTTTTCAATTCCATTCTCTTCTGCTTCCAGAATGAAGGCTTTATATTGTGCAGTATTTACTTGTTTATTTCATGGCCACTTAGAGGGGTATATGGCAGTGGTATAAGGAAACATAACTTTAGGTCTATAAAAAAATTAAAAATCTGCATTTTGAGAGGCTTTGACTTTCAGTGAGAAATCACTGCTTCATCTTCAGATAATTATTGATAATGAAAATTGGTTTTGTGGTATGCAGGTGGTAAAAAAGCAAAAATTGAGGAAGAGGTTGAAACACAAGAGGCTTTACCAGGGAATCTCGAAGAAGAAAATGTTGATGGTCTGACTGAAGAAGAAGCTCCTGATGATGTTGATGGACCTGTCTTACCTCTGGGTTTAACAGGCAGGTTTTCTCAATTCTGTTTCTCAGATAATGAGATTTTGTATGTCAACATATCCTCATTAAATCCTAAATTTATTTTATTTATTTATTTTATTTTATTTATATGCCACCCCTCTCCCAAGACCCGGGGCGGCTCACAACAACAAAACAATTCAAAAACACAATTAATTTAAAATTTTAAAAAATTAATTCCATTCACATAACATACAAACACATTCAGCTCACAGCCGCTGATGGCGGGACACTCTTAGGGCCGAAGGGCAGAGCACAGCTCATATGCCCCAAGCCTGCCGGCATAGATGTGTCTTCAGCGCTTTCGGGAAAGCTAGGAGGGAGGAAGCAGTACAAACCTCTGAGGGAAGCTGGTTCCAGAGGGCTGGGGCAGCAACGGAGAAGGCCCTTGCCCTAGGCCCCGCCAGACGACATTGTCTAACAGACAGGACCCGTAGGAGGCCAACCCTATGCACCCTAACCTAATGCGTGGAATAAGTCTTATCAAACACAGTGGGATTTAGAAATATATAGGAATGAGACGCAGGATACTGAACCTGGAATCTCTTTATTTTTATTGAATTTAGTGATCAGGCCTTTGGCCTTGATTAAATATTTATTTCTTTTAATGATTAATTCACTGGCTTTGTGAGTAAGATAAAACTTGTACTAAAAACACCCATTCCTATTGATTAGAATATTAAGAATATTAAATGCCTATGGAAATTCTCAGTCATCCAGATCATTCTTTGGGATTAAGAATACTACATTAAGAAAAAAATGTAGTTATTAACAGTTTTGAGTACTTTCTTGTGAGGGATGATGGGCTGTAATCCAAATAAATAAATAAATATAAAGTTAATGGGGTTCAAGGGTGATTTAAATAAATGCAGGAGTACTTGTTGAAAACCTCTGGTGATTTTATTGCAGAATGTGGTATGTGTGGGAATGCATTAATTTTTTTAAAAAAAAATCTAAGCAATGCAAATTTTCCAAAATAGAGTGACTAAATTTGGCTCAGCCTTAAATGGTTTGATGACCTAATATTTCCTTCCATGTTTATCTTCCTGTTTGACATTTATTTATTTGTTAATTTTTAAGTTTATTTATTTACAAATAACCCAAGTGGCGAACATCAAACACACCTTTCTGCTTCTATTTTTCCCTACAACAACAATCCTTTGAGGTGGATAGAACTGAAAGAGTGAGTGACTGGCCCAAAGTCACTCAGATGGATGCTCTTTTATGGTTAAGGCGGGAGCAGAACTCATGGTTTCCTGGTTTCTAGTCTGATGTCTTAACCACTACACCAAACTGGCTCTCAATTGTTTTAAACTGGGCATACTTAAACTCTGTTCTATTTTAATACAATGGACTTCCTTTTGATCTATAGCAATTGGTTAGGAGCAGTTAAACAAGGCTGACATTGCTTGTCTCTTCAGGTGCTTTTGAGGACACTTCCTTTGAATCTCTTAGTGACCTGGTCAGTGAGAACACATTGAAAGGGATAGCAGACATGGGATTTACACACATGACAGAAATTCAGCATAAAAGTATTAAACCGCTTTTGGAAGGCAGGTAAGAAATGACATTTTTTTAAGGGAACAGCAAAAGAAATGCAAATTTCTGTCAGAGATGATTGACAGGCAGGAAACAGTAGTGAGTGATGATTAAAATTGTTGTCTTGGAGCTATAGTATTCAGTTAATCAGCCTTATTATTTATCAAGTATTAAATTTTAAATTCATATTAATGATGCTACTTGTTTTTAATAAAAAATGTTAACTTCCAAACCACTCATGCATTCCTTTTTTTTCTCTTTTCTTTTCTGTAATTATTCTACATGCAGAGATATTTTAGCGGCTGCAAAGACTGGCAGTGGCAAGACTCTTGCATTTCTCATTCCAGCCATAGAACTTATCTACAAGTTAAAATTTATGCCTAGAAATGGTGAGGTTTTTTTTCTTGAAATATCATTTGAAATCTTGAAGATAAATGTGGTGTAGAAGGGCCAAGTAGTCATTTCCAGGGGGAAAGAGGTCTCTAATTTGATGGCGATTGCCTTTTCCAATTTGGTCGTCCCATCTTGGTAGGATCTGGTTGTCTCAAATGAGCAGGGAGACCTGATGTGTACTACTTATTTTGACTGAGTGAGGACAGGGATATTGCCCTCTTCAAAATCTGCTGAGGGAAATGGTATTGATCTATCATCACTGTTCCTGAGGTGGCAGAGCATGGGTTCCTATGTGTTAGCTTGAGCTACAGTTACAAGTTGGGATCCTTTTGGTGTATCAGCCCTCTTTGCTGAATGAGTCCCTTCCGTGGGCTTTCTAGTCACCAGCTTGATCATCTTCCTCCTTACCTGGTGGTTTTGGAAGAGGGTGGTTCTAGAGTTGATGGTCCCAGGAAATCTGAGCTCCATATTTGTACGTAGGCTCGTGTTAAAGCTTGTTTTTAATCTCTGGGCAGTTAGCAATCAGGATGTTGAGAATACAATATTAGTGTCTTTTATATGTTATGGTTCACTTCCTGATCCAGATGCAATTGACTGCCACCTGCTCCCTCTGCAGGGCTTGACTCATTCATTTGGTCCACCTTAGGCACCTTATGGATCCAAATGATTTTCCTAGGTGTTTGGCAGTTTCCCTGACATGAGTAGAGGTTGAGTTGAGAGTTTGATCCATCACTGGCAAAAAGCCCCCGACAAAATGGCTCCTGACTATTGGGCAGTCTGGGTGATCCCTTGGTTTACAGAGGACCTCTGGAAGATGAAGTGGCAGAAGCAATGCCTGGAATACAACTGGAGGGCAATGAAGACTTAATCTGACTAAGCACAGCTAATGTGCCCAGGTTTGGGCCAACTCTGTGGCAATATGAGAGGCAAAGCGTATGTAATTCTCCCTTATTGTGTCAGCAAGTTATCACCCAGCAGCCCATCTCTCCTAATTCTCCTTAAATAAAGTGCTGTCTTGTAGAATTACCATTTGGCTACTCTGACCAATTAGCTTGGCTGAATCCCAGGAGAGCTGATTTTCTATAGCAGGTCTAGCCTTCTGGAGTGGCTTCCCATTGGAGGTTCAATTGGTTCCAACACTGTCCGCTTTCCAGAAGAAGTTGATAATAGGGCTCTCTTGAAGGGCATTTGGTGTGTGGCGTCATCTGTTATTAGCAGGTTTTTAAAGTATTTTGGTTTTGTATTACAGGTGGTCCCCCACTTGCGACCACAACCGAGCCCAAAATGTATGTTGTTAAGTGAGAAGTCTGTTAAGTGAGTTTTGCCCCATTTTAAAACATTTCTTGCCACACATTTGATAAGTGAATCACTGCAGTTGTTAAATTAGTAACATAGTTGTTAAAAGTGAATCTGGCTTCTCCGTTGTCTTTGCTTGTCAGAAGGTTGCAAAAGGGGATCACATGACCCTGGGACTGTCATAAATATGAATTAGTTGTCAAGCATCCAAATGTAAATCACGTGACCATGGGGGGGGGGTGTTGCAGTGGTCCTAAATGTGAAAAATGGTTGTAGGTCATTTTTTTCAGTGTCGTTGTAACTTTGAACTGTCACCAGATGAACTGTTGTAAGTCCCCTGTATTCTTGGTGTTTTATTTTTTTTTGCCGTGGCTGTAGGCTGCCAAGAGTTTAGATTGTTTAGATTGCATTGTTTAGATTGCAGTAGATGATAGGCAAACAGATAGGTTTGCCTTTATAGGTTAGAAACTCTCTAGACATCTCTTCTTTCCCATCTCCTTTTTAGGAACTGGTGTCCTCATACTTTCACCGACTCGAGAACTTGCCATGCAGACTTACGGTGTTATCAAAGAACTGATGACTCATCATGTCCACACCTACGGCTTGATAATGGGGGGCAGTAATAGATCAGTCGAGGTACAAAAACTTGGTAATGGAATAAACATCATTGTCGCAACTCCAGGCAGGCTTCTGGACCATCTGCAGGTAAAATAGATAGTATTGCATAATTCATATTCTCTCTTTTGTCCCTGTGTGTAGTTGACAACATTGTTGGATGTGTTTTAGAATACTCCAGGATTTATGTATAAGAACCTGCAGTGTCTGGTAATTGACGAAGCTGATAGAATTCTAGAAGTTGGGTTTGAAGAAGAAATGAAACAGATCATAAAGCTTCTACCAAGTAAGTCAGATATTTATACCATCTGTATTTCTTGATACTTAAAAATTTTATGCAGTAGTCCTGAGCTATTTCAACTTTTGTAAATCCTATTCTTGTGTCTGCTGTATTAATGCCTAGAATTCACTTTAAACACTGTACAAGCTACGTAGATCTTGACTGTTTGGTGATTAATGTCTTTTATGCATATTTATTATGTATATTTGCTAAAGAAAATCCTTCTCTGTTCAGTGGACATTACTCCCAAGTAAAATTTAGGATAGCTTAAAAAAACTTAGGATGATCCAAATTTGGGATGGCTTGAAAAAATTTTTTAGGATGGCTCGAAAAAACACATTTATAGTGATTTGGATGAGTGGCTATATATGTATGTATAACACTGCCATTTTGTTTTTATTCTAAATTTGATTAGGATTAGTTCAGTTTTTAATTGTAAAAGCTTGTGAGGTACTAATTTTTTTAAAAAATGGATTCTAGGTGGCGTGGATCAGCTGGATATTTCTAATTTGTTACTTTGTCAAAGTTTGAAAAAAAACGTGTTTTTAATTTCATTCCTTTCCCTGCCAGAACGTAGGCAAACCATGTTGTTCTCTGCTACACAAACCCGTAAAGTTGAAGATCTGGCAAGGATTTCTCTAAAAAAGGAGCCATTATATGTTGGGGTTGATGACAATAAAGAGACCGCAACTGTAGAAGGTCTTGAACAGGTAACTTAAGCACAGATATCTTGGCAAACAATATTTCGCTTATACGTCGGCTCTTAACATTTAATTCTCTTCTTTCTTTGGGCTTCTCTTCCTTGGCTGCTTCTTTCCCATTTTGACATATGTACCGAAGCGCAATGATGTTTTTTCCCCTGTGTTTTTTACTCTGGCTCTTCACGTGCTATTAATTTCTCTTTCAAAATGTTCATGAATTCTTTATCAGGCTTGATTGATAATTGCTGACTATACCGACCTTTCTGGATTTTCACATTCTTTCATCAATAAATTTCATTTCATTTCATTTATTGGATTTCTATGCCGCCCTATTCCAGGAACTCAGGGCGGCTCACAGCATGAATAGAAATCTAACATTAAAATACATATATATATAAAAGAACCCCTGAATTAAAAAAAACCAATCATCCAACAAACATACACACAAACATACACTGGCTAGGGGCAAGATGTTAACTGCCCCAGGCCTGTCGGCAAAGATGTGTCTTGAGCAGTTTGCGAAAGGTGGAGAGGGTGGGGGCAATACGGATCTCCGGGGGGAGTTGATTCCAGAGGGCCGGGGCCGCAACAGAGAAGGCTCTTCCCCTAGGCCCCGCCAGGCGACACTGTCTGGCTGATGGGACCTGGAGAAGGCCGACTCTGTGGGCCCTAACCGGCCGCTAGGTTTCATGGGGCAGCAGATGGTCCCGTAAGTAACCTGGTCCAATGCCATGTAGGGCTTTATAGGTCATAACCAACACTTTGAATTGCATTCGGAGACCAATTGGCAGCCAATGCAGCTCGCGGAGTGATGCCGAAATGTGGGCATTTCTGGGCAGGCCCAACACTGCTCGCGCGGCTGCATTCTGCATTACCTGAAGTCTCCGAACGTTTTTCAAATTGTTGTCTGCTGTACAGGTAGTTAAATTAAAATGTAAATACGCGCATCTTCATTTTGAAGTCACTAGAAATAGACGTTTGGGAAGTCATTTTAAAAAAAAAACCTCGTGTTTTTCAATCAATTACAGGGGTATGTGATATGCCCTTCAGAAAAGAGGTTCCTCCTGCTGTTCACTTTCCTGAAGAAGAATCGAAAGAAGAAGTTGATGGTGTTCTTCTCTTCATGTATGTCTGTGAAATACCACTACGAACTTCTTAACTACATTGATCTGCCTGTATTGGCTATTCACGTAAGTCTTCGTGATGAAATGAATTGTTGTACTCATACCGACAGTACTGTGCAGATGTCTTAGGCCACCATTAGATTTGTTGTTGTAGCAAATGCATAATGACCATAAATATCAGTGGTGGTGAACCTATGGCACGCGTGCCAGAGGTGGCACTCAGAGCCCTCTCTGTGGGCACACGTGCCATGCCCCAGAGATGTCTCTCTTCAACCAGCCGCCTGCTAACTTGCTGAGGTCCCACATGGCCAGATGCATCCCAGCATGACTGGTTTCCCTCCCCTCCGTCCCATCCCTCCTGGCCTCTCATGCTCTCCTTTTCCTGGGCACAACCCACTGCATCGCCTCCTCAGCTGTCAGCTGTCCATCCAGCTCAGATGCAGCTTCTCTAAACTTCTGGCAGTGGGCTGCAGAGCCCCAGAGTGCGCCAGTCGAGGGGCTGGCAGGCTGTGGCTGCTGATGGACACTGTCGGCCCCTGTGCGCTCACTGGCCTCTGTGCAGGGGCCGATGGTGTCAGGCAGCGGCTGCCCCGGCCCCTGCCTCACTTTGCCCTGCAACAATGGCACCCCTGCCCTGCCTCACCTTGCCTCCTGCCCACCATCTCACCTGCCAGAGACCCCCTGGATCTCCTCCAACCCTGCCCAGTCCCCACAGGCGTCCCTCCCCACGAGCAACTTCAAGGTGACCATGCCCACCTTGGCCACACACACTCTGTGTGCCCTGACCACTGCAGCCATGCCCACCCAGTGGGCCACACCCACCTGGCACCCAGCGATAAATAAGTGGGTTTTGGGTTGCAGTTTGGGCACTCGGTCTCTAAAAGGTTCGCCATCACTGATATATATAATATCTCAGTCTCCTTATTAGAATACAACCAAAAAATACAGGAAATTTGTATGCAGTATTAAAAAACAGGAAAAAACAAAACAAAAAAGTGTCCGTAGGCCAAAATGGCAAGTATATAATGTGACTTCCTCTTACACTTGAACAATTGCAGACGCCTGGCTCCCATAAACGGAAATGGGGAACCGTAGGTACTGTCATTGTTAACAACTTGTGTATCCTATTATTTCACGCCAAAATGACTGCTGTGCAGAAAAAAATTACACCAGTTTTGTGCAAGATCTGCTTGAGCATTGCATACACTACATGCACATGTCGTATGAGTGTAATTCGTTGGAAGCTTGTTAATAAGATCAACTTTCAATCACATCATTCCAGTCAAAATGTCGGAGATCACAGAATTTGACAGACATACGATCTTACTTTTGCATCAGCAAGGTCACTCTCAAAAGAAAATCAACAAACAAACTGGATACTCAAGATGTAGTTGTCAACACCGAAAAATAATTACAGATGTGGTCAGTAAAACTTTGCTACAACAAATCTAATGGTGTCTTAAGACTTTTGCACATATTACAGTAATCCAGTTTCTAGATTATAATCAAGATCTTCTCAGTTCTAAAATGCTGTCTTGGGTTGGGTTGGGTTGGATTCAGAGTTTTTAACACCACCAGAATACCTTTTATTTGCTAGTTTCTTATATGATACTTGATGCTGTTTTTTCCCCATTTCCAGAACAGATTTTCAGGGTATTGCATAGCTGAGGAAGGTGACTGAAATAAATCTCCTTCTTTGAATCAAAAGCCCCATCTTCTGATGGAAAGGGCTGTTTCTTCTCCAGGAAACCTTTCTGACCTCCAGCCCTTTCATTGTAATAACTTTGTAAGCACTTTAACCCTCTTTGGTCAACTAATTTGCCAATTTTATTTTTGACCAGCTAAGTGCCAGTGTTAACTGATTTCTGTTCTTAGATTTATGGGAGTTCTAGGGCATTGTAAATCCAGAGGCTTTTCTTCTGCTCTCTGTTGCAATGAAGATCCACTTTTGTGCCTTAGTTCGGAGTCTCAAACTGTCTTTCAAGCTTGAATAATGCAGGCTGCTTTGAGGTTATTGCAAATAGCAAGTGGCCTTTATGAAGGTTGGGGTGCATGACAACAGTGTCAGATTCTCAGCAAGATTTCAGCAGCGGAGTCATAAATTAACCTTTAAATGCCATCTGGAGCATCTTTCTCTTAAAGCTGTCTTTAAAATGCTTATCTGAAAAACAGGGTTCTGTCAGCAAGGTTGAAGTTGTTTGTTAGAACAGTGTTTGCTGTCAGCAAACTATTTTAAGTGGCTCCGGTTGGTATATGACATTTTCTTCTATTGTACAGTGTGTAGAAGAACTGAAACATCCATTGATTATATATGTAGTAACATAAAAAGAAAAATTAGATTTTTGTTTGCACATTTTCATAAATGGATTATGCTCTAAGCCATTTTTATGGAAATCTCAGTATTATTGCCTCTGCAAGGAATTACGAATATGGCTAAAGAGAGACTGCCAATGTACCCTAGAGGTATGTAAAAATGTGGCTTTGCCCTTTTCTCAGACAAGAATTTAGACATTTTGGGTTGATTTTCCCCCTCCTGCTTTAAAACAAACCAAAGCACAAAACTACTACAACAGAAAGATGGGAGTTGGAGATATCGTCTTAAGCAACTAATACATCTCAATAGCAACCTTTTCCTGTTGCCATTGGTTGTAATGGCAATTTTAGGTTTTTTTTTTTCCAGTTGCTCACCAGTTCCTTATCTTGTATGTCTTTTTTTCCTAGGGCAAACAGAAACAAACTAAACGCACAACCACATTTTTCCAGTTCTGCAATGCGGATTCTGGAATACTATTATGCACAGATGTAGCTGCTCGCGGGTTGGACATTCCAGAGGTTGATTGGATAGTTCAGTATGACCCACCTGATGATCCAAAGGTATTACATATTCTTGAAAATTAATATGGTTTAAATATGCATTAATGTGAATTGTATGCGTAATCTTAAACATCTGAAATTAGAGTAGTCTGGGATAGTTTATTTTTAATTGACTCCAGCAAAGCTGAATTTCACAGCTTTCTATATTTATTTATTTATTTTACTACTTTCCCCATTTGTATCTTGGACACATTGTTTTAGCATTGTAAATGGCTTCAGTGTCAGTCCAAGGGCTGAGCCATTGCAGTTGGGTGCCTGGATAGAGAAAACAGGTTTTGAACTCTGCCTATGTGGCTAAGTGGCATTGGCTTTGAGGAAAACAAGAGAATGAACTCATATTAGTGACAGGCTCTGGGGTGCTATTTAGCTATTGTTGATTCAAATGCTGCCAATCAAAAATAAATGCATTCAAAAAGAGGCTGCTGATTTAAAATCTCCAGACTGTTTGCTTTATTAGTATGCAATTTGTAAAGTACATCAATTAAGAATAGAGGACTTACAGTACATCAGCGGTTCTCAACCTGTGGGTCACGACCCCATTTGGGGTCAAATGACCATTTCAAGGGGGTCGCCAAGCACCGCAGTCCGCCATATTTTTTTTTTTGGGTCGGCCAGTTTTTTTCTCTATCGTGATGTGGGCCGTCACGCCGCGCATGCGCGATGCGCCCCGTCGCGCCGCGCATGCGCGATGCGGGCCGGGGTCGAGCCCCGGAAAAGGTTGAGAACCGCTATGCTTTCATGCTTATTATCAACATGAAACCCAAGTGTTAGTTTATCTTCTATTATTTCCCATTAATGAAAGGAATATATTCATCGTGTTGGGAGAACAGCCCGTGGAATCGATGGAAGGGGACATGCCCTGCTCATTTTACGGCCAGAAGAATTGGGATTCCTGCGTTACCTCAAGCAAGCCAGGGTTAGTTGCTACGGAGTACTGTAGCATTGTACCACCATTACTGGTAGCAGTAGTGATCAGTCAATTTTTTTTTCATTACTATCACTCTGTTAATATTTAATGTTATAACTTTACTAGAAATGCAGAGCAGCTGTCATAGCAGAACTTTGTAATGTGGAATATAAAAGAATGGAGCCGTATTAATCCAAACTACCTTGTACTAATTGGATGCTGTGGTTGTGAACTCAGGTTTCATATGGTTGCTAGTACCTAGGACAGGGGTAGGCAACTTTGGCTCAGGAATTCTGGGAGTTGAAGTCCACGAGTCATAAAAGAGCCAAGGTTGCCTACCCCTGACCTAGCACAAAGAGGACTAGCTATCTATAATGCCAAAATGGCCATCTGCTGCCTTTTTTAAAAACAAAAAAACCCTCCCTCTTTTCAGCACCCTAAATGGGACAACAGTACTGGGGAGAGAAATTACACTAGTGCTTCACTTGTTGAGAACGACGTGCAGACAATTCATATAAACTTGTTTTCCTATTCTAAGACAGTTTGCAAGGACATTAAAATTTGGACATGACACACTGGTCCTGGAAGACATTGGCATAATTGTCCAGTGATGGATGAGTATACAATCTAAAATGGCCGTGGTTGCTAAAATAGCTGCCCTTAGTGGATGTTTAAAACTGATTTTTTGCCTGAAATATTTTCTTGTACAAATCAGTCAACCTTAATTGCTATATAATTTCTTTATGGTACTCTAAATTGGCTAGAATGGGAGAATGAAGCATAGGATTGCAGGTGGGTTGACCTGGTTTGTACCAGCACAAAATTGATCCAGTTTGGGTTCACACTTTGCATTAAAGCAAAGCATTTAATTTATTTATTTTTCGCAAATGTCTAATACTTCACATATGAACCTATAAATCACAGTGATTGGGTTCACACATGTAATTGCACAGACCACAAGCCATATTGTAGCTAAGTATACAATGTAATGCCAAACACTGTAATTTATTTTAAAATTACCTATTATTATTCTTTAGTTTCCTGCCTGAAGTTTTTAGTTTTTCAACAGATTAGGAGTTAAAAAAATTCTAGCTTAGCAATATGTGTACATCCAGCCAATGTTTACATTTCCAGGGTTAGACAACCTAAGTTTAGGTGTGGTGAAATGTATTATAGTCTTAATATCTTGTGTTTCCATTTTGTTGAATTTTTGTTGAGAACCTCTCTTTATATTTTTAGGTGCCATTAAGTGAATTTGAATTTTCTTGGTCTAAAATTTCTGACATTCAATCTCAGGTAAATATAGATTATACTATGAATGTTTTAAAAGCTCACTTATTTATTTTTCTATTTTTGTTTTCATTTGTATAGCTCATAAAGTAATCAGAAGCAGTTCAATGATGCAAAACAACAACAACAACAACAAAAGATTCATAGTGGTTTTATTTTGATATTCCTATGAAGTATGATAGTAAAAAATCCAAACATCTGGTTAAATCGGATGCAGTAGAAAATTTCTTGTTAAGACTTGACTGCTTTTCTAACATTAGCTTTGGCACAAGGTACCCAGATTATGTACTCTGGCTATAAGAACTTAACATTAAACCAGCGGTTCTCAACCTGTGGGTCGCAACCACTTTGGGGGTCGAACGACCGTTTCACAGTGGTCGCCTAAGGCTAGGGCTTTTTTTCTCATAGAACGCTCAAAACCACGTTCCGGCACCTTTTTTTGATGGATTTTTTTTCAACTTTTCCATGAGCTGTGCTACACCCTCTATTCTATTGGCTTTCAAAAGCCAATAGAATAGACTCTATTGAATAGACTCTTAATCTATTGTTGCTGCGATGGCGCTCAGGAGTCTGGAGGGGCGGGCAGGTCCTGGGGGGGCGGCTGGGAGAAGGCAAGAGGTGCCGGGATGAGGATGGGGGGCTCTAGACTACCATCCCCAGCAGCCCTAAAAAGCACTGTGGAAGAGTGGGGAATGCTGGGAGTTGCAGTTCATCACCATTTTGGAAAACATGATTCTCCAAAGATCCTTCCTTCCTTCCATCTCCTTCCCTTCCCCTTCAATCTCTCCTTCCTTCCTTCCTTTCCCCTTCAATCTCCTTCCTTCTCCATCTCCTTCCTATCCCCTTCAATCTTCCTTCCTTCCATCCATCTCCATCCCTTCCCCTTTAATCTCTCTCTCCCCTTTCTTCCTTCCTTCTCCCTTCTCCATTTCCTTCCTTTCCCTTTCAGTCTTCCTTCCTTCCATCTCCAACTCCATCCCTTCCCCTTCAATCTCCCTCTCCTTCCTTCCTTCCTTCCTTCCTTCCTTCCTTCCTTCCTTCCTTCCTTCCTTCCTTCCTTCCCCCTTCAATCTCCTTCCTTCTCCATCTCCTTCCTTTCCCCTTCAGTCTTCCTTCCTTCCATCTCTAACTCCATCCCTTCCCCTTCAATCTCCCTCTCCTTCCTTCCTTCTTTCCTTCCCCCTTCAAACTCCTTCCTTCTCCATCTCCTTCCTTTCCCCTTCAATCTTCCTTCCTTCCTTCCTTCAATCTCCTTCCTTCTCCATCTCCTTCCTTTCCTCTTCAATCTTCCTTCCTTCCTTCCTTCCTTTCCCCTTCAATCTCCTTCCTTCTCCATCTCCTTTCTTTCCCCTTCAATCTTCCTTCCTTCCTTCCATCTCCATCCCTTCCACTTCAATCTCTTTCTCCTTCCTTCCTTCCCCCTTCAATTTCCTTCCTTCTCCATCTCCTTCCTTTCCCCTTCAATCTTCCTTCCTTCCCCTTCCCTCCCTCCCAACATTTTTGAGCAAGGAAGAGCAAGTTTCTCCAGTGAGCATCGCTATATTGTTTTTGTAATTCATCACTATGCTTTAACTATGTTCAATTCGTAACAATGAAAATACACCCTGCATATCAGATATTTACATTACGATTCCAAACAGTAGCAAAATTACAGTTATGAAGTAGCAACGAAAATAATTTTATGGTTGGGGGTCACCACAACATGAGGAACTGTATTAAGGGGTTGCGGCATTAGAAAGGTTGAGAACCACTGCCTTAAACAGAGTGCAGATGAATGTACAGTGAGGGGGGGAAAAAGATATTTGATCCTCTGCTGATTTTGTACGTTTGCCCACTGACAAAGAAACAATCAGTCTATAATTTTAATGGTAGGTTTATTTTAACAGTGAGAGACAGAATAACAACAACAACAAAAATCCAGAAAAATGCACTTCAAAAAAGTTATAGATTGATTTGCATTTTAATGAGTGAAATAAGTATTTGATCCCCTATCAATCAGCAAGATTTTTTGCTCCCAGGTGTCTTTTATACAGGTAATGAGCTGAGATTAAGAGCATTCTCTTAAACGGAGTGCTCCTAATCTCAGCTTGTTACCTGTATAAAAGATACCTGTCCACAGAAGCAGTCAATCATTCCAAACTCTCCACCATGGCCAAGACTAAAGAACTGTCCAAGGAGGTCAGGGACAAGATTGTAGACCTACACAAGGCTGGAATGGGCTACAAGACTATTTCCAAGCAGCTTGGTTAGAACGTGACAATGGTGCAATTATTCACAAATGGAAAAAACACAAAATAACTGTCAATCACCCTCAGTCTGGAGCTCCATGCAAGATCTCACCCCATGGAGTTTCACTGATCATGAGAACAGTGAGGAATCTGCCCAGAACTACATGGATGAAAATTACATCACCTTGTCAGTGATCTAAAGGCAGCTGGAGCCATAGTCACCAAGAAAACAATTGATAATACACTAAACTGTGAAGGACTAAAATCCTGCAGCGCCTGCAGGGTCCCCCTGCTCAAGAAAGCACATGTACAGGCCCGTCTAAAGTTTGCCAATGAACATCTGAATAATTCAGAGGAGAACTGGGTGAAAGTTTGTGGTCGGATGAGATCAAAATCGAGCTCTTTGGCATCAACTCAACTCGCTGTGTTTGGAGGAGGAGGAATGCTGCCTATGACCCCAAGAACACCATCTCCACCGTCAAACATGGAGGTGGAAACATTATGCTTTGAGAGTATTTTTCTGCTAAGGACAACTTCACTGCATCAAAGGGACGATGGACAGGGCCGTGTATTGTCAAATCTTGGGTGAGAACCACTTTTCCTCAACCAGGGCATTGAAAATGGGTCGTGAATGGGTATTCCAGCATGGCCAACGACCCAAAACACACGGCCAAGGCAACAAAGGAGTGGCTCAAGAAGAAGTATATTAAGGTCCTGGAGTGGCCTAGCCAGTCTCCAGACCTTAATCCCATAGAAAATCTGTGGAGGGAGCTGAAGGTTCGAGTTGCCAAACGTCAGCCTCAAAACCCTAATGACTTGGAGAGGCTTTGCAAAGAGGAGTGGGACAACATCCCTCCTGAGATGTGTGCAAACCTGATGGCCATCTACAAGAAACGTCTGACTTCTGTGATTGCCATCAAGAGGTTTGCCACCAAGTACTAAGTCATGTTTTGCGAAGGGTTCAGATACTTATTTCACTCATTAAAATGCAAATCAATTTATAACTTTTTTGAAATGCATTTTTCTGGATTTTTTTGTTGTTATTCTGTTTCTCACTGTTAAAATGAACCCGCCATTAAAATTATAGACTGGTTTTGTCAGTAGGCAAACGTACAAAATCAGCAGGGGATCAAATAATTTTTTCCCTCACTGTATGTATGAGCATTTGGATGTGTGATTTTTAGAAAGTTTTTTTAGAATAGATCTCTGGAATGCAAGTGAGATAGGAGGGATAGATGGCAAAGAAAATGAGAGCAAGGCCAATTCTAATTATATAAAATAAAATCCACTACTAGGATGTTGCATTTATTTACCCATGGAGAAGACAAGTTATGGCAATAAATTGACTGCTTTAGTAAGTGGGATAGTAAGTGGGAAGGATTGAGATGAGGATGTTTTAAAGCAAGCGACTACAGTAAGTTCTTTCTAGTAAAATGTTTACAGTTAACGTGTAATGGCTTAAGAGTGTTCTCCAGAATTTTAGGCAGGAATTTCTCCAGCCTAAGCTACCTGGAAGTTGCTCATATGCAAATGAAGTTAAACAGTTTATGGTTAAACAGTTATCTTTTCCTAACTATGCTCTTAGTATAGCAGCTAATCTAATATTTGAACTAATAACAAAAAACCAAATTATATTCTATATCCATAAAGCCACAAGTTATGTTTCAGTACCATGAATTTTTGGGTGGAGGGCAATGCAGATATACAGATATTTCTCTGTTTGAGTAAATGTCAGCTACCTATAAATTGTTCATGATTATGAAGTAAAAAAATTACACCTTTGTGCGCCTCTATATAAATTTCCAGCTGGAAAAATTGATTGAGAAGAATTACTTTCTCCACAAATCAGCCCAAGAAGCATACAAAGCCTATATAAGAGCTTATGATTCCCACTCTTTGAAGCAGATCTACAATGTCAATAACTTGGATTTGAACAAGGCTGCTTTGTCCTTTGGCTTCAAGGTCCCACCATTTGTAGATCTCAGTATCCTTTCACTGCAAGGTTATTTACTTTTCCTCCCTCTTTCTCTCTCTTCCCCCCATTTTTCCCCCCTCACCCAATAATGTGCTTGCTTGAGTAGATTGGTGGCAATTGTTGATGTTAATCATTTTAAAAGTTAGTGAGATACTAGTAAGCTGTAAGATTTTCTTTCCTGTCACAAGAAACTTTAGATGCATGTTTGCTCATTTGTATCATAAGATAATATCATTTGTTGTGATGTTTGAATGCTGTTATTGTAGCGATCTTGCATGTTAACTATTTTGTACCTGTTGTGGGGAAGGGGCTACTCAGACTGCTAACAACCTTTGATTAAGCTAACAGTTAATGATGGGAACAGAAATCCAATGTATTTGAAAAGTGCTACAGTTAAGGAAAGCTGGTCTTATTCTGACCCAGAATTAAGTTGCGTTGTAAACCCGAGTCAGATAGATAAACTCAATAGGAATAATTTCATAACAAAAATATATTTATTCAGAGAGATTACTTGCAATTATGTTGATTGTTTCTTCTGGAAAATACATCTCTGTTCATTCCCATAGGTGAGAAGATAATGCTCTCTCCATACCATCTTTATAGTGGAACAGGGTCATCGGGTGACATCCGATGGCCCATGCTTCTCTTTAGACAAAGACATTCCAATCTGGCTTGTGTCCAGGAAGTCTCCCCATGCACTTTAGAAACTCCTCCCACTGACCCATTAACATGGGATGACTGACTAGCTAAAACTACATTTCCCATAAGCCATCTCTTAAGGAGACAGCACTTAACCCAATAAATGCCAGATATTCTAACATACAGATACATGCTCTAGTCAGGGTTACATAGAGTTACACAATCCAGAACAGGTCTTGAATCAACTTTTTTTTTTTTTTTTGCCCTCTTTTGAGCTAGAAATGTGTTGCCAGCAAACTGATGTTGTGCTTAAGTGAAAGACTTGGGTCAACCTCTAGAGATCAACAGCTCGTTTCCACATTTAGAGGTGGTACCAAAAAAGAGGATTAATTGAGCTAGCTGTCTGTAGGAAAACCAACGGAAAAGCTAAAACCAATAATAAGCAGGCAAGTCTATCTATAGTTAAGAATGAACTGCAAATTGATTGTGGAAATTAGGGCATATGCTGTTTTTGGTGCCATGCTTTTTGAACTCTTAGCTATTATCCAATGCATTTTTTTTTTTTGAGCCTACATTCCTTAACATAATCTTCAGATGTAAACAGCAGCCGTGGAAAGAGACTACAAAAAAGAGGTGGAGGTGGCGGCTTTGGCTATCAGAAGGCAAAGAATGTTCATAAATCCAAAATCTTCAAGCATATTAACAAGAAAAAATCTGACAACAGACAGTTTTCCCGCTAATTTGCTTATTCCGTGTTGACTGAACTGGCTGTATCACTTTTCAACCAATGTGCAATCTTATTCATTTAGGGACAGAATTATATGTACAGATTTCAAATTAAAGCTCAATATTTCCACCTGATCCGGTCCTTCTAATCATTGTTTTAATGTTGTAATGTATGTTGTCTCCCTAGCTGTTCCCTGAATAGTTGTAAACAATGGGATCTGATCCTGTACTCCAGATGGCAAAAGCTAATTTGTAGCTTCTTTGCTGTGCAGGTACCAACGTAATCAGAGCTTTCTGATTGCCTAGAAATCTTCCAAAAGCAGGTCCCATGATCACAGTGTACAGAATATTATGTGTTGTTGTTGTTGTTTTTACTTTTCTTCTACAAGCTGTTTGAAATTATTGGGCATATTCTGGAATTTGACTACAAACTATTGGTTTTTTAAAAAATGGTTTTTTTCCTACTATAAAGATTTTTACTGGGATCTTGTTTGTTAACGCAACATTTGGCTACTAGGATCATACTTAACTCTTGAAATGTTTTATCTTCTCAGATCTAACGATGCCTTCAGAATGGCTTTTTGTTACTAGTAAAGGACCATTATTTTGCGATTATATAAAATCATACTTTGGAACCTGTAAATAAATTGGGAATGCTTGTACTTCGTGTGACTTAAATGATTACACTCAGAAAGATAGTAAATGTTGAATTAGCATGTGGGCTGCGCATTCAAAGTTACCAGTTCTGATCTGCAGATGCTTTCTTAAATCTCTTATACAAGCTTTCACTTCTGTTGCAAGTGCATTTATATCTTGTTTACATGGCTAGCTTATTTGGAAGAATTTGCCTTTTGAAATTGCTGCAATAGCACAACACTGGAAAGCTGGCAGTCATGCTTAGAGGAAGAGCTGCTTGCATGAGTTGCTGGGAATTGGGCACAATAACAATGTAATATTATTATGAGTAATATATAGTTAGATTCACAGGTAAATTCACAGGTAGATTCAAATCCTAAGCAAAGATCTAAGAATTATTAAAATGGTATTTAAGAACAGATGCAGTTCAAAGCCAGGTTTTGTATTGTTTTTGTAAAATTAGGGTGTTCAGGTACAATACATTCAAAATTTCCAGATATTGAAGAACTCCTTTAGCTATATTTATTTGTTTGTTTGAACTTATATGCCGCCCTTCTCCTAAGACCCAGGGCGGCTTACAATAAAAATACAATAAAATTCATAACATTCATACAACATACAATCCCAGTCAACTCACAATCGCTGATGGAGGGACATTCCTAGGCCCAGGGGCAGAGCGCAGCTCATACGCCCCAAGCCTGTCGGCATAAATGCTATAGCTACAAGGATTCCAATCACGATTGTACAGCAATAAATTTCTTTTTCCATAAGCATTCAACTTGATATGCAAGTCCTGGTATTTCATATTTTTTTTTCCTATTTCCAATCCTCCATCCTGGCATCACCCAGTACAGCAACATCAATAAACCAGATTTTCATTCTTTCAATGACTGCTGTACAAGGCATGTAACAAACAAGACGCCTGTGTGTTTGGATCTTAAAAGTCCCATAAGATCTTAACCCACTCATTTTTTCAAAACCTCAACTTGATGGTTCCAATAGTCTTTACTACATTCAAATCCAAATGTCTGGCAAAGTTTCCAATGAATAATTTTGGCTAGTCAGTCATAACCCTGCTTATAGTCAGTTGGTGAAATTTTTATTACTATTGAACAACTGCATGTAAACTTTCACTATTTTCCATTTTAATAAGGTGACTTCTAGATGCACTGTCCTTTGGATTTTTTTTTTTTTTGCACACCTGATTGTATAGAATAGATGCAATATGTGTGGGTAGGTGGGTGATTTTGGATTTGCCTTGTACTTACCTAGCTTTACCTTTTCACTTGGTGCATAGTGAACTGTCTTTAAAATAAAAAGCTGATTTTCTACTATGACACAAGGTGTGGGCAGGCGGTAAAATATTTTCTTTATTCAAAAAAAAAAAAAGATCTGGATTAATGTGAATCTCTGCAGCTTGAAGCCAGGGAATTCTGGGAATTGAAGTCCACACTTCTTCAAACTGCCATGGTTGAGGAACACTGAACTAATGTATACAATAGTGTACAAGTAGGAGACTTACTTGTCTTTTGTGTATTACTTTTAGCTTTATAGGAACCTATAAGCAACGCTAAACATTAACTGGAGAGCTAAAGTTCCCTGTGCACTTTTCCTGTTATCAATCTTAAGGTTACTTAATAGACTATATTATCCCATGCTCAAAGCTTGTCTCATAAAGATGAAAGATGCTTTGAAAACTAACCCTGTGTTTCTTGAGGAATTGTCTCTCATTCAGAGAACCTTGACAACGAAATTGGACTTTGTAAGCCAGTTAAAAGGTGATCAAAATAGGATCACGTGGAAATTTTTAAAATAAGAATTGCCTTGCTGTGGCTCCCAATAGCGATAAATAATCTGGTACAATCCAAGCCTATACACTAGAAATGTCACATGCAGGCATGAAAAAGCTATTGCAATCAAAATGAAACGGTACAGATAGCCAATATAATTGATTGCATGGTGTAGTAACGATCTCATAAATTAGATAACACTAGTTTTATAGTAGCAACTGGATAAAACGACTACCAACTAGAGTTGTTCCGATATATAAGCTGCCTTACTTTCAAATAAGTAAATTGCACAAGGAAAGAAGTATGAAGATCATTTGTGGTATCTAAAATGTATTTTCTGTTTGTGTGTGTGTGGGGGGGTAATTTTGGCACTCTAACTAGAGAAAGGGTCTTTCCATTATTGTCTAGGAAATACCTTTCTCTATAGAGTGTGAGTAAATGAGCCATAAGAGTAGTTACTTACAATATGAAAAGCTGCTATCTTAAGTGTTTCATATTTCAGCTTACAGATGGAACTAGCCCTATTCAGTAGGGCATCCACTACAGCACATAGGTGACCTGAATGTTTTCATCAGAGGCTGTAACAATAGCAAAACTATCATTGCTCGTGACATTTCTGCGGCCTACTTTATTCCCAAGCTTCAGATGTCAATATTAAACGGTACACTCCAAGAAAAAACTTTTTTTTTACACTTTTCCATAAAGGGGTGACAAGGAATGCCTCAACATTTATAACAAGATGGTTTTAACCAAACATGTTCAAATATTCCTCACCCATATCATTAAAAAGCTGAATAACTAAGGCTGCTTTTATACGGCAGAAGAGTGCAAATCGTGCCCCCTCGTGCTAATTATTTTAGACATCGTATTTCTAAACAACCTATAATATTTTCTACTGCTGTAGCTGTCTCTGATATAGGCTTTACCCTCGCTCGTTCTCACATGCAAACACATTTTGGTGATAAACTCACACTCATTTTTGTAAGAAAATTCTCATTTTTAACATTCCTGTGCACTGATGCTATCTCCTGCACGCTTTCTGCCTTTATCTTAGCAAACACGGTTTCCGAAGAAGCGACGTTTGCTTTGTGCTTTTCAACATTCAGATTATTCTTCTAACTCAGAAACAAAAAGAAATGATAAAAGGTAATCAGAGTTGATTGTACTGGTTGCCAAAGCACTCAGTTTCTTGTGACAGATAGGAAACTGATGTGGCAAGCTTCCACTCATAACTGCAGTCATCATGAAGAAAAAAGAAACTTTAAAAAAAAACTATCCATAGTAATTGTTGGAAACTTAACTCTGAATTATGATTAGCCTCCCCGTGCTTTTCACATATTTGCTTGGTAAGAAGAAAACCCACATCTCTGAATGTTTGTTATAGTCCCGTTTAAAGGGACAGTTGCTTTCCTTTATATATATATATTACGAAAATATAGAAATAATTTAGCTTAATCTAAGCCTGTCTCCTTTTACTCCAAATTATAGCTTGCCCTTGAGGAAAGGAAAGAAGTCATCACTGCAGCATGATTATCCATAAAATAAAAGCAGTTTCCCTCCCACTCCCAAAAAACATTGCAATAGTACTTGACAAGAAAAAAAATGGCAGCTTAAGGTATGAAGGAACTCCATAACCCCTTAGTGCATGGGTCGGCAACCCGTGGCTCCGGAGCCGCATGCAGCTCTTTGAGCCATCCCATGAGGCTCCGGAGCCTCCGCCATTTGCAGAGAGAGACAAGGAGAGAGATACAGGCACTTGCACTTCCCCCACTCTCTCCTGCGAACTTACCCCCTCAGAGGGCTCCTGATTGGCCCTGCGCCCGGGTGCCCCGCCGCCTGGGAGAATGGCAGCCAGGAAGTTTCTTTCCCGGGCTGGCCCTGTCCCAGGCGCACAAGGCTGGGGAACTGCGCGGGGAAGCCCCGGGATCCCCGCTGGGAGCTCCCCCCCCAGAGCCTCCGCTGAGCCGGCCAGCCCTCCCACAAGCCGCAGCCCTGAGGGAGAGCAGCCCCTATGATGCTCAGCCGGCATGACCGTTGGCCAAGCAGCACTGGAGATGGAGGGTCAGTGGTGGGGGGAGAGAGGGGGCTCCGAGTCCGCGGAGTGCCCCCACGAAGTGGCCTCAGGGTAGGTGGCACCCCCTCGCTTACCTGTACCAGGCGGCAGTCCCAGCTGGGGCATCGCTCCCTGGGCCGTCCCCAGGCCACTCCCTGAGCTGCCAAGCTGGCCATGCGTTTTCTTGGGCTGGGCCGGATGGTAGTCAGGGCTGGGCCGACGGCCGGTGGGAGCATCGCTGTCTGGGCAATCCCTGGGCAGCTGAGCCGGCCACATGTCTCACCGGGCCGGGCAGCAGTCCCAGCTGGGGCAGCGACCGCCGGGGGCATCACTCCCTGGGCCGTCCCCAGGCTGCTCCCTGGCAGCCAAGCCAGCCATGCGTCTCCCTGGGCCAGTCCGTGTGCCCCGGGTGCCTTCTGTTGCCTCCTGCCTCCCCATGCTTGGCCTTCCCGGGACCTCTGCCCATTTTCCCATGTCTGGAGCAGGAGAGGAAGCGCTGCTTTCCAGGCATCAGAAGGAGCTTCCCCCTCACAACGGTGTGAATTGCAGCGAGCCTCCTTTCCCGCTGCCCAACCTGGCCCAGCTCACCCTCCTGCAGGATTTGGCCCTGGGATGGCCAGAATGGCTGGCTGGCTGGGGAGGCCGAGCGGCTCCGGCGAGGAAGCTGCTCCCACCCCATGGCCGGCTGGCCAGGAATCCCATCCAGCTTGGCGGGGAGCTCGAGGGCCACCTGACCGCCATGGGGGTCCACATCAGCCACTTTCTGGTGGGCCCGCTAATTGTGGGCTCCCAGCTGGCTTCCTCCATGAGTCAGGTGCCCGGGATTCCGCAAAGCCGCCCCTAATTGCACCCCACGAGGGCCCGGCCTTTGAAACGCTGCTTTTCCGAATTCTTTCTGAACTGTAAGCTGCCCAGAGTCACTGAAAGGGGCAACCAGAGATCTTGAGGGGAGAGGAAAGAGAGAGAAAGAGAAACAGAAAGGAAAGAGAAAGAGAAAGAGAGAGAGGAAAGAAAGAGAGAGGAAAGAGAGGGGGGAGAGGAAGGAGAGAGAGGGAAAGGAAAGAGAGAGGAAGGAGAGAGAGGGAGAGGGAAGAGAAAGAGGAAAGAGAGAGAGAGATGAAAGAGATGAAAGAGAGAGAATAAGAGGGGGAAAGGAAAGAGCGAGAGGAAAGAAAGAGAGGGAGAAGAAAGACAGAAACAGAGAGGGAGAGAAAAGAGGAAAAAGAAAGAGGAAAGAGGGAGAGGAAAGAGAGAGAGGAAAGAGAGGGAGGGGGGAGAGAGAGACTCTTTTGATATCTAAAATGAAGATAACACTGCATAAATCCTTTTTTAGCTTTTTATTGTATATATATATTATATATATTATAAAATAAAGGTAAAAAAGGATATATGCAGTGTTATCTTCATTTTAGATATCAAAAGGGTTTTGCGGCTCCCAGTGTTTTGTTTTCAGTGGGAAACGGGTCCAAGCTCTTTGAGTGTTTTGGGTTTCCTACCCCTGCCTTAGTGAAAGTCATCAATGGAGGAGGAAAGTGACCCCCTCACTGATACAATTATTTCTGTCCATTCATGTGCACCCTCTGAAACTAACTACATGCAAACATTTTGCTGGTAATGCCACGTTTCCAGTGGTGGGATTCAGTCAATTCGTGTCACTTCAGCAGAACCGGTAGCTAGTTTTTTGTTGCCCAGGCCCAGAATGGACTTTTGGAAGCGGCATCCACACAGAGAACCGGTTGTTCACATATTTGAATCCCACCACTGCACGTTTCTGCACCTTACTGGCTCCACTAATTTTCTCACAGATATGAAAGACGATCTTATCAAACCATTAGTTTTTCGAATAGCAAATTTGGTGATTAGTTCTAAATAAGCCGGTGTCAAAAGGGGAAGACTCACTAATGTAGTGTTCAACATGGAGAGCCTGCAGATGTATTTTCAAGAGGGTAGAGACAAACTCTTTTAAGAAAAAGAAACCCAACCCAATGAGAGCCATGCAGTGCTGAGTATCAGCTTGAGGAGAACTCGGTCATCCTAAAGCTACATAATTGAATGCATCTGGCAGGTATTGAGTTATTGGAAATTGGTGAAACTTTTATTGAGAAGAGCATTCCAAAGATATCCAATACTTTAGAGAGCTTTGTCTGTTATCAAGAAGCTAAGCTCTAAGTTATTGCTAGAGACATCTGCAGGTATATTTTCAATAATTTGTTTTGTTGTTGTTATTGTTTTGCTTTTAAGCCTATTCACCAATAAAGATAGGTTTGTTCATTCCGTGTTTACCCATTCAAACAGTAACAGAATTGTGAAAGCATCTTCTTGAAAAATATTTGATTAGTTCAGGATGTCCTAGTTTGGTCATAATGACTAATCACATTGTCATTATGGACATTTTATATACCAGTTTGAGGATTATTTCTTAAAATATAATTAACTAACAAAGCAGCAATTACCTATCCTGATCTTCAGTCTTTGCTTCGGCTATCCTGAACGGAACCTATCAGAATGGTATATAGGTAGTCCTCGAGTTATGACCACAACTGAACCCAAAATTGATGTTGCTAAGTGAAATATTTGTTAAGTGAGTTTTGCCCCATTTTACAACCTTTCTTGCCAGTATTAAGTGAATTATTGCAGTTATTAATTAATAACACGGTTGTTAAATGAATCTGGCTTCCCAATTGACTTTGCTTCTCAGGTCACAAAAGTGGATCACATGACCCCAGGACATTGTAGCCATCATACATATCAGTCAGTGGACAAATGTCGGGAATTTTTATCATGTGACCATGATTGTGTGAAAAACGGTCATAAGTCATTTTTTTCAGTGCTGCTGTAATCTTGAACGGTCACTAAATGAACTGTTGTAAGTTGAGGACTACCTGTAATTAGTCCACCTTCCTTTAAGATGTCAGAGCAGAGATATAGATGACATATTATGTCTTGTTCTCATGTATGGGGTTTTACATGACTTCCACCACCACCTGGATTATGTTTATAGTAGAGGGTAGGAAAAACGTAATGACAATACTCGGTAGTATTCATACCCCTCACCTCCAAGTGAAAGCATTTTCAGATTTTATTGGGGAATTAAAACTGAGCTCATAAAGCCACAACTGTTGTCTGTATCCTAGGCAAAAAGCAATTAAAACTATCACAGGTTAGAGGGATTAAATATTTAAAAAGCAGTAGTATATTAATGCTCTGATGATCAGTTTGGAAAAGTTAGTGGTTTGACATCATAACTTGTCTTCAGAACAATGCATTTCATTTTCATTTTGAAAAGAAATAAATCCATAAAAAGCCTGACTGCAGAAATAAATGATGAATGGTTAGCTTCACCACCATTCAGCATGGCTCCAAGAAATGAGTGCTGGAGGCTACTTTACATATTATCTACAATGGGAAATGTAAAGCAAAGCTAACGCCTTTGCCTTTTGTATTTAAAGGACATTTCAGTAATAAACATGTATAGTATTGCAGTTTTAGCTATTAGCATCTAGTGCACGGGTGTCAAACTCGATCGTAATGCTTTTTGCCTTTGTGGAGCCGGGGTAGGCGTGGCTTCTGCATGATGCATCCAGCCCGCAGGCCACCATTTTGACATCCTTGATTTAACGGATGTCTGGATTTTTGAAGGTAACTTGAATAACCAGTAAATATGATATCTAAAGGAATCCACATTTAATAAGGGAATTGCAATTTACTTTTACCGAGTTCTTTTGGAAGCACTTAACATTGTACCGATTTATAAATTATACTTATAATTGGTATTATTTTTCTGGTATTTCAGACCTTAGCCAAAAGCTTGGATTATAGACTTTTCAGCTCACTTTTGAGTAAATGTTGTACTGACAAATGATACCTCAAATCATTTTAGTTTAATGTAGAAATTAGGCTTTTTGAAATGAGCTAATACATTGTTCCCTGTTTTAATTTCTCAGCCACATCAACAGTGGCAACACTTGGTGGACCTTGGCTGATCTAAAAATATAAACAGGATCTCATCTAGTTAATGTTTCATAAAATCTAGGGCTGGGAATAAGCTGGAAAACTGAAAAAAACATCTCAAAAAACAACTGGAAAACTATTTCTCTATCAAGCTTCATGGGCATGTCTCAATGAGTCACTCAGAGTCAAACTCAGTTTGAATGTGATTTTATTTTTATTAGTGTTCTCACTGAAGAATACAGATAATACAGACTGTGGTAGAATGTTTTGCCTATAATACTGCAAATGCAGACTGAACTTCTTTTTTCACTGCCCAGAGTTCCTTCTAGTAGATGGATAATTATATACATTTGCTTAGTAAATAAATAGATTTAAAAACATCTGCAGATCTTCACCAGCTTCCAAAGGAGCAACTTTACAGTTATATGACTTTCCACAATGTTACAAGGAGCAATGCTCAGAATTTAAGTCAGATGGGTTGCAACACAGGTGAAAAATGGAAGACAGATACAAGGAAACAAGATCAGGAAATTGAATATGTCCTAAAAACTTTCCTCCCTATTCCCTATCTTTTGACTTCCCTTCCCTGTTGAAAAGAAACAAGCTGATCAAAACAATTTCCCATCTTCAAATACTGTAACCTGCATTATCCAAAACCAGTTTCCACTATTATTGATGGAGACGGTTTAAAACAAAATTCCAGTGTTGAAAGGCAGATGACAATACAGGAATATTAAATCCTAATTGCACAGTGAGGGTGTGTACATATGTATGTGTGTGAAAGTGTGCGAGTGATTCCCTCCCCAGTATGACACCAGAAGTGCCCTCTACTAGCTTATAGGGCATTTCAGATTCAGGATATTTATTGTACCTGTCAACTGAAATTTGAATGCTGCTATTTGGGCTAAGTAAAATTGTTCTTGCTTGAGACTCACAGATTCAAAAAGGAACCTGACTGCCACTTTATGAAGTAAACATATACACACATAGTAACAATTACCTAGAGCAGTGTTTCTCAACCTTGACCATTTTAAGGTATGTGGACTTCAACTCCCAGAATTCCACAGCCAGCTTTGCTGGCTGTGGAATTCTGGGAGTTGAAGTCCACATGCCTTAAAATGGTCAAGGTTGAGAAACACTGACCTAGAGGGGTAAGCTTCAAATCCTTTTGATCATTACTTTACCTGTGGATTATTTCCAGGTTCAGTTTTGTTCCTTATGCATACAAGAAGGCCAAAGAGGGCCTTTTTCAATATGGTAAGTTGGCCAAACAAGTTAGAAGCTTTTGTTTTACACATTACTCATTTATTCTCTGTTTCAAACATGATCCGTGTATTGTAACTGAAATCTTAATTAGTGCAAACATAATATCAGAGAAGATTACATTTTTGAATGATACCGAAAAATGTGCGAGGAATAATGAACTTGATCACAGGAAAAAAAAGCTTCTGCTGAAGTTCTTCAGGGACATCCGGCCTTCAGTTTTGACAAAAGCATTTCATTTTTGCGGCATTCCTGTTGATGCAAAAGAAACAGGTGGGTCTTCAAAACTTAAAAGAGACATCTAGGATAAATAACAATGCTAGTCCTGCCATCCCAGGCACCACTAGTAAGATGTAATTCACATCATGTTCAATGGAAGCTCCTTCCCAAAAGTGATTGTTAGTGTTTCAAGATGGCTGTCTGCTTTGATCAAATTCCATAAGCATGAGAATCTGAAGCAAGGGAATTTGACAGGTCAAAGGTAGAAGGAATGGAAAGGGGGTCAATTTGGCCTGTGTTGAAAAGTACAAGACTCTCTGAAAAATCACAGTAGCCTTAAACAACAGTGCTTTCTAGGTTAGTTTTTACTAGGTATAAGTAACCCATTTCATTTCATTTATTGGATTTCTATGCCGCCCTATTCCAGGAACTCAGGGCGGCTCACAGCATAAAGACTGCATGCAGCCCTCCCATCCCATTTTGTTTGCATTTTTTTTTCACTTTTCAGTGGGGTGGAAGCGAATCCATTTGTTTCCCAGATGTCTCCTGCTCCCACTTTCTAAACATAAGAATCATGGGGGGGGGGGGAAATGGGTCCAAAAAATTGTCCTTTCCTATGACATCATTATGGCTTCTACTCCGGTGTGTGCATTGGTGTGTCTCTCCTAAACATGCCCCCTGAGCCCTGTAGGGTTCTATCCATGTTCTTGTCAAGAAGCCAAGATGAAAGAGGTCAACAACACACTAAATAATGAACTATGATATATAAGCCAGAATGGTTTGGGTTGAGGCTATACGCTAAGCAACAAAACCACCCAAAAGTCACTTGTTGAGATAGGTGGCTATAGAAATCAATCAATCAAACCAACAAATAATAACCTAAGTTCTGATCTATCATAATGTATTAACCCAATTATCCTACACACTGCTTTCAGCTTTTAACTACCAATATTAAATTCCATTGATTTCATAGACTGTTTTATGAGACATTAGATGATAAAGAATATATGGTGATATCAAAAACCTTGCTGAAAAGCAACCCTATTTTAAAATATTATCAAGCTATGACGTATCATATGTAAACCAACATCAAAAGTAGTTTCTGTTTCTTCATGTAACATGAAGTAACCATACTGTATTAACCTAACCCATTGTGAAGACCATTGAAAACTGGTTTAAGGAATGACCTGAGATCTCTGAATAAAGTTTTGGTTGTGCACTGTCTATTATATAGCTGTCACATGTTGCTGATTGTTCTTTCCTTTCTAAACCTCAGTAGAGTATCTACTGAGCAAGATGCTCAGAACTCTAGTAGAGTTCTTTTACCTCTTTAAATTCTTTGACTGTTTTGAAGTAAAGTCTCTGCTTCTCTAGTAATTCCAAGTATTCATCATTAAACTGGTCCCTTCTCATTTTGTTTTCTTGTTTTTTCCTCTCCAACTGTTGTAAGGAAAAGAAAAGAGAGAGATGGCACTATGCAACATTATTCAATACACAATAACTACACCAAATCAAGCAATATATAAAAACAGAAAATTAAAACTTTCAGGGCTTTTCTTCCCTCCCCCCCCAAATAACCCTACTGTTCTACAGCACCTTAATCTAGGGCAGCGGTTCTCAACCTTTTTTAGGCCGAGACCCCACCTGCGGCGCCCATGCGCGGCGCGACCCCGACCTGCGCCGCCCATGTGCGGCGCAACCCCGACCTGCACCGCGCATGTGCGGCGTGCGTGACGGCCCGCAACGCGCATGCGTGGTGCGACGGCCCGAACCGCGCATGCACGGCGTGCGCGACGGCCCGAACCGCGCATGTGCGGCAGCCCGAATTGTGCATGCGCGGCGGGGCGGCCCGAACCGTGCATGCGCAGCGCACGCATGACGGCCCGAATCGCGCATGCGTGGTACGATGGCCCGAATCGTGCATGTGCGGCGCAACGGCCCAAATCGCGCATGCGCGGCGCGCGCACGATGGCCGAGGGGAAATGGGGAAAAAAATGGCGGACTGTGGTGTTTGGCGACCCCCATGAAATGGTCGTTCGACCCCAAATGGGGTCGCGACCCACAGGTTGAGAACCGCTGATCTAGGGAAATGGGGAAAACAGGCAGACCCTGAAAGATCACCTAATAAAGTTTTCTAAGCTCTTCAACACCCTAACTCTGTTGTAACTTTCCTTGCTCCTTCTGCTTACAAAAAGAAAAAGAAAAACTCTGAGGCTCCACTTTTACAGCCCATATTCATATGAAAATCTAGATCAAAGGGACTTTTACTCTTCTCTCACAGGCAGTTGCTGTCCTACCTGAATCCACAATGGATCAAATGAAGTTTAGCCAGAGCAAAGCAGAGAAGATTGTGCTTGATTCAAGCACTGGTTGCTTTGAACTACGACAGTTAAAACTGATTTAGAGTAAAACTAGATGCTTTGCAATATCATCCAGTTTGTTAATTTACAGCTAGGGATCGTGTTCAAATAATATGTGATGCAGGCAGTATATTGAACAGCCTTTATCTAATCCAAAAGAATCTAGAATTCCTTTGCCAAGATGAATTGTCCTTCCTCAGTATAAAGGTTTTGACAGACCCTATCCCAGCCTCAGATACCCCCAGTCAAGGCAATATTTTCTGTGGCTGAACAATTCTTAACCCTTCAGTTGAAATTTGCTTCTCTGAAAATGTTTGTTCTAGGTCAATTCTCTGTAGCACATTGAAGTATGCTCATATTTAGAGGAACTGAAAGAGCGCCAGCGAGCAATTCTACTGACATTTGAAAAAGGAAACATATATCAAATATCTGAAAAAGGTTATCTAACCTTCATTCGATTCTGTTTAATTCCTTCTACAATCTGTTCCATTTGTCTCAGAAATTGGTCTCGAGCACTAGGGGAAGCCATAGCTCTGAAAGGAAAAGCAAATGTTTTAGATGGTTGACAGGAAGATTTGAGACTGGAAAAGTGAAAAAAAAAAGAGAGATATTTTTGCCCGCTTTATTTTTCTACAGCAATATACAGTTAAAGAAGGAGAGCATACATATATGCATATGTGTATATGTTCGTTCTAGTCTTTTTATGTAGTCTTATTTTTCTGCCTTTTACAAGTCCCTGCAGTTTTCTTGGCAAGGTTTTGAGAAGTGGTTTATCCAGTGCTTTTTTTCTAAAAAAAAAAAAAAAAAAAAAAAAGGTGCCAGAACTCACACATGTCATACAACCCGCCTTGCCTACCCTATAAGGTTCCATCCAAAAAAAGGTGCTGGAACTCCGTTCTGGACGTTCTATGAGAAAAAAAAAGCCCTGGGTTTATCTTTGCTTGCTTCCTAGGGCTGAGAGTGAGTGACTGGCCCAAGATAACTCAATGAGTTTTGTGCCTAAGGTGAGACTAGAATCATGGTCTCTTGGCTTAATGCTTTAACCACTATACCAAAATCGGTTTTTATATAGTCAGTGGAGTTATCCTAAGCTTATGAATTCTTGGACGATAATAAAGCAATGTTCAGAATGAAAAGTAAGATACAGACTTTGTTTCATTAAAACATTATTTGGAAATAATATCCTGCATCTATGAAAAGCAGTACTGAAAGTTTAGGGCTCTCAGATCTACAGTCCATGGCCGTATCTGGCCTGTCAAATCATTTTCTGAAGCCCTCCAGAATACTGTGTAGGTACTGAGATACCACCTGGTAAGCAAAGGCACTGAACACCATGTAGAAATCCAGGATGCGCAACAGAGTAAGGACTGGTCTTGTTCCCATAACCTGCCTCAGTCTCCCAGCCTAGGAGGGTATAGTTAAGTGGTCTCAGAGATAACCTCAAAGCTGCTCACATCAAATAGCTCCTTCTTCTCACACTCTATGGCAGGTAATGCCTTCAGGTAGAGAAAAGGTGGAAGTGAAATTTGATCAGGCAGGACAGGCAGGAAATTGGGACTGCTACGAGGAGAGGTAGTAAAGAGGAGGAGTCCCTCTGTACTACTCCCTGTCCAATGCTTTTTTTGTAAAACAAAAGGTGTCGGAACTCACACATGTCATAAAATCCACCTTGCCTACCCTACAAGGTTCCATCCAAAAAAAGGTGCCGGAACTCCATTCTGGGCATTCTATGACAAAAAAAAGCCCTGTCCTTATCTAAGGCAAGGACTGGAAAAGATAACAAGCAAGCAAGGGACAAAACTATCACTCCAGTCAAGAAGAGACCAGAAAAACAAAAAAGGCAGGATTTGAGCAGCTCGATGAAGGATACTTTTTCTATATTTCCTTCCTTCCTTCCTTCCTTCCATCCATCCATCTATCTTGACTTCTGGCAACTGCCTGCAGCGTCCCTGAAGTTTTCTTGGCAACATTTTCAAAAGTGGTTTGCTTTTGCCTAGGACTGAGAGAGAGGTCACCCAGATGGCAAGTTTCTATTTCACAGAAAATAGAATTGTTGTTGTTAATTTGATAAATGTATGATTAACAGCACGCTGTGATACTTTTCATTCTCTTTATTTTTCACTTGTCAAAGTCCTTTGTATCAATTCAGAAATATAGTGAGGCTTTAGTTTGGCAAACGTCCAGCTAATAGAAGTAGTTCTCATGTGCCACCCTTGGAGATTTAAGTTTGAGACCCCGGTTTAACAAGTGCTCCAAATTATGTTCAATGAGCATAAAGAGCTTTTACTAAAACAAGACAGCCTGGCAGGCTAACACTCAGGAACCCCATGAAATCTTTCTGTTTGCAACAAAAGTCTCTGTGTGTTTGCAAACACAACCACGACCAATTATGGCTTCGCTGCAAACATGCCGAGGGACTTGTTTCTTTAAGTGGTATAGCTGCAAGCCAACCTTTTACGGTTTTTTGGACGATGTACAAAACTGACATTGTTATTAGTACCAGCCGTGCTGCCTGAGGACAAACAATTTTACTTATGTGTAAATAAGTAAAATATTCAGAAGAATATTGCTTAAACACAACAAATACATGAAAGCCAGTTTGGGGTCATGCTTAAGGCACCAGGCAAGAAACTGGGAGATAGCAAGGTGTCAAGAGTCAAGAACAAAAAAAAACAACACAAATACTTAGAAGACCATTTTCTATTTCTCCCTGGAAGTCAACAAATAGCATATTTATTTATCTATTTTTATCTTGCCTTCATTACTTTATAAATAACTCAAGATGGCAAACATTCCTAGTACTCTTCCCTCCTTTTATTTTTCCCATAACAACAACCCTGTGAGGTAGGTTGGGCCGAAAGAGTGACTGGCCCAAGGTAACCCAGCTGCCTTTATGTGCCTAAGTGAGACTGGACTTCGCAGTCTCTTGGTTTCTAGGCCAGCACTAATCTAATTAACCACTATATCAAACTGATTCTCTATACCGGGGTAGGCAACCTTGGCTCTTTTATGACTCGTGGACTTCAACTCCCAGAATTCCTGAGGCAGCATGGCTCAGCTTGGAAACCTCTCCCTTTCCCCTCAGCATGGCTGGCTCAGGAATTCTGGGAGTTGAAGTCCACGAGTCATAAAAGAGCCAAGGTTGCCTACCCCTGCTCTATACTCTTTAAAAATTCAGAGAAAAGTAGCAGGAGTATATTTTGCACGAGCAACTATTGGATAGAGTTTTATAATTCATAGTATGAGATACTGTAATGTATATGTGAAGACTTTAAAAGTGTTTCTTAAATTGAAATTGAACACAAGAAGTCACAAAATTATGCTTAGCCCAAAGGAAAAAAATGTGATTAGCTTACTTACTGCTGGAAGTTATCATGAACGGAATTAAGCAAATTAACCTGAAAAAGCCAAAATATAAGGTTTTCCATGTAAAGTCATTCAAGCAATAGATTTGTTAAAAAGCAATTTATATATGATTGTATATTATACAATAGAGTACTGATTACATAATTACTGGCAAATGAACATGTGAATTCTTCATATCCTGGATTGCAAAAAATGAGAGGTAATTCTTGATAGCTTATTCATGCATGCGTGCAATCATAAATGGCAAGAATATTTATCTATGAACCAGCCTTGTGTTATCTTGGTATATTAAATGCAAATACTGCATGCTATCACATTTCCAGCACTATATAAAATATATGCTGGCAGGAAATTTAGATTACCACAGTCTAAAATATCCAAATATGTATTGTATTTACAACTATGCCACTGTTCAATAGCACAGATATTTAGATAAACATAACATAAACATAAATATTTAGATAAACGTTAACTATAGTATACTACAAACAATTTCTCACTTATTTTCCTAAATAACCTAGAATAAATTCAAAAACCAAGTTAAAAGGTTCCTAGGTGTGGGAGTATAAACAGCTATATAGCCAGAGGGGCACAAGCTAAAAAGAAATAGAATGAATTCCGATAACAAGGCTGCAAAGTTTATCATTATTAATCTTAGAATCAGAAAATATTAGATTCACTGATTCATCCTCAGAACAGAATTCCAACTGAAAGAGGATTAATCTCCTAATAGCGGAACAAGCTAAAGCAGACCAAATTGAATAATTCCTTCGTAAAACAATTATGTTGGGCAGTATTTCTTCCAAGGCTGAAGTACCAAAATTAAACAGCATCTATGAGGTAAAAAATAGAATAATTCCCAACCAGCACCATAAGTTATACAGTTATTGTCATGCTTTGGCTGAAAAGCCCAGTCAAGCAAAACACCAGAGTCACTGCATCCTCTAATCCAGGGGTTCTCAACCTTGGCAACTTTAAGACTTGTGGACTTCAATTCCCAGAATTCCTCAGCCAGCTTTGCTGGCTGAGGAATTCTGGGGGTTGAAGTCCACAAGTCTTAAAGTTGCCAAGGTTGAGAACCCCTGCTCTAATCTAATGTAAACTTTTTTAGGCAGTAACAAACCAGTAGAACTGAATGGAAGCTAGCTCTGAAGAAATGGTGGGAAGCAGATAATTAAAAGAGTAAAACTTTCCCTCTCCTGTCTGACAGTTCAGGTTACATTGTCCAATACATCTTCCAGTAATTGTTACGAGAAGAAACTTCAGTTTGCCAAAACAACTCTTCAACAGTTTCGGCTCTCAGGTTGATAAGGGACACCTGTGGATCCAAACTTTCTCTACCCCTACCCCCATACTGTAGGCAAGCAAGAAGAATTACAGCGGTCCTAAAGGGAGTAGGTTTGATAGCTTGACAGTGACATGGCATAATCTAGACTTATCCTCTTATCCCTCCTTGTACCAGCATGTGGACTTTGGGTCTAGGACAACTCATCACAGCCAACTCAGCCCAGGACAGCTTGCCTTGGAGCAAAAATTGCATACTACTGAAGAAATGGTGAAATAGAATAATTAAAGGAAGGATGCAAAAGGAGGCACAAATGAGACGTGAATAACAAAAATGAAAATAATTTGTAAATTATTTTAAATAATTAAATAAACGGAAATGGAAATGGTCACATAGCAAGAAGAACTGAGGGCAGGTGGATCAAGGCAGTCATAGAATGGATCTAATGTTGATTGCTTTAATATTGGAAAGGCGTACTGTATTTTTACCTCAGGATACTGAATTTCTACCTCAGGATCTTTTGTTAGGGATCATAAAAGATTGCACTACTACTGAGATGAATTTACTTCTAAAGCTCAAATGAACAACAGGTGTTAGACTAGAAACAGTAGATAGACCATGTATAAGAGAAATACCAATTAAATAAAATGTATCAGGCGTATAGTTGAGGCTGGACGCGAGGAGTGAGGAATGTTTGCTAAACCAGACGTTTACAAAGACTGATCCTTAGAGTTGTATTGCAGGTTATATGATAATTGCTTTTTAATATGATCTTATGTTTAATGTTGATGGTTTTAATAAAATAATTTTAAAAAAAAAAAGCGTCCACGAAAGAGACCCAAAACAAGATGGATTGACGACAACAGCAAGTATTATAGGCCCAGTTGGCAAAAGGAAGCTCAGGGCTGGATAGGTTGGAAACATTCAGAAGAGGCCTTCGTCCTGCAGTGGACAGACAATGGCTAAAATGAGGAATTAAATACAATTTTTGAATTGTCCCATGGTGAATTGGCCGTGGCGAACTGTCCCGTTCCGTGGACATCAGCCGCACACTGATTCACTGAGAAATATTACTGAAACCTATCTTTATATCCACGTTAACAATATTTTTAAGCAAAAGGTGATTTTACAAATTCAGAGCGTACCCCAATATAATTTGTTAATAAGCAAACATAAAGTGTATTTTAGTTCTAAATAAGCTAATACAGGATTTGCAGCCTTGGTTATTTCATGATATTATCAATCTCAAAAAATAGGCTTTGTGTTTTCCCAAATGACTGTTAATCTTACTTACCTCTTTTTCCAAATAGACCTTTTTATCATCCAGTGTGTTGTAGAGGGTAAAAAACTGCTTTGTTTCTTTGTGCGTTGCCGATACTGTGAAAAATCAAGAATTCAGAAAAACAAGATAAAAATGTAGCAGAAACACAACTGATTGCATATTTATTTAGTTTACAGCTCACCTTTCTACTCAATAAATGTTCAAAGATGCTGAAACAAAAATTAAAACACGAGGAAAATTATTTCAAAATACAGATGAAAATGAACAGTAAAATACCTCCCAAACCATTTAAGAATTAAAAATCTAGATCAGGGTTTCTAACTTTGACAATTTAAAGATATGTGGACTTCAAATCCTACAATTCCCCAGTCAGCATATATATATCTTTTAAGGATAGTCTCCTACAAGTAGTCCCTGATTTACTATTAATTGAACCTGGCAATTATGGTTGTAAGTCAGGACAATTGTAAAGCGATTTGAAAGAATGTTTGACCCAATATTACGACCTTTTTTGCAGCTGTTGTTGAGCCAATGCAGTGGTCGTTAAACGAACAGTGAGGACCTTAACTGAACCTATTGTTCACTATGATGATTATCAGGACTGAAAGTTTGCATTCGCCTTTGTAGTGTTTTGATCCATTATGTTAAAGGGATGTTTCAATCATGCGTTCAAGATGTTTTCTTTTCACAGATCACCACTGCTCTCTTCATATTTTTATATACCATTAAAATAGCACCCTTTCTATACTTAAATGTTCAGGATGGGATCTAATGAAACCATTCCATTTAAGAGAGCAACTGCATGGGTTATCAATTTCAGCAGGCATTTCTCCGGTGCCTGTGTTTAGAAGTGCATCCATTCTTGGTGTAATTGTTCCTAGTTCTGTTTCCAAAACAGAGTATTACTAAATTGTATCCTTAGTCTACACCAGGGCTCCCCAACCTGTGGGCCATGTGAGTGGGGAGCTGGCATGCTTGTATGCGTTCACAGCCCGATTCTTGCAAGCTGTGGGCGGCAGTGCTCACAGCCCCACTCGCGTGAACAGTGAGCAAGCAAATGAAGCTGTGCGTGCACGCATGCACACCTTCCCCTCGCACAAAACCATCCCCTCTTCCGCTTCCTTTCCCCTCCCCCCCCGTGCTGGGCCGCCAACCTGGAAAAGTTGGGGAACGCTGGTCTATACCATGGGTTTTGCAATTCCCCCAATCTTAAACAACTCGTTTGAAATGATTGCATTTAAACTTTATAGGCAATTTATAATATATTCATCAAATTATTAAAGAAACCCGCTAGTAAAATCATACATTTTGAACAATCTAAAAAATGTTAAAAACTCCAATTATGATACCCCAATTTGGGACTAAGCATCAGACTATGGCTGCAACTTTTTTCTGTTATGAAAACCATCCATGGTTGTTATAATGGATTTGAATTAGAACCCCAAATATCTAGTCCTGATTTATTCTCATATTGTCCTATATTCTCCTCCTATATATAGTCTTGTTTGGCTCTATTATTGTATTTTTTTCTTTCTTGGAGTTCATATTTTAACGCTGTAAATAAAATAAAATAAAAAATTGGGAAAAAAGGAAAAAACTAAGCTGGCAAGTAATCAGCCAGTCTCAAAGCACCAGGCAATAGATCTTAACATAAAATCAACATTCTGTGAATTGTAGCTCACATAAATTTATTGGAAGTGACAAAGCCTCAGCTTGTAAAGCAAAAATGGTTATTCTAAATGATTTGCAATGCTCGTTTAAGTATCTATCAGGCAGGCAAAAGGTAGAATTCTCCTAAATCATCCATTCACTACATTAAGCACAGCCAAGAAAAGAAGGCATCTGTTCTGGAGAGAAATAAGGTAGATTTTGACAGAAAACACTCTTCAGGCTATTAATGGTATTGGAGAGCCTGAAAAGGCATAATGGTAAAACTCATATATTATTTTGGTGTGGCTGCTGATCAATCATATGCATGCATGGCTATGCACACACAAATGGACCAAACAGATCAATCTGCCCTGGTATATTTTTACTGTCTCTTACTGTGTGGTTCTATTTTACCGCATTCTTTACTTCCATGTCTATATGTATACACACACACAAACATTATTTTTAACTCATTGCCCCAACAACTTTTGAGGAAAGGTGATGCATTTTTTTTTAATTTAAAGTCGTTTTTAAGGATAAGCAATGAAAAATGCTGAACTACAATTGCAGACTAACAAAACGTCAGGCCAGGAGTACAGCAGCAGTGATAGGAAGAATCCATTCAGTGCAGAGATAATAGTATTTTCTACCAGGATAACCTTAGTACTGGTCCTTGATTTACAACAGTTCATTTAGTGACCATTCAAAATTACATCACTGAAAAAAGTGACTTATGACCGTTTTTCACACGACCGTTGTAGCATCTTCATGGTCACGTGATTTACATTCGGATGCTTGACAACTTACATTTATGACAGTTGAAGTGTCCCAGAGTTGTATGCTCCCTTTTTGTGAACTTCTGACAAGCAAACTCAATGGGGAAACCAGATTCACTTAACAACCAGGTTTAATTTAAGAACTGCAGTGATTCACTTAACAAAGGTGGTGAGAAAAGTCGTAAAATGGAGCAAACTCACTTCACACATTTCTCACTTAACATAAATTTTGGGCTCAATTGTGGTCATATGTGGAGGACTGCCTGTATATACAAAGTAAATCACAAAGCACAACACACACATATACTGTCAACCTCATCTCCAAACCAAAAATGAAACTTCTGTTTAAAAAACTGAGAGGCACAAACCACATTCAATTTCAGAATGCACTGGTTTACATGGGGGACATGAGCTGATGTCTAAAAAGACCTTATGGTTGTCAGCAAAGATCTGTAAATATCTACATTTCTGGAGGAAAAGAACCCAGGAAAAGATAAAGGGTTGTGCTCCCCACTTAATTTCCCAGATTTACAATTCATCTACTACCTGCAGCAAGAAATAGTTATGTCAGGAATTTCCTCATGCATATGTTGGGAAGCAGATACCATTTTTTAATGCTCCTAACATTAGTATTTATCCAAAGGACTTTTCAAATGTAAATAGACTTTAAACAAGTTCAGAACTTTAGAAAACCTAACCTGTCTAGCATTTATTTCCCAATCTTCATAAATAGGGTTATAAACAGTGGTGGGATTCAGCCGGTTCGCACCACTTCGGCAGAACCAGTAGCTAATTTTTTGTTGCCCAGGCCCAGAATGGACTTCTGGAAGCGGCATCCACACAGAGAACCAGTTACTCACATATTTGAATCTCACCACTGATTATAAATGCCACTTTCGGAGTAATAAAGATAGGCAATCCCCCAATAAGATGAATTTCTGGATATGCTACAGACAAATTGAGGCTAAGATCAGATGAGTTATTAGAGCCAATTCAACCCTGCATCCTGACAGCTTCTAGGACTTAAGGTTTTCCCTACTCTACAAGTAGTCCTTGGCTTACAACCATTTGTTCAGTTTCTGTTCAAAGTTACAACAACGCTGAAAAAAGTGACTTAACGATCGTTTTTCACACTTATGACCACTGTAGCATTCCAACGGTCACATGATCAAAATTCAGATACTTAGCAACTGGTTCATATTTATTACTGTTGCAGTGCCCCAGGATCATGTGATCACCTTTGGGACTTTCTGACAAGCAAAGTCAATGGGGAAGCCAGATTCACTTAACAACTGCAGTGATTCGCCTAACAACTGTGGCAAGAAAGGTCACAAAGTGGAGCAAAACTCGCTTAATGACTGTCTCATTTAGCAACAGAAATCTGGGGCTCAATTGTGGTGGTAAGGTGAGGGCTATCTGTAGTTAACTAGCGCATGGATTACAGCATTCTGTATGGAAGTGCCAAGTGATCGTGACATGGCTGTCTTCCACTGGTGTCCATCCCCCCCCCCATCTGTATGAATCTGGCCTGCTTCGCGGCTGAAACACTTCCTGTGCCCTGATGATCATGGAAGATAGCAATAGCCCTTAGACTTATATACTGCTTCACAGTGCTTTACAGCCCTCTCTAAGCGGTTTATAGAATCAGCATATTGTCCCCAGCAATCTGGATCCTCATTTTACCCACCTCGGAAGGATGAGTCAACGAACACTTCACATTTCATGGCTCTATCCAAGAAGGCAATCCTGCATTTATGCAGTTTTCTGGCAGTGTTATAGACATGGTTTGTTACTGTTTTCAACTTCCTAATCTATTGTGCACAGGAACCAGTTTGGTGGGCAGTAGTGATTTAAGACACCAGGGTAGAAACCAGGAGACTGTGAGTTCCAGTCCCACCTTAGGCACAAAGCCAGCTGGGTAACCTTGAACCTGTCACTCTCTCAGCAGAAAGAAGCAAACTTCCAAATACGTTGCCAAGAAAATTGCAGGGACTTGTCTCAGAAGGTAACTGACTCAAAGGTATCCATCATCACCACCACCACTATCCAGTCTCCAGCTATGGAATTCCCAGGAAATCTCCCACCCAAATACTAACCAAGGCCAAACCTACATAGCTTCTGAGATCAGCAAAGTTGATTAGATGGTGCCATCTGCTGCTTATTACCATTTACCTCCCCCCAAAAAATAAATTACAGAAGTATCAAATCTTCAATCTGCAGGCAATTTTTAAAGTACTTGAGAATAGAGGTGTAGGAGGTGATTATCCAAAAGCAACTAACAGAGCAAATATCAGCCAGGCGCATCATCATGCTCTATAAGTCCATGCTATTTAGTAGTGAGAAATACACATATACCTTGACCGTACAGTTCAATAAATCTCTTCTGGTACTGTGTCAACTCAGCTCTGCTGGGCACCTCATCAATCTTACGTTGCAAAATGGATATTTCCCTATTTCGGCGGGCCTGAAGGGGAGTTCAAACAAAATATAAAAACCAGGTAGTTTTTAAAAATGGAGTGACATTCCAAAAGAACTGGATAAAAGAATCAATTGCTACAATGCAGCTGCTTCCCTGGGACAGCTCTTTGTTGAAACGGCTTTTTAAAAGAAAATTAATAATTGCTTGAAACGATGTTTACATTTGAAGCGTTCGTTTTAAGAAATTAACATTCACACATTAACCAGAAATTACATTGAACATGATGGGAAGGCATTTAGTAAGTTCATTTTTCCCCAGCTTACTTACCAGAAGCAGTCTGATCTTCTGCAGTTTCTCTTTTTCGGTTTTGTATTGTTGGTCTATAATTTTAGTAGGTTCCTATTATTCAAGACATAAAAATATCCACATTCATGTGAGCTGAACTAAGTTCTACTGAAACCAATCTGAGTGTACAGCAATACAGGTAATCCTCAACTTAGTGACCATACAAGTGGTCTGAAAAAAGTGACCTATGAGTGTTTTTCACACTTAAGACAGCTGTGGCATTCCCATGGTCACATGATCAAAATTCAGATGCTTGGCACCTGATTCATAGTTATGACGGTTGCAGTATCTGGGGTCATGTGATCAGCTTTTGTGACCTTCTGACAAGCAAAGTCAATGGGCAAGCCAGATTCACTTAACAATTGCGTTACTAACTTAACAACTGCAGTGATTCACTTAACAACTGTGTAAGAAAGTTCATAAAATGGAGCAAAACTCACTTAAATGTTTTAAGTCAGCAACATAAGTTTTGGGCTCAGTTGTAGTCACAACTTGAGAACTAGCTGCATTCACTATTTAGTTCCACACTTAATGAAACACCTCATTCCTGCTGCTTCTCAGAATGAGGTTACTGATTTCAGAAGGGGATACAAATGGTTAATGATGTAGATTAAGGTTTAGGAGCTAATTAAGAGTTAAAGGTAATGAGAGAAAGAAAAAATAATATCTAATGGATTCTGGAGCTTCTTCTCACAAGCATCCACATACATGATAACAGTCCTAATTTATAGCTAACTCTCTCCTTGCCAAAAAAGCTAATATATTTTGATTCAGAAACCCTTCTTCAGGTTAGGGCATGTTTCTTGCTTGACAGAAGCCAAAGTAGAAAACCAGATATTAAAGGTCTAACAATTTGGTCACTCTTCCCTCTTTTTCGAAGCTCGGGGAAACTTTCCTGCTCCTGATTCATTGCTCAGAGTTTTCCAGGATTTGTTGCTCTCTCCTTGGGGTGTCAAACTGCCAGCCCGCAGGCCGGACGTGTCATTCAGAAGCCGCGCCCACTCCATTGCCGGCAATGGCAAAACTGTCCTGATACGTTACGCGATGTCACGAGTTTGACATGTCTGCTCTCTCCTGACTATTTAAACCATCTGACTATTTAAACCATCCCGGTCAGTTTCTAACCAGAACTAGATTAGATTATTTATTCATTTATTTATTCAAACTTATATGCCGCCCTTCTCCTAGGACCCAGGGCGGCTTACAATAACAATACAATAAAATTAATTACATTCATACAGCATACAATCACAGTCAACACGCAGTGGCTGATGGAGGGACATTCCTAGGCCCAGGGGCAGAGTGCAGTTCATATGCCCCAAGCCTGTCTGCATAAATGCGTCTTCAACAATTTCCGGAAAACTAGGAGGGAGGAAGCAGTACGAACCTCTGAGGGAAGCTGGTTCCAGAGGGCTGGGGCAGCAACGGAGAAGGCCCTTGCCCTAGGCCCCGCCAGATGACATTGCCTAACAGACGGGACTCGTAGGAGGCCAACCCTATATGCCCTAACCGGTCGCTGGGATTCATGAGGCAGAAGACGGTCCCACAAGTATATTGATCCATTGCCATAAAGGGCTTTATAGGTCATAACCAACACTTTGAATTGTGTTCGGAGACCAATTGGTAGCCAGTGCAACTCACGGAGAGCTGGAGTGATATGAGCATGTCTTGGGAGACCCAAGACGGCTCGCGCGGCCGCATTCTGGACTACTTGCAGTCTCCGGACATTCTTCAAAGGTTGCCCCATGTAGAGAGCATTACACCAGTCGAATCTCGAGATTAGATTAGATTAGATTACCTTTATTGTCATTTTTTACTGTGCTCTCAAAGTGTACACATACGTAACACACATTCAAACATACTACATACAACATATGTATAGACCTACACCCTTACATATAAGTAACATATAAATATTAATCACTGTCAATCTTGAATATATAACGGAGCTTGAGAGTTCACAAGGTTAATGCTGTATGGCACAAAACTGACTGAATCTGGATGTTCTGCTTCGGATACCACGGTGCCTCCTCCCAGAAGGTAACAAGGAAAATAGGTCGTGAAGAGGATGTGTAATGTCTAGCAGATAATTGCAAGGGTTTTCCCATTCAATCATAATTATCAAGGAAGCAAAGGACAGAAAGTTCCAATACTTGCTATTTACCCTTTCTTCTCCACTTTCAGCTGCTTCCGCTTTCAAATTTTCAATGTTTTGTTGGAGGCGTGCCATTTCTTCCTTAAAAAATAGAAATAGTTCATCTCCATTAGCCAACACTATACTCTTTATGAAAAAAAGAAGCCAAGAACTGCACAATCAAGAACACAGGTTGTGTTAAAATTAGGTGAAGATACACACATGGACTAGAGACAAAATAAAATTAAAACTGTTATTTACGATGGAACTTCTTTTACTGATATATATATAGGATGCTCTAATGTTGACTGTTTCATACTTTTGGGGAGGGAAGTATTTCTTGCTCTGGAAAATAAAAGATGTATGCTGGCTTGAAAATGTTAGTACACCATTGATTAAAAATGCATCCACCATCCAGATTACAAGAAAACATAGTTGAAAGATGTATCTGCAAAACAACTCTCATTTCTTTAAAAAAAAAAGCAAAGAAGATTTTAAAGTTACAATGTTTTAGGGCACTTAAATGAGTTCAGTAAAAATAATTCTCCAGTAATCTATAACTGTTACCCTAAAAGGCATTAAGATAAAGGAGCTGAAAATTCACAGGACATTTCATTTCTCTTATCTTGATTCCTACTTTTATCCTCATGCCTTTTGAGAAGAAAATGCATGACATCTGCACAGCAAAAAAATATGTCCCAAATTTCTCTTAACAAGGTGCTGTTTTAGCTTCCTCTCCGTGTAACATTAAAAACTCATGCAAACATTAATTACAGCTTAAGACTATGGCCATGGTAACATAGGAAGCAACCCTATATCAGGTTAAATGAATGGTTTATCCTAGTAATGTTATTAGAAATTATCTTACTTGAGAATTCTGGGAATTAGAAAACATACATCTGCTTAGGTATGACTTATGACAAATCAATCCAACTAAGTCTATATTGACCAGATATACCTGAACATGCCTGAAATTGGACAGAGACCACTAGAACAGTAACTGTGCATGTGACACTCATACTGTATGAGTGACACTCATACTTTGTACGTGACACTCATACTGATATTTGACCAATGTTTAATTTGGCTAACCTAAATTAACTCTGATTTAAAGAACAGAATACCCAGAATTTTCCAGACCCATAGCCATTTTTTTTCAAACAAAAAGTCCACTCCTGATTATTTTAACTTTCTTAATTCCAGTGGCTTCATTTAGATATTTCTTTTAAAAAAACATGTTGCTGCTAGTATTGTGAAACAATCAGGATTCCAAAGCCTTTACAAATTTACAGTCTGCTCATTCCTGCATATCCTACCTATAGAACATGGTTTGATTACCAGTGGGCAATTATTTTGCTATACCATACTGCAAAATGAACTTATGTAACAGGATCTTAAAGGAGTTTCTTGTATAGCATTACACAAACAATAACAGAAACGTATCTAAATAACTTTCTCAAACTTACCCTACAATGTGCTTTAAATTCTTGTTCTTGACCTTTAAGATTCTCATTCATTGCCACCAGCGCTCGAAGCTTCTGCAATACACTAGGATAATAATAATATGTACGAATTAAATCTGAGGATTTAAAACACCTGTTCTAAGCAAATGTAAGCATAAAAAACCCTCTTTTTTTCTAATTATCTCAAACAATCTGATGATAACAGAATTAAAGATGGTGAATAGGCTTAATAAAACATAACCTTGTGAAAAACAACCATCTAAGTTACTAGTTACATTTTGTCCTACATAAAATATTTCTAAAAAGTTATTTTTTTTAAAAAAAAAAGACAGAATAGGAACTTCAGTTTGAACCTACTGTGTTTATAAAAGAAGTTCAGACAGAGGTTCCTAAAAGGAATATACCAAGGCAAGTAAAACTGAAATGCACTTGCATCGTGTTGATGGTATTCTTTCAAAAATTATACAGTAAAAATAGGGATTAAAAGTTTCAGTAGGAACATCTGTAAAACATTTCAGTCCATAATTTGTTTTGATATAGTTTGACCATTTTGGGAAACCTCTGAATTCAAATCACCATTGACCAAAAATCAAGATATCTAAGCTACGGTTCTACCCGTATGTATTCAAGTGCTTGAACATCATATAGGCATCTTTACAGTGGAGAGAAACTGAGTTATAGGAATCACTTTTTCCTGTGTTTAGACTTGGGAAAAGCTCTTGCTTTTCTTTTCTTCACTTTTTTCATTGTGCACCAAGTGTTCTCTTGGCATACTTGTAGCAAGTTTCCTTTTTATCCTCTTAAGAGATCAAGAAAATATGGCTGTGATCTTCCTGAAGCCACAGATTAGTAATATCAGATCACCCTTTTTAAGAGATCTTTTTCTCTGAACACAGAGAGCAAGCTTTAAAAACATCCTGTAACCTCAGGAATACGCCCTAAAATTGTGCTGTAAGTCTTCCTGGCAATAATAAAAACACTAGTGAGTATCACCTACCTTAAAAGGTTATGCTAATTAAGAGAGTGCAATGTTCCAAATTTAAAGAGGAAAAGAGAATACAGGGATGAACATGGTGAATCTGATGGTAATAGATCAAAGATGCCACATCTTTCCTGGCATCATCATGCTATGGATAGGAAGAGGTCCAACAAGGGCAAAAATATATTTAATTCCAGGGAGAAAAACAAACATGTGGTTTAAAGCAATAACCCCTTAAATTAGTCATAAGTATTTTGTATCCAGCCACTGCCAAACTTTCTGATTCTTTCTTGCCAACGCTTACTGCACATGTCTTTGCTGATATTTAAAATTGCTAATCCTTCCAAATCTGCTACTCAGTGTAACAACAACAACAACAATATAGTTGGAAGGGACCTTGGAGGTCTTCTAGTCCAACCCCCTGCTCAGGCAGGAAACCCTATACCTTTTCAGATAAATGGTTGTCCATAACTTCCAGTGTTGGAACATTCACAACTTCTGGAGACAATTTGTTCCACTGGTTAATCATTCTAACTGTCAGGAAATTTCTTAGTTCTAGGTTGCTTCTCTCTTTGATTAGTTTCCATCCGTTGCCTCTTGTCCTGCCTTCAGGTGCTTTGGAGAATAGCTTGACTCCCTCTTCTTTGTAGCAACCCGAGATATTGGAAGACTGCTATTATGTCATTCCTAGTCCTTCTCTTCATTAAACTAGACATACCCAATTCCAGCAACCATTTTTATATGTTTTAACCTCCAGTCCCCTGATCATCTTTGTTGCTCTTCTCTGTACTCTTTTTCTAGAGTCTCAACATCTTTTTTTACATCGTGGTGACCAAAACTGGTTGCACTATTCCAATTGTGACCTTACCAAGGCGTTATAAAGTGGTATTAACACTTCATATGATCTTGATTCTATCCCTCTGTTAATGCAGCCTAACACTCTGTTGGCTTTTTTGGCAGCTGCAGCAATAGAGGCTATGAACCAAGGCCTATAATTTTGGGATGTAACATCTTGGCCTCTTATCCACTGCAATTCCAAGCCATGTACTTTGTGAAAACAAAATCTTGAGCCAAATAAACACGTGTAAGAGTATATACGCATTTTTATTGTGTGTATACCCTTTCTAGCTTTGCATAAAATTAAAAACAAAAATAGATAAATGAATAAATCTTACTGATAGTAAATTCTATTTGCTATACAATGTAAGGAGCACAGTGGCTCACATGGTTAGGATGTTAGGTAGATTAGCAAGCCTACATTTGAACCCCAAATGCTGCCATGGGGAGAAGTTAAGTTCCCATCCTTTGCACCAGCTCCCGTTGGAGACATGAAAGGGCCCCTCAACTGGGCATCCCCCGGACAATGGTGATGTCACCAGCTAATCCTTTCAACCCAGAAGTGTGTTTTGGTGCTTCTGACACAAATGCTGTGCTATTAAATACTTTATGGGGAAAAAATTAAACAATAAATTTTAACCACTACAAAAGGAATAAAACAGAATGTGAGTAGATGTAACACGTACTTTGCATCTGCTTGAGATTCCACCACTTCCAAAACTGCCAATTCCTTTTCTAATTTTTCACTATACGATTTAACCTATGAAATCAGAATTTATAACAGATGGTGTAAACGTTTCGTGGATCAAAAGATGTTTCAAAGAAATCAATCTAATCAGCAAGAAACACCCTCTAAGATTTGTATCTGTCTTCATTAAGAACTCTTGGCAACATCTGGAAACCTTTTCATTGTATAACTAGCATGATTTCTAAAAGCATAGTTTGTTTTTTTTTCTCAAAAAAAACAGTGGTAGCAGATCTCATGACTAAACATATTACACATTCAGCATGATTCTTCTTGTTTGACCACAATTGCTACATTCTTTGAAATTTAGAAAGCAGGAAAGACGAAGCAGACATAACACTTATTTCTGTAGAAATCTAAGAATGAAGTAAGTATGCTGATTTCACTAATCCATTCAACATTTCCAGTGGTAAATGAATGCTTTGAATATCTGATGCAGTTCCTCCACTAGCTTAGATATAGCACTGATCAGATGCACTAAGACATCTTACATCAAACTATATCAAACCTATGTACATGCACACAGTTTTAAATGGCTTCATTCATTTTCTGCAATTCCTAGGGCAGATCTGAAAAAAAAACAGCAGGAAGAAGAGATGGAGAAAAAAAAAGTGTACCTCATTTAGTGTCTTTTTAGCCTCAACACATCCTGACTGTAGATCAGCACACTTAGCCTTCAACTATTATCAGAGAAGAAAAAATAGCAAAGGCAAATTAACTCATCACGAATTTGCTAAGTGAAGTTTTTAGTGTGCAGGTGAATGATTCGTGAAAGACAGGAAAGAGCCTTGTGAAAGCATACCTCATCCAACTGTTTTGTTTTCTGTAAAATCTGTTTGTTTAAGGAGGCCATCTTCCTTTTATGCTGCTGGGCAACTCCAAGTCTCTCTGGGCGCTCTTCTGAAGAAAGTTCTGATTGCTGGGGGTGGGGTGGGATGGGATGAGGAGGAGTGAGGGGGTAAAAAAAAACACAACAGAAAAACAAGTTGTCACTTAAGCTTTTTCTAGCTTCTCAAGTACAGTTTTTTGGCTGCAGTTTACACTTGGGTCTCTATGAAATGGCAGATGTATATTGTTTGATACAGTTACCTTCCTAGTTAACATGTGTTGCATTATTTAATAATAGTAACTACAATCCTTATGTAGATCAAGTCTTGTTTCTCAGGAAGGTTGAGCTATAAACATATGTACTCTTCCTTAGGACTTAATTCCCACAGAAAACAAGAAAGTGAGCATGGATAGGAATCGGGACCAAGGAATATGGTCCAATTTCTTTAGAATTTTAATACATTAGCTTTGGTATTACTGCTTCAACCTGTATTATTTCCAACCTAACAAAATGTTGGCAATAAATTATATAATTGGTTTTGTATTGGTGATACAATTTTCTGAAAACAAAATTCAGTGGGATCAAATTTGGTATGGGGCAGAAGCCAACAAAAGAAACACTGACTTTGAAAATGGGCCACTGCTAGCCAAAGACCAGGAAAAAAAATTAAAGATAAAATTTCCCCAATATGGCCTTATGGGAGAGACAACTGGGCAGCAGCTCAAAATGCTATTGATGTCTCCTTTCTAAGTCCTCTCCTTCCTACAGCCTGGCTGAAACCGCCCCATTGTTCTTATTGCACACTGCAAATAGGCATAGACCCATCACACACAGGGAAACCATAAAAGCATACAGACACAGAAGCAACTCATATTTACTTATACTGATTAGATCCTCACAAGCACATAGGCCACCCTTATGCACAGACCCTGATTCATCTTGGGGTGAAAAAACACACACATGTACACACAGAGAAACCCAATGCCTTACTTCTCCTACTGCCACTGTTGGTAAAGGGGCTGGAAAACAATTAAAAGTCATGTTTTGCACGCTTTCCCTACCTTGATTACTTCGCCCTTATAAAAAATAGTCTATGAACCTGTTATATGATATATATTTTTTCAATCTTTTTTATTAATTTTTTTCCCATATATGTTAATTTTTTCCAATCAACAAGTTGTCTGAAATTTGCTAAATACATATTCAATTCCTAATCCTTGCTTCTTTTCTCTAACCAAGTGTAAAATAAATTCCAAATTTGATAATAGTCTGTATCTTCTTTGTCTTTCAGCCTCATGGTTAATCTGTCCATCTCTGCACATTCCAAAATCTTCCTGATTATTTCTTTCTCTGATGGCAAAGCTTCATTCTTTAAATATTGTGCAAAAATTATTCTTGCTGCTGTGGTAATATGTAGAGTTAAATATAATTTCTGCTTATTAGTCTTTTCAGGCATGATGCCTAATAAAAAAAGTTCAGGTTTAAAATCCACTTGTTCATCCAATATTTTTTCTAACCACATATGTATATTTTTCCAATAAGGCTTTGCCTTCTCGCATGTCCACCAAATATGATAATACGTGCCTGTATTATGCTTACATTTCCAACATCTATATATGATATTTTAATATGAAGCAGAACATGTAGAGATGCAAGCACAGTGGCTCTTTTAATGTATTGATTTTCTCTTAATGTTCCCGCTCTCCAAAAATGAGTCAAACATAGTTGGTCAGTTTCCAGTCATTCTTTTTTATTCAAACCAATACAAGTATTTAAATCAACCTGGGAACTGGCTTGATCCAATCGAGCTTGTAATCAACAAAGGTGGCCACGATCATCCTGCCTCTAAAATTATTAGGATGTTTTCTCAAGCATCCTTCCAGCTGCTTCCCTTTATTTTGAAAGTTTTCTTTTCTTTTTATTTATTACAATTATTTACACCTTGCAGTTCAGGATTCGAAAACCCCATTGACCTGGCTTCTAGGCAATGTGAAGAATTACCAATACATTATTCATTCCAAGTTCATTTAAAACTTGACAGCAGGAGCTTTCTCTGCTCAGAGTTTGCACTCACATAGCAACTGATCAGAACACTCCTTGGCTTTGGCAGGGATGCCAGGAGGAAAAGTGGCAGAGATGCTGCAGGTTCCTGAAGGCACTTTTGAACTTTACTAACTAGCTCAGCTGTCACTTTTCTTCGTTTGCAGGGACAGATTTATTGGAATTTTGGAGTGCTTGTGACAAGAGTTTGCATTTTTGGAAATGCCTTTCTATGGTTATTAAAGATGTTATAATTTACAGTATATTAAAAGGTACGACGGTTTCACCCATCTGTACAATATAGTTACATGGACAAATGCAAGAAGCTCTGCAATTCTTCAAGGGGTACTTTATTTCAGTAAAATAAATCCTTGTGGCTGCTTCCTAAAGAAGTATCCTTCCCCCCCCCCCACACACACACTTCCTTCTAAAAGGGGGGGAAATGCTTGGCACTCTTTCTTAGACTCCTTCAACCCATGCAAAAGCCAGAAGAGATTCAAAGGAAGCTTCCGCTGGCTTTTGAGACCTAAGATGATGTTGTTTTTCAGCGCTGCTTTTCTCTCCATTACTTGCCATAGCCCAAAGTGGTGTATACATATGCATAACACTTCTGCAGACATCTCTTTCCTAAGTAACAGAAGAGGCTATGAGGCAAGAGAAAGGGAAATGGGAGACTTCAGGTCAATGAAAGTGTTTTGTCAAGGCAAATTTTGTCATCTCTTTGCCTGACAAAGAGAATTGTGCCTCCTCCAAAGCACAAAGCTCATCATCAACATGAAATGTAGGCTATACATAATTACGCACACTCTCATATGTGCACACATACATAAATACACATGTCAATGCTGCTAACATCGGATGTTCTTGCTTTGACAACAGATGGAAATCCAGCCATTTTTCACTATTGCTTTTAGAGTTAGTTGATGCTGGGAGGGGGAATGTGAATGAGAGTTCAGCTAGTCATAACAATAATAACTCAGCCATGGGAACCCAAGGCCATTGAGCCCAGGGTTGATAGAGTTTTGGCAGGCTGGAGAGCTGGGGAGAAATCCCACACTTCAAGCTAATTGGGGAATGTGATTTATGACTGTTTATTGGAGGAGAGAATTGTGCTTTGTTACTTTCTATCCAGGGGAGGGGAATTTAGTTTTTGGTTTCAACTATGTAGTGCCGATACTTTGTTTCTTGAATAAAAGATTATTTAAGGTAAACAACGCCTCGAAGTTCTTTTGAAGAGTTTCATCTGTCAGAAACATGACAACACACATGTATAACAGTAGCCCTTGCTATCTGCACTTGCACTAGTTACAATTTCACTTGTTTAGCAATTTCTTCTAAAAAGAGACCAGACCTTTAGATCTGGGGTAATGGCTCACTTATCTGTGGCCTTTTTTGTTGTTGTTATTTTATGCATGTGCAAAATGACAGCTTTTGCATATGGAAAAGCATGTTTTGTTTTTCCAAAATCTTGGCTACAATTTTGTCAACCCCTAAAAGTAGCAAGTGTTACCCGTATCTGTTTTTCACATTATAGATTATATTTCTCCATTGTACAATTTCTTTAGTGGAAAGCTGCCATTCAAGCAAAACTTTAATTTCAAATAATCTTTTATCTTTTTTTTTTAAATATTTTTTATTAATTTTTGACAAAAAAGAAAAAAGATACTCAAATCAATCATAATATTAAAATAAACAATCATCCGTAAACACAACACAACATAGGTACATATTTCAATACAACTCAACTGAAAATAATCATAGACCAGCTTTACCAAACATTTAACATTGCTGCTCAGAACCCCCACCACCACATCCCCCCTAACTCTAACCTCCCCTCACTTACCAACTAACTACGTACTTCTCCCCCCTTCTCTATCTCCGTCCTACTAATCCACCCATCTATCCCTACCTTTCCCCCTTCTTATCTACTTACATCAGCCCTCACTCCTCCTTTCTCTTTCCATCAGATGTGGTGCCCAGAGGCCACCCAAGCAATCCCTTAATAACAATAATTAACTATTCCACCCCAATTACAGCTGAGAAAACATAAAATATAAAATATAAACTTATAAATCCTCCCTAACCCCCCCCCCGGACTTCCCAGAGGAAAGTGGCTTCGCCGGTGGCTTCGCCGGCGTCGCTGGAGTCTCTACTGTGAGGCTCCGTTCTCTGGGTTTGTAAAGCCGCTAACAACAGCGCTCATCAGCTGTTTGTTGCGGTGGAAAAACCCCTCTTCGGGTAAAGAAGAGGTGTAGAGCCTCAAGAGCAAGGTTGAGCCCTTCTAAGATCCCTGGAAAAAATTTTCAGGGGCAGAGAAGGTGTGTTCCCTAGGCACTTGAAATGCTCCTGCCCAGAGACGCTTCTGTCGGCTGACAGAAATAGACGTCGCGACCACCTCTGCTTTTAAGAGAGAATAATAAGGATCTTATACAGACGGAGTGAATACATGAGACCTTTGAGTATTGCAAGTATTTTGTTACTTTGTTTCTGCCTTTGTACTTATAACTTTTTTGAATCAACATAATCCCTTCAAAATGGCGATTGTTCTTTGTACTCAGTGAAAGTGAAGAAAATGAAAGTGATCAAAGCGCTGGAAAGTGAAACTGAATTTTCTCTTCTCTTTTTGAAGTGATGCTTGAGAGACTATTTAGACTTGAATTATTTACTAAACTATAATGCAAATTGGATTTTAAAAGAAATTGAGAAGGGAGGAATTGGCAATTTTTAAAAATTTTTCTTATTCTTTCCTTTTTTTTTTTTAATTATGACTACGAGACAAAAGGCAGCAATTGCGAAGGTAGCTATGCCCTCTCCAGGGCAGCTTGTAAAATCACAATCTGCTCCTTTAGTATCTCAAGAGCTTACACAGCCTCCTCCAGAAATGCTTACAATGAAAGATTTACAGTCTGCATTAACTGTTGCATTATCTTCAGTAAATGTTGCATTATTTTCAGTTAATGATAGGTTGGAGAAACTGGAGGATAAACTGGAGAAAAAGATGGCAGAACAGAAAAAAGATTTTAAAGCTATGTCAGAAGCTTGTAATTTAGAGATGAGAGAAGATATAGTTGAAGCCATGAAAGGAGTATGGAACTATACTATTGGAGCTGATGAAGAAGAAAAATTGGAAAATGTTGAGCAACAAAGTGAGGATGCACAGGACCAGGTTATTATGACACAATTTCACCAGATGCAGTTTGCTGTCAGAATTAGAGGTTTTAAAGAGGAACTGCATGCAGTACTGAAAGAATTTGCTACAGGAATATTAACCAGATTCTCTCCTCCAAATGAAAATGATTTGCAATTGACTGTTGAGTACTTTATAAAACAACCTATACAAGAAGAGGACAGTATTCAGAATAAAGAGGATAAAGGGAAATGGTTTGATTGTATTGGGGAGGAAGAGGATTTGTTTCAAGATAGGAAGCAGCAAGAAGATCAGGATAAACAAGGACAAAGATTTGAAATGTTATTGCAACGAAATTATATGGTCAAGAGAAATAGAGGATTAATGCCTAGGTTAAGATGGTTTCTATGGATTCAAAAAATACTGCAAGAAAAAAAGAGAGACTTATTACTTGGAAGGGAGGCTCTGTTTTCGAGATTTGACTGGCAAAGGAGAAAACCCCGAATTCGACTGAAGGACAAGTTAAAAGTATGGATGGATTCAAGGTTCAAGATTCTGAACAAAGTGTAAGAGAAGATGAGTAATGGAAGAATGTATTTGGACTGAAATGATTTAAGGGTTGACAATACAGATTGGTGGATATGCATTATGTGATTTGATGGCTGAAGGAATGCAAGCTGGAAATGGTGTAATTAGTTTGTATCTGTTATGGGGTTTATTTGATAGATGGGAAAGCCCAGAAACCGCTTGAAAAGTGAAATTTAAATTATATGTAAGGTACTAAAGCAATCTAAGTTTATGGGTTGATTTTAATATTAAGTTTATGAGTAAAAGGTATGAAAGGAAGTTGAAGGGAAGATTTAAACGAAGAGAGGATGTTTATTGGATGATATATTAAATTGATTAAGAATATACTTTTTGAATTGAGGGGTTTACTGATATTACGTGTTTACGGTGACTCTATATAACCTCTTAATGAATTGAAGTGTTTTAAAAGTTTGACTTAGATTGATGGACTAGATACGTAAATGAAACTTGTTATTCTTAACAAGGTGATCTGTTTGGGATTAGATATGTATTAGAATTGAGAAATGTAAGGTAGAGATTGTATGTAGTATATTTTTTAATTCTTGTTAGGATTATATTATAATTTTGTTTGATGAAGCGGGTTTTCCTTTATTATACCCTGTAATTTCAAATAATCTTAATCTAATCTAGCTCCTAGGATTTTCAACAAGATGAATTATTTTTCTAGTATGTGAAGTATGTCAATTTTACCTACTTATAACATAAATAGACAATTATGTCAGTTCCGGACTGGGAAGTCTCCTTCCCTAATTTTATAGAAGAGGATAGATCAAACTTGGAGCTTCAGGATGAAGGATGAAACTGTAAATGTACCTTCCTATTCCTCTTCCCGTGAATATAAACAAATATTTATTTCTGCAAATGATATGATCTGGACCCAACAGAGAGTCAAGAACACACGCTTATTAGCCTTGGCTCACCCCAGCATTATTATTCTAATGGGTAGAAGTTTGTTTTTAAAAAGTTGCCATATAGGAAGTTGAAAACAAAACAGCCTTAGATCAAAGTTTGTTTAAAAATGAGAATAACCTACCTTTTCAGCATATTCCGATACAATTTGCTTGATCTCATCAGACTGAAGTCCAACTATCTGGCCTACGGTGCCTGCAGTCAATCTGCCCTGAAAGCATAGCTCAAGTTGGTTTAAGACATACAAACGCATATCTCCATGAAGATCAGGGATATAATGAAAATTGTTTCTTTGTTTGTTTTTATCCTTTTCCCTTCCCATTCCTCTTTTTTCTTTCTGAATCATGTCTGTTTGGGTACAAGCTTCTCACATTGGCAGTGACTCTCTTTCCAATTCATAACTGTGTACAGGTAGTCCTCAATGTACCGCCACAATTGAGCCCAAAATTTATGTTGCTAAGCAGGAAATATTTATTAAGGAAGCTTTGCCCAATTTTACAACCTTTCTTGCCACAGTTAACTGAATCGCTGCAGTTATTAAGTTAGTGACACCGTTGTTAAGTGAATCTGGCTTCCCCCTTGAATTCGCTTGTCAGGTTACAAAAGGTGATCATGTGACCCTGGGACACTGCAACCGTCTGAATTTTGATCACGTGGACCGTGAGGATACTGCAACGGTCATAAGTATGAAAAATGATCATGTCACTTTTTTCATTGCCTTTGTGACCTCAAATGGTCATTAAATGAATTGTTGTACATCGAGGAGTACCTGTATTGGTTACTTTCTTAAGGAAAGGCCTTCTTAAGAGTGGCAGATTTCCACCCTTTTAGCCTTCCGCAAGGCTTTGAAGATCCAGCTTTTTCCTCAAGTTGTAGGAGATTGGCTCAGCCAATCTCACTGTATACATGTTATACTTTGATAATAAAGGTTCATTCATTCATTCATTCAGAAGAAGAAGAACATTAGAACAGATTTGGTGCCAGGTTTTTGTTGTTTCTAACATTTTTGATCTGTTGAGTTTTATCATTTTAATGTGACTTTATACTGTATGTCTTTTACTTTTTGATTGGGAGTTGCCCAGAATCGACTGAAAAATGGATAGCTATATAATTTTTTTAAATAAATGGCCTTTTTGGCAAGAAAGCAAATAAAAAATAGCAATAATATGAAACCCTTGGATGAATGAAAGGATTTCTGGATACTAATACTACCCTTGCTCCTACTTCCTTAAAATGAGTACCACCATGTCTTTACAAGCTGCACAAACAGTTGACAGAGAACAAACCTCTAATAAGAAATATTTTTCTTTGAGCCTGCTACTTTTTTCCCCTGTTTCAATTTATACTGTAGTTTAATGGTTCAGCTTGTCCCACCCAGTTAACTCTACTTCAAGGATTGTAATACTTTTCCAATCAAATTGTAAATATAGTGGAAAGCAGAAGGATTCCAAGTATGCTGTTTATGAACTAAGGTGATTGAACTGGCTTAATAGATGCAAAATGCAACTGGGAAATGGTACACGTATACTGTCTTTTTCTAAAAAGTTACGCTTCTTTGCTTATTTCCAACTCATACAGTTAGAATGTTTAAATAAGAAATTTGGTAAAACATCCATTTTCAGAAATATTTTCACTCTTTAAACTGCTACATGCAATTAAACAACAGACATTAAAAGCAAATAATTAACTTCTTTCTTAGGCACTAAATATAGAACTAGTTTACCTCTTCGGTTCCCATTGCAGCCATCTCAGTCATCAATGTTTTGATACGAAGCTGATTTAAAAAAAAAAAAAAAAGAGGAAGGGGCAACAACAGAAAGTTAGTTTCTGAACAAGACTCCAAGGATTTTAGTCAAGAAATATCAATTATGGGTACCTCTTCAGCCGCTTGAAGGTCATCCTCAGTATAAGCATCATTTTTTCCTGATGATGCAAATCCAGCTGGCAGTACAACTTTCTTGTCTTCAGGCTATTACAAAGGAAAGGATATTTGTATGATTAAAATTAAAAACGGATGGAATCACAAGACAAAAGAAACCATCAACATACAGCCTAAATTTATTGAAGAAGTAATGCTGAATCCAAACAAGCACAATTTGGTTCACACATAATGTTAATTCACGGTTCACTGAGTCAGCTGGATGGGTGTGAACACTCAGAGACATAATTCTGTCAGGCACAAAGAGTCCAGATAAGGGTCAACAGAATTCAGGAGAGATTGGACTTGGATTGCTTGGGTAAACATAATAACTCTAAGTTGATAACATACGGTATTTAATTTCACTCCCACTTCTGCCTGCTCTTCTCCTACAAGTTTATAGTTAACAAGCAATAATAGGTGGCTTCACATAGTACACCAAGAAAAAATAAAGCCAGCACACAATGTTGTGGCTTTGTAGGATGTTTGAACTCAGCCTCTTCTTTCCTCTATTACTTGTTATTCCTAAGCTGTTGTCTAGAACAGGGTTCCCCAACCACCAGTCCATGGACCAGTACTGGGCCACGGCATGCCAGCAACTATTCCGCACAAACAAGCAAAGCCCCATCTGTGGAATGCAGGCAGCACAGAAAACCACACCCCCTCCGGTCCAGGGAAAAACCTCTCTCCACGGAACCGGTCCCTGATGCCCAAAAGGTTGGGGACCTTTGGTCTAGAACAGTGATGGTGAATCTTTTAGAAACCGAGTGACCAAAAACTGGCCCCGCCCCCACTCCCCTCCCCTGCCCGCCCCTGCTCTGCCTCCCATTCCCGGCCCCACCTGCCCACAGGACTACTCGCCGCCTTCAGGGCCCGCTGCAGATCACCTAGGTAGCCCAGCAGCGCTATGGCGGCCACACCCTCTGCCCGCGCCCTGTAGCATCAATTGCATGATGGAGTGTGAGGGAGAGTCTTGTCTAGGCTGCCTGGCTGCCATGTCCTTGGCTACTCTGCTCCATGTGGGCCATGCTCGAGGGTGAGTCTCCTTCAGGGGGGCTGCTGGAGAGGAGGGGGTCACAAGGCTGGGGCAATGGGGAGGCAAGGCTGGGGCAATGGCACGTGTGCCCACAGAGAGGACTCCGAGTGCCGCCTCTGGCACCCGTGCCATAGGTTCACCACCACTGGTCTAGATCAATTAAGAAAATAGAGCTACACACAACTGCCTTCCCTAATACCCTTTGCATCCCTGAACTAAATGGGAAAAGGTACAATAGGTTCTACTTCCGATCATTTGAGATCTGCCTTTACAAAAATCCAGAACAAGCAGGATTTCTGTGGGTGGAGAGGCTTCTGCTCACTTATAAGAGAGGAATAATTGGAATTCTTCTACCAGTCTGAAGAAGCTGGGATACTGATAGCAGGCTAGCAAGCACACTAATTTCCTCTCCTCTTCAATATACCCTAATATCACCAATCTCTGGGGACTGCAGGATGGATTTGGAATGAAAACTACTGCACCTTCTTGGATCTTATTAGGAGGGGAATGATCTCCCCTCTTGCTGATATCCATATTTGTCTGAAATGGTACAGAGTTTCCTGCCTGAGCAGAGGGTTGGACTAGATGACCTCCAAGGTCCCTTCCAACTTTACTATTACTACTACTACTACTACTACTACTACTACTATTATCATCATCATCATCATCATATACCGAGTCATGTAAGGCTTCAGAAATGATAAATACCACCTAAGTTGCAACCAGAGGTTAACTAACCATTAGTGTTGCCCTTGTAGTGCTGCTACATGAGCAAATGATGAAATCAAGCTGCCGCTTTCAAATTCTCTTTTTGGATAATCCCAAGTAGGACACATTGCAAAAGTGTCCTAGTTGAGGACTGTGTAAGGTGTGTTTATCGAGGAAGAAACAAATCTTACCTTCTCAATTTTTCCTTGCTTGCTGAACCCATACCTCCTGTAGTACATAAACAGAGAAAACAAAAAGATTTTGCAGCTTCATTTCAGTTTGATAGAAGACGTCACTTTGCCCATGCATGAGGCACTCTCCACACAAAAATCAGACTGGAGGTCCTGAGTTAATTGGGAGTTTAAAATAAAGCAGTGAACTTTCTACAACATTGGAGCGTTCTACAACAGTGCAGCAACAAAGCCAAAATAATGGGGCAATTCCCTATACTGTAAAATATGTGAGCAATGAGGGATTACAACTCAGCCTCTAATCCTTTCAAAGACTAAAGGGGGTGATTGAGTGAAATGGCTTCACTGAAATAGCTGGCAGACTGGAGGAACTTTAACACAATCTTCCTACAAGCAATCTGAATTTACTACTTTTAAATTGTTCTTCTGTCATTTTTTTTCAGTGGTTTTTCAGTGGTTTGGGAAGGGACGGATTTGCCTTCAGAGGCCTCCAACTCTCCTCCACCACCTTTAGAAAACTAAGCCATACTCCAAAAATTTTGGCATTAAAATTCAGCAATTCAATCTTGGATGCTGAGAAGGGCACCTGAGCCCCAAGGGTGCCTATGCTAATGTAACAGCTGGGGCTCCAGTGGGGGAGCATCACACTGGAGGTGATAGATTAATAACAGATACCACCTCCCCCCTCCCTGCTCATGTTACTCACTGCCTCCCCATCTTTTACTTATAGCAGATAATTTGTACTTTTATAGTATTCTATTCTTATTAGATACATGTTTTTGTATTGTTTTATTCTTTTTAACACTGTAAACCAGCCAAAGTCGCCTCCGGGTAAGATGGGTGGCAAGCAGATTTAATAAATAAATAAACAAATAAACAAACAAACAAATAAAAAAAAACAGCCCACAGTCCTGATGACTAAAAAAGAAGAACATAAATGAAAAGCTGCTCACATTTTTGCTACCCTAGTGCTGCTTGTTGCTGGAATATTCAATAAAAGACTACCTTCCTTCCAAGAGCATTTCGCTGTTCCCCTGCAAAGCTAGACTCTTTTAATCTCCCTATAATGTTGTACATTTTCTTTTCATGTGCCTTCTCCAGTGGACTGTCAAAGCTATAAAATGCAGCAGAGGAGAGAAAGACCATAGCTTGTTTAATGGAACATAGGCTCAGCGTGCCAAAGGCCCAGTCCCTGACATCTCTCCTTTGCATAGAAAAGGCTGAACCTCTGGATGGAAAATAACAAGAGTCCTTGTTGTTTAAGAGATCATTTAAGATTACAAGCAATCCTCGAATTATGGTCGTAAGACACAACGATCGTAAAACGGGTCGGTCATGTGGTCGAACTGATTTTGGGGACTTTGTGGTGGTTGTTAAGTGAAACTTATTGTTTGCTTATTGGGTGCCGTTTTGCTAAAAACTGCCAAGAGCCAGTTTTCAGCAAAACCACAGAAAAACATGGTCATGTGACTTTGAGATGCTGCAAATGGCCATAAACATGGCGGAGTCCCCGAAGTGTAATCGTGTGACTATTGGGGAGGGGGGGAGACTGGTATCTGGTATTTAGGCTTAGCAATCCAATCTGTCACATTTTATTAACCGTTCATGTTGGGTAAAACACAAGCCAAGATAAAGGGAATAAATACTATCACACCAAATATGGATCTGGAAGAAAGCTGGAATATCTGTATATTTTGATTTGTTTGGAATACATATTTCAGCATGGAGGAAATAATGAGAGTGAAATCAATTATAAATTACTGTGACAGCTAAATAATGAGACTGGACTGCTTTGGGAGAATGCACCATTTAATAGGTGTTACAACTGGGGTTAAAGAAAAGTTTATTTTCATGTAATACCTATCCCCACCCCCCCCCACCTCCCCAAAAGAAATAAGTTTTACCCTGAGCATTTAAATAACTAAGAATGTTCATCAAATACCTCTACTGAATAACAAAAGTGCAGCAATATTAATGAGAAAAATTCAAACCCGGTTAGAACAAAACACACGAAGGGAAATACTCACAAGAAATACTCAGTGAAACTAAGAGGAGGGATAACAAAAAGAGATGGAGATTTGAAAATACAGCTAAGACTGCAGTGAAAAAGTCATATTTGATAAAATTAGCAAATGTTTCTCAATGAGAATGTAAAAAAAAATTAAATCCAACACTAAAATTGCCCCTTGCCCTTTGGAATATTCTCTCTCTCCTGGTGGCGAGACAGGCCCCGTTCTCCTGGCCTTCTGAAAAGGAATTAAACCATGGTTCTATAGCCTCCATGTGGAGCCCAGAGAAGTGTGAGGCCATGGGCTGGCTAATGCCCTGAAATCTCTTCCTTTGTCTTTTATCTAATTTTTAACTGTGTTTTAACATCCTTGCCACTTTCTAATTTTTTTAACTTTTATATACTGTTTTTATATTTAAGTTTGTGGTATACTATCCAGACTTCCTCTCAGAGAGACAGGGATAAGGATAGGATAGGATAGGATAGTATAGGATAGTATAGGATAGGATAGGATAGGATAAGATAGGATAGAATAGAACAGTATCAAAAGTTTCAGAAATTGATTTGTTAAATATATTTTCTGGCTGTTTGTTCCAATGTAACAATGTAATGTCCAGAGTCGCCTTTTGCAAAACAGGTGGCCATATAAATAAATAAAAATGTATATTTCTTTCATATAGAAATATATAAGCTGGACTCACTGAGGAAAGTTTTGATACATACAAGTGAACACATATTTTCACCTCAGACTTCATATTAAGCTTTTCATCACCTGCCTCTACTGCTAGCCTTCACAGATACTGAACATCTAGATCAGGGGTTCTTAACCTTGGCAACTTTAAGACTTGTGGACTTCAACTCTCAGAATTCCTCAGCCAGCTTTGCTGGCTGAGGAATTCTGGGAGTTGAAGTCCACAAGTCTTAAAGTTGCCAAGGTTGAGAACCCCTGATCTAGATAGTCCTCGACTTATAAAAGTTCATTTAGTGATAGTTCAAAGTTACAACGGCACTGAAAAAAGTAGCTTATGACCGTTTTTCACTTATGGCTATTGCAATATCCCCATGGTCACGTGATCAAAATTCAGATGCTGAGCAACTGGCTTATATTTATGACGGTTGCAGTGTCCCGAAATCCCTTTTTGTGACCTTCTGACAAGCAAAGTCAATGGGGAAGCCAGATTCACTCAACAACTGTGTTACTAACTGAACAACTGCAGTGATTCACTTAACAATTGTGGCAAGAAAGGTCATAAAATGGAGCAACATTCACTTAACAAATGTTTCACTTAGCAACAGAATTTTGGGGCTGAATTGCGGTCGTAGGTCAAGGACAACCTGTATTCAGGTTGGGACCAGAACGTCTGTCACTAAGCGTTGAGATTAAATGAATCATACCCAATTTTATGACAGAATCCAGTTTCCCCTATTGATTTTGCTAGTTGGAAGCTTCCTGGAAAGGCCACAAACGGTGATCATTTGACCCTGAGACTCTGCAAACAATGCAAATACATGCTGGTTGCCAAGCAACTGAATTTTGATTAGCTGGCCGTGGAGACACTGTAACAGTCATAAGTGTGAAGACCAGTTGAAATGTCACCTTTTTCAGCACTGTCATAACTTTGAACAGTTAGTAAATGAAAGGGAATAACTGGAGGGGGGTGGGGTTCTTCGTACTCTCTGCGTTTGGCTGTTTTCTTGCAGATGTTTCATTATCAAACTAGATAACATCATCAATGATAGTAAGGAGTGGGTTTTGTTCTCATTTTATATATTAGTGGCTTGCCCTATTCAGTGTTGGTGGGAATCATTTCCGTGGTTCACTGTTAATATTATATTGGAATGGTCTTAAGCTGAGGACTACCTGTATTTCACAGCAATCTACTTCAATACAATTGTCACTGCGCTGCAACAGTTCTAACAGCTTATAAAATCTCAGGAGGACACATTTCCTCTCATGTAAACTGATCCTCAAAACATCCAACTGCTGTGAGGATGTTAGCATCGTACAGCAAGCTGTCTTAATGATTTTGTCATAAAGAAATCCTTAGTAAATTTCCATGGAGCTATCATTTTTTTTCTTAAGGGACCTCACTCTTAACTTACCTGCCATATTCCAGAAGGGTAGCATGGACTTTGGACTCCTCATCTAGCAATTTTTCTGCTCCCACTCGTCTTTGGTATTTCCTCCGTGGCTTGTAAACCTCCTGGAATACAATAAATACCCATCACATATTATAGCTCATATTCATGACGGTTGCCATGTCCCGGGGTCACGTCATCACCTTTTGAGCCAAAAAGTCAATGGAGAAAACAAATTCACTTAACACCATGTTACTAACTTAAGTACCGCAGTGATTCACTTAACAAATGTGGCAAGAAAAATCGTAAAATGGAACAAAACTCACCTACAAAATTTCTCACTTAGCAACGTAAATTCTGGGCTGAATTGTGGTCGTAAGTCAAGGACTATCTGCAGAGCTAAATTTAAGTAATTTACAATACTAACATCATTTGCGGTACTTCTTCATAATAGTCGTCTTCATAAGCATCTTTGTTTTCACGTGTGTGTGTGTGTGTGTGTGTGTGTGTGTGTGTGTGTGTGTGTGTGTGTGTGTGTGTGTAAAGACTAGGACAGTCTGGGGGTGGGAGAACGGGAATCCTTTATTGGACTGCAGAAACAGAGCTGAGATCTTCAGATCCACTGAGGGGAAATCCTTCATTGGGTTGCCGGAACAGATTTAAAATGAAGATTTTAGCTCCCTTCCTGCAACCCAGCATTGGACAATCATTTGTCTGAAATGGTATAGGGTTTTCTGCCTGAGCAAGGGGTTGGACTAGAACAGGGGTGTCAAACTCAATTTCATTGAGGGCCGCATCAGCATTGCGGTTGCCCTTGGGGGGCTGGGTGGGTGTGGCCAGGATGGGTGTGGCCTACTGGGTGGGCATGGATGGAGTGGGTGTGGCCTACTGGGTGGGCATGGCCAGCTCTACATCGTTCACATCAAGGGTGCCTGTGGGAGCCTGGGCAGGAGTGGGACAGATCTGAGGGTCTCTGGCAGAAGGGGGTGGGACCAGGGCAAGCGCCAAGGCATGGTGCATTTCTTCATTCCTCACAAAGGGTGACACCTCCCCAGCATGCACCCAGGGAATGGGCCAACGCAGCAGGGGCTGGTTCCTCGCTGTTTCTGGACGGCCTTGTGGAGCTAAGACTGAATGCATTTCAGCATAGATGGCTACTACAAAATTGTACATTGGCTCCCGGCCGGCCTGGGCCAGGGCCAAGGCAGCGGGGGACGTTCCCTACCTGTTTTCAGGATGGCTTCGTGGGTCACATGAAACCACGCATCCGGCCCCCGGGCCTTGTGTTTGACATGTCTGGACTAGAAGATCTCCAAGGTCCCTTCCAACTCTATATTATTATTGTTATTATTTCCCCTCCCCTCTATCTACCAAGATGAAATTCTTTGTTGGACTCAATGGATACCTCTCCTACTTCAGTAGATGGAGGAAAGAGAAAATCCTTCTCTGGGTGGCAAGAATAGAGCTATGATCCTGAAGATTTTCTCCAGCCCAATGAAGCATTTCTTCTCAAGTAGACAGAGGGGAAGGAAAATCCTTCCTCAGCCTTGAAATCTCAGCCTGGGCAGGAGGGGAGAAACTTAGTTTCATGAAACAACTCATCATCACTGAAAACACTGTTTCTTTTTTATGGTTCATTATAGCTAATTCCCAAAATTGCTGAACAGATTTTGATGAGATTCCTCAATCATTATATACACAGAAACAAGTTTTAAAATTGGTTGAATAATTTTTCAGTATTATACAATTGGCTAGTGTCAGTGAATTTCTGATCACTCAGAAATTGTTTGGTTATGCCATCTTTTGAACAGACTGTCCAGTTTGTTTGTTTTTTAAAAATACAATACACACAGAGAGATGCAGACTTAAAAACAATAAAGACACACACACAGAGCTGCAAACTTGCCAACTTTAAAATCTGTAATATCCTTGAAAATAATAAAAGAGAAATGCCAGTCCTTTAAAAAAGGAATACCTTGCATACTTAAATAAGACTTAATTTTGAATCACTGAAGATAATTGATCATTAATTCTACTTCTAGTCTTGAATAATTATGCTTAATTACCAGAGACTTAATTATGGCTGCTTTAACTAGCTATATAAGAATCATTTTAGTATAATTAAGATGGGAAAATGAAAAGCATGCATTTCATCTATAATAAGCTATGAAAAGCTATAAAACAAGGCAATGTACTTAAATTTAAGGTAAAAGAAGTGAATTGAACAAAGAATGACCAATGTGTGACCCCGTGAATAATCCACTTAGATTCAGATAGTAGTGACCATCTTAACTAATTTCTATTCCTAGGAAATAGACAAGATAGTTCTAATTATTTTTGACAATCACAGATATAACAAGAACAGGCTTTATATGTGACATTTTTATACATAATTAAAGCAAACTTCACTTTACCTCCTCTATCTATATGGCCTTGCTAAATCAACTAGAAGTGTGAAGAAAACTAATTAAAGTCTTTCTTGAACTGAGGTAAATTTCTAGAGACTACATGAATGTTATATCTTTTTCCTGGCAAATATACTGGAACTTTTTGGGCTGCTGGTTTATTTGAATTATTTTAAGAAGGGAAACATTCTAACTACATAAGTAAATTTCATATTTCTCCATAAATTCTGATTAAAGTTTGGCGGTTGGACCATATAGACCATTTTTATTAAACATTTATTCAGGATTCCAGTATCTTTTAGCTATGGTTTATTTCACTGAATAAATGCCTACCATAAAAATATGATTAAAGATCATCACTAGTTTGAAATAATTGACCTATATAATTGGCAATCATAAGAATCACAGGAAATGAAGGAAGGAGGAATAGAAACATACAAAAAAAGGTTAATAAGCAAATTTAAATGAATTCTCAAAACATGTCCTTCATTGCAGCCCATTCTTGTTTAGTGCTATATTTTTTAAAAAAAGAAAACAAACAAAAGTGCCTAAGGAAAACAATTTTAAAATTGCAATGTCTGAATTCTATTTGATAATATTTTACCCTTTGTTTATATTATACCCTGACAAAGGCAATTTACTTTCTCTTGGCTACAGTGACAAATATTATCATTGTTTCTACAACTTGGCTTCTCTCCTTCGTTGACTCTGCTAGAGAAAGTCATGTTAAGAGCTTTTTACCCTCTCTCTCTCTCTGATGTTTTGATCAATGCTGGCAGATACACAAGTGGGTAAATCTGTTTTAAACCACAGTACCTCGGATGAAATGCAATGTAAGCTATGCAAATTATGCATCTTTAAATTGCTTTTTATGTGATATTTGAAACTGGCACATCATTTCCTACAAGGACAAAAAAATCCAAATGTATTGCTAATATTCAAAACATACACTGGGATTTCAATATACCACAATTCTATATGCCATACAAAATTAATCCAGCCTTAACCTATAGTGCTATTTGAAAAATAAAAAAGAACTCTCTTTCATTTTTACTGTCTCCAAGAACTCTCACTATAAAGAAGAGAAATAAATTTGCAATATAAATTTAACAGCCATATGATATAAAATACATGGATAATCATAGCTGAAGCTGGCTTTTTTTCTGCTAGGAATCTTGCATCTGATCCTGTGTCATGCTAAACCACAACAAACCATGATATGATTTACAACACACAAATCCAGGCAAGTCCACTGTAATGCTAATTACATGGAAACTTTTTATCATTATATTCATCTTTGCAAGATGAATCAATTTGTAGCAGAACATAAGATTAATAAGAAATGCAATGGGTATTATTACTGTAGTTATAATTCATCTGAAAAGGTTTCCTAACTAAAAAAAAAAGCAAATATTTTATATATGGGGCCTGTTTGAAAAAAAAGAAGATAAAATAAAACAAAAAAGATGGCACATTTAAATCAAATGTTTCATTTTGAAAAATCTTTGAATTAAAGTGCATTGCATTTTACACTTACACTGATCTCATTAACAGTTTTTATAGCTTTTTCTTTTCGTTGCATGAATTCATCATCCTGCAAGGCAATTGAGATACATTTAAACAACAGCAATACACTTTTGGTTTCTACAGGGATAGCAAAGTTAGGAACCTTGCTGTATAAATAATTGTGACACTCAAATACACAAAAAAAATTGAAGTTATGTCATTTTGATATTTTCACACTGAGAATACAATTGCAGAAGTATTTATCTGGGTCATTAAACTCTTTAGGGCTTACTGCAAATAGCCAAAGATACAATACCATTTATGCTTACATCCTAATGCTATATAATATACTGTACTATCATTTTAGAAAATATACCTGTCTAATCGAAAGCAAAGGCTTTGATATTTGTTATTACACAGGAGGCAGAAAAAGATGCTTACCAGCTTACAAATAAGAGAGCCAGCTAACACAAGAAGATATACCTGTTCTGGCATTAAATGTTTTAATTATATCTCAATGATAGTTCTGAAAAACAAAGTTTTAAATCTAAAGCACTTTGTTACAACCGAAGATACGATGTGAATATTGAAAACTAATAATTTTAATGACAATGTGCAACTTTTGACTTTTGAATTCAAACTCTAAATATGTCTATAATAAATATGTCTATTCTAAATATATTTATTTTGTTTATCATATTTTATTTCAGGTTTTAAAAAGTTGTATTGTTTTTGGTTTAGCTGTTTCATAATCAAAATGGTCTGCTTTGATTATCTTAAAAATGTGTTTGGGCTATGAAATGGTATTTTGAGATAAAATGCCTCCAAAATTATTAAATTATTAAGATGGTATGCTCTGAATAGAAAACAAAGGTTTCAAAATCTTTTATATAACTGTTTCAAATCAGAAGCCTGATGTTTCAAATACAGAACAATTCAAATTCAAAATATTTTGCACACCCTTTTTTTTAATCATAAAAAGCTTACAATTAGATTTTCCTTCCATAAATGAATTGGAGACAAATAACTGGAACATAGTCTGTTTTTTTTTAAGAGAGAAAAACTGAACAAGAAATGTTCTTTAAAAAAAACCGCAACTGTACAGAACTGATATCTCATAAATATGGGACATTAAACATCCCAATGACACTACAGAAATTAATCTTGTAATAAAAATAGTTATCTGTCAATTAGTGCTGGGCAAGCACATTGCTTTAAAATGCTGTTAACAATTTTCCAGATGATTTTACAAATGCTCCCAAATGGCTAGCAATACAATTGGATATTTAACATTAAAGAAGGAGTGCTGACAATTGTTTTGCTCAAGTATCAGCTCCTGACATTTGATACATCAGTTTCTGTCCTAAAACTCTATGAGCTGAAACAGCTGTGCAACTTGCTTCAATCCTGTACAATTTAAAGATGCTGAAGAGAATCACTCTTGATGCCAGTCCTCAAATCACAGAAGAATCAAATGTTTACCTCTGGTAAACTGTGTATCTTTTGAAACTGAGATATGGAATATGACCGGATGTAGTCTCCCATTTCTTCCCGGGTTTCTATTGCACGTTTTACAAGCCACTAAGAGCAACAAAGAAAAAGAAACAAAAAGTTTTGGGAAGGGAAAAAAAAAGACCGGGATATGTTACATCTGTCAAAAAGATAATTGAGAAAATGAACCTCTTTCTTTTAATCAGCAGAGCTATCCTTATATATCAAGATGCATGTACCTGCACAACAGGAAAAATGTGAATGAAATCCAATCCCTGTATTTGATGTGGCTCCAAGCGATGAGGGCATTTCATTCTGGGTAAAACTGATACAATCTTCTCTGTTAAGGCACTGGACAAAGGCAAATATGAGAATATTTAGAAATGTGCAAGTGTGTGTGTGTGTATATATATTACACACACACACACACACACACACACACACACACACACACACACACACACATATATACCGAAGTCTCATTCGTCATCTTCAGTCTGGTGCTTTTGGCTTTTGCTTCTAGGAGAAATGTGAGATTTTAGCTGTTTCTTCCTTTTAACTGCCAGTGGGGGTTTGAACTGATTGGCTGGGAGCTTGGCTGTATTCTGATTGGGTGGAGGTGTGTTCTGATTGGTTAGGGGCTTGGCTGTGCTCTGATTGGCTGGGGGAGTGTTCTGTTTGGGTGGGGGCTTTGTTGTGCTCAGGTTAGTCTGATTTACAAGGGGATTAGAGATGGTGAACTGCATAGCTGTTTGGCTTCGCGTTCGTGGTCGTGCCTCATCTTCATGGTGGGTGTCAGTTTGTTTCGTGTATGGATTGGAGGGGTTTAAGGTGGCTAATGATGCAGCTGTGGTCCCCCAGCCAATCAGAGCACAGCCAAGCCCCTAACCAATCAGAACACACCTCCACCCAATCAGAACACAGCCAAGCTCCCAGCCAATCAGTTCAAACCCCCACTGGCAGTTAAAAGGAAGAAACAGCTAAAATCTCACATTTCTCCTAGAAGCAGAAGCCGAAAGCACCAGCCTGAAGATGACGAATGAGACTTCGTCGAAACGTCGCCAAGACACTTCAAATTCTACGTGGGAGAAAACCTGAAGAACCAAAGACCTACATACAAACACCCGCGAAAACCTTAGAAAACTATATATATATATATATATATATATATATATATATATATATATATATATATATATATATATATATATATATATACATACACATACACACACACACACACACACACACACACACATACACATACACATACACATACACACACACACACACATATATATATATATATATATATATATATATATATATATATATATATATATATATATATATATATGTAGGTCTTTGGTTATTCGGGTTTTCTCCCGCGTAAAATTGGAAGTGTCTTGGCGACGTTTCAACGAAGGCTGGTGTTTTCGGCGTTGTGCTTCTAGGAGCAATGTGTGATCGTAGCTGTTTCTTTCTTTTAACTGCCAGTGGGGGTATGAACTGCAAAAAGCAAACCCAAACCCACACCAATGATAAGGCACGACCACAAAACAGAAGCCAGACCACAGCTGCATCATTAGCCACTTTAAACCCCTCCAATCCATGCATGAAGCAAACTGACACCCACCATGAAGATGAGGCACGACCACGAACGCGAAGCCAAACAACAGCAACGCAGCTCACCATCTCAAATCCCCCTGCAACTCAGACTAACCTCAGCACAACAAAGCCCCCACCCAAACAGAACATTCCCCCATCCAATCAGAGCACAGCCAACTCCCCCATCCAATCAGAGCACAGCCAAGCCCCTAACCAATCAGAACACACCTCCACCCAATTAGAACATAGCCAGGCTCCCACCCAATCAGTTCATACCCCCAATGGCAGTTAAAGGGAAGAAACATCTACGATCACACACTGCTCCTAGAAGCGCAAAGCCAAAAGCACCAGCCTGAAGATGACGAATGGGACTTCGTCGAAACGTCGCCAAGACACTTCCAATTTTACGCAGAAGAAAACCCGAATAACCAAAGACTTACACACACACACATATATATATACACACACAGAGACACACACACACCAACATCCTAAAAGAGCCCCCTGGTGGATAAAACTAAACTGCTAGTAAAACAACGCATCCCACTAATTTGTTTAGAAATTTCACCTAATACAGAGTGTCTTATTTTTCACATAAGCATGTATAGAATTGCTATCTAAATGACTGAACTGAACTGATAAAAATATTGAGCACAAGAACTCAAGACAAGTATGCCACCTTCTATGACTCTGATCTTTGGGGAAAAAATTTTTGAGATAAACTTAAATATTTAAAATTATCATAATATGTCACCTTTAAGCTGCCCCTTCCTAAGAAAATATATAGATACAGATACAGCAGACAGATTGGAGTTTTTTCCATAAAGTGCTCCCTTATAACAGAGTACAATAGTACCCCATTCCCATTTCCATAGATCAACGAAAACAGCTTTAAAGTGTGTTGATTTTGGCATTACCTAAAATCTGATTTGAGAATAATGCATAGAACAAAGTGTCTATCTTACTTTCATAGCTACTATGAAACAATTAAAGATAATTGGAAATTCTTGCACAACTTTCCTAGATAATAAAATTTGTGCTGAAAACATCATGCAAGCCAAGAAACTAGTTTCCAGGAGTTTCCCTACCAACTTACATTTTTTGACCAATTGTTGAGTTTTCCTGAAATAATAAGTCAACATCAATGTCAAAGTTGCACGTTGTGATACACCAAGTCATGCCACCAACAACCTAAACACAAGATAAACATGTTCATTTAATTGTCTGCAGTGGAAAATCCAATTAATGCCAAATTATCACATAAAACTGCAATTCACTTTAACTTAGTAATGCAATTTTTAACTTAGTAGCAATTTATTAAATGCAAGATGTTTCCTTGCAATTCATACTAGAATAGTCATAATTCCTTTTACTAGGAAATTTAAGAGAATTAAGAAAACGAAACAGTTGTTTGTTTAATCTGTACTTAAAACATGTAGTGATTGGTTAAAATCAGCAAAATGATGAAAAACTATTTAATTTAATTACAGCATGCAGCCTGCACATAGTATTGTAGTAATGATATATGAATACTCTTACCTTATCAAAAGGAGACAGGCCTTTAATTCTTGCTCTGAAGTATCCAGCTGCAACCAAGAGCTCTAAAATTTCACTTAATTTGATATTTTGTTCTTCATCCTCTCGAGTTTCAACCTAAAAAGAAAATTAGAGAGGTCTATATTAATATAAATTATCATGATAGAGTGGGATAATGCAAATGTCAAAACAATCAGTAAATAAAATTTCTTTTTTTCCAATTGCACTCTATATTTATACCATAATGTATGTTCTACAGATTATCTCATGATACAAATCAATATTAGCATAACCAGTTGCCTCCAGAAATTGTGAATGCTCCAACACTGGAAGTTTTTAAGAGATTGGACAACCATTTGTCTGCAATGGTATAGGATTTCCTATAGAAGACCTCCAAGGTATTTTCCAATTCTTTTATTCTGTTCTTTTCTGTTCTATACGAAGAAGTGTCCAAGATTAGGCCTTCATTTCAAAGAACAGTCCTGTATTTGCCTCAGCGATGATTATAAAATGTGAGATATACCTGGGTGTATAAAGTTATACTTAAATATTGCTATCATATTGCCAAATTATTACTTTTATGTAACTATGTTAATATTACTACTGGCAGAACTTTTTGGATGAAAATTGTTTTTATTAAATTAATATATTGTCTTTTCATCAGAAATAATGCTTAAGAGAGGGGGGTTTATCCTGTTGCAAAATACTTTATGGAGAAAAGGTACTTAACTATAGCTTATTTATTTTATTCAATCTGATGCTACCTGACTCCAAACAACCCTGTATACAATTCTGTGGATTTATCTAGGTCTCTTCGAAAAAGCTGGTAAAATCTAAAGTATACTACAATCTCAAAGATAATGATACAATTCAAGTATCTAGTCTTCAGTTATGGTTAACAGTACATGTGGAATATAAAAATTGTGAAAAAGGAGCATTTTTATTGTACATATTTATTTTATGCCTAAGGTATACACTGCCAATTCAATAAAAATGACTGCCATTTGTACCAATCCCAATTACATTTCACAACACAGGAATGTAGGTGAAGACAACAAACTCCATGTTTAAAACTATGAGCATCTGCAAACACATCATAAAAATAAATCTCTAAATCAGCCATTCTAAAAAGGGATCACTGGTGGAGATCCAACCCATGGTCTACTGCAGTCTCTCTACACATTGACAGGCTAATGCCCAATGGCAGCTTCAGGCCATTCCCCTGGAACCAACAGCCAGTTTGTTTGTGAGAATGGGTCAGTGGCTGAAAACTACCTCACCAAAACTCACAAATACCAGTAACAAAGAGCCACAGATATTAACATTCAGCTAAATTTCAAAACTCTTATCAAGCTTGGGTCTACATGAGCTACAAAACTATGATTTTTTTTAATAAGGCCTCAAAAGAAATGTGCAATTAGAAAATGCAGTGATGAATATCTAAGATAACTAGCCTTTTTAAAAAAATGTTGCAATCCCAATCCACACACTCACTCTCAATACCATACTTTGGCACCTAGGAGGCATTTTCGGTGCTGTAGTAATTTCGCGCCTTTGCAATAATAGAGTGGGCTCGAATTGAAAGGCATAGCGATGCTAGTAAGTAAATACACACTTTTTAAAAAAAAAAGAAAGAAAGAAAAAAGCCCTGATCATACGCAAAATGATTTAGGCTCACTGATTAGAATCGCTCAATCCAGTTTCAAGGGGGGGGGGAGAAACTTGGGGCTAACCTAATACGAATAGGATAACACTTCACACAGGACCTAATGCTTAAGACGTAACACTTCACAGACTCCCGTGACCTCAGCTGTACAAAATTGAATTACCGTAGATTCAGAATAGAGCTGGAAGGGACCTTGGAGGTCTTCTAGTCCAGCACCCTGCTTTAAGCAGGAGATCCTATACCATTTCAGACAATTGTCTCCAGCCCGTGGAGAAACAGTCATTAAAAAAAGCTCGGAAGGAAACTGGTTTTTCCTTCCTTTGGAAAGAAACGGCTCGTTCTCGAATTGTTCCTCCTCCTCCTCCCGTGGATTCTCCTCTCCCGAGTGACATTCAGGAAAGAAACCAATACATGCAAGGTTCAATGGCATAAACAAGTGAGGAGGCAGAAAGGAAAGCTAGATCCCAACAACCCCGCGACTCTTTCCTTTACCTCCTGGGCAGGTTGATGTTCCTGCCCCTTAAGGGTACCCATATCCGCGCCTTGTCTCAAGCTATTGCTGCTGTTGCTGCACCGCTTCCTTCGCTTCTGTCACATCCGCTCGCGCTGGACTAAAGACTCGCCCCCTTAAGTGGGGAAGGCACTCCTTCTTCTTCCGCAAAATACTACTCTCCCCTCTACTTCCCTTGGTTTGGACCGCACTCAGCACCCAGTGCGCAGATCTAGCGTGGACCGTACCACTCTGTTTAAAAGAAAGGGGAACGTGAAAACAGCGGTCGCTCAAGTTGCTCTTTGGAGCAGAAGGTTGGCTGCCAGAGTGAGGGTGATGTTGATTATTGGAGGAATGCGCCAAGGCTGAAATCAGATTTTTTTTTTAAAAAAAAAGCAACGCCTGCCCCTTATTCCCGTGTTACTCTTCTGTTTCTTGTTCAGGATGGAAATTAGTGAAAATGCGGCCCCACATTTGAAAAGATAGATCGTTGTCTGCTGTAAACAGAACTGACTTCTAATCACTACATCTTTGCAAGTATTCTGGCAGAATTACAAGGTTTACACCCTGCGGTTTCTTGGTGGCTCTGTTGAAGTATAGGTAATCCTTGACTTACAACAGTTCATTTAGTGACCATTCAGAGTTAAAACGGCAATGAAAAAGTGACATGACCATTTTTCACACTACCATTACAGCATCCCCCTGGTCACATGAACAAAATTCAGATGTTTGGCCACCGACTCATATTTATGACAGCTGCAGTGTCCCAGGTCATGCAATCCCCTTTTACGAATTTCTGACAAGCAAAGACAACGAGGGAGCCAGATTCACTTAACAACCATGTTACTAACTTAACACCTGCAGTGATTCATGTAACTGTGGTAAGAAAAGTCATAAAATGGGGCAGAACTCACTTAACAAATGTCTCATTTAACAATAGAATTTGGGGCTCAATTGTGGTCATAAATTGAGGACTTATTGACCAAATCTATCCTGAATTAGCCTTTTGAGATAAGCCAGCTAGGGTGCTGTCATCTGACTGAACTTGATCAATGGAGAGATCTGCTTTTCCATTATATATAGCACAGTGAAATGCCAAATGGCAGAACAATCCACTTATTTATAGTCACGCTTTGACAAGAGCTTGCTTAGCCATCTTTTGCCTGTATTTATTTCTTTAAATGTATTTATTTTAATCAACTGGTATGGCTTCACTTCTCACAAATGCAATTTTGGATGGCTGACAGAGATTAAAAAATAGAATATAAATTAATTTTATTTAATGTATTTAATTAATTATAATGCAAAGTGGCTGCCGAGGACATAATTATTCTGAATAATTTATATAAAAGTAAAAAAAAATACTTTTCCTGTGAAAACTGCTAGATCTTCAAGACTTTCCAAAACTTGAGCAGGAGCCAACTTAATCTCAGGTGATGTGGTGTTCCAGGTGGCAGCTGAAACCTACAGACTAGCACCCGGAGCATGTCCTTCTGCCCAGTTTAATGATATGGGTAGAAACAATAAGAATAAGAGGATCCCTCAAATACCTTGTCCCAGACCATGTAGAGCTTTATAGATAATAACCATCTTGATTTGCACACATAAGCAAATTGAAAAATCAGTGCAGCTAGCATAGCAAAAGTGTAACACAAATATAGTAAGGCACACCCACAATAGCCCACATTGCTTCATTCTTGATCAAATGAAGTTTCTAGATGTTCTTCAAGGGCTGCTCTTTGTAGAACATATTGCAGTATCCACTCAGGAGATCAGGAGATGACCAAAGCATGAATGATTGTGTGCAATTACTCCTGAGCTAGGAAGGGGGAGAATCTGTACCCAATGTAAAATTGTTCAAAGACCTCCCCCCCCAGTCCCGTCTGCCACTTACTTTTGAACAGGAGCCTTAAGTCAAAGAGGACCCCATATTGTCCACTGGTGCTATCTGGAATATGCAACACCATCCAGAAATAAGGATAGGATATTACCAGAACCAGGGAGTCCTTACATCCAAAGCTAGTATTTTGCTGAAGCCTGATCATTCCCATTGAGACCCCCATAGCCTTCAGGCACTGAGGCAGAATTTCCATCGAATCATTTGACTGGCCAGAGGTGGAAATATATAACTGAGTATCGTCAGTACATTGATGACACCATAACCCAAGTAGTTGAATGTCTTTACCTGGCAGTTTCATGTAGGAGTAGGGAGAAAGTCAATCCCTGAGTCCCCTTATAAGAATGGCTATAGGGCAGGCCTCTCCCACCATTAATACCTACTGGAACCAACCGTGGAGGAAAAAGAACTAGCATGGCATTGTGACCCCAACTCCTAATCATAGGCAAAGATATTGAAGGCTAATGAGAAATCAAAAAGATCAAGGCAGGCCAAACTACTTCCATCTTACTCCCTCCAAAGATCATCCACAGGTTCAGATGACGGCATTTCAGACTCATACTCTGGCCTGAAACTCTACTGGAAGGGGGCCATACAATCTACTGCATCCAGTGCCTTCTGAGGCTACAAAACAATCACATTCTCAACAACCTTCTCTACAAAAAAGCTGAAGGCAGGAAAGAACACGTCCAAAACAGTTGGGTCTTGGGATGGCCTCTTAAGGTTGGGCAGACCACTGCCCCATTACAACATGTTTCAAGAATGGATTCACCATTTTCCAGACCCAATCACAGATTGGCTCCTGAGCAGTCTTTGTAGCCAGAAAGCGCAGGGATCTAACACTGAGATAGCTGAACTTATAGCCTGAGAACCCTGTCTATTTTCTTGAGACTAACAGCATTAAATTCAGCCCTGATAATGGAGCTAAAATGTACTTCCATCAACTCTACAGGTCATGCACTAAGGGTAGATTCCAAATCTGAAGGGCTTTACTCATAAGAAGTCGAGTGTATTCCTCACCAGTAAGTACATCTCAAGCCCTAACTTCCCCAGAAGAGAGTAGGCCAACCAAAATAGAGCCACTATCCTCATGGCCTGTTGGACATGTTAAACACTCTACCACACTGGTAAACACATTAGAACAGGGGTCCCCAATTCCCGGTCCATGGACCAGTACTGGGCCACGGCATGCCAGCAACCGGACCACACAAACAAGCAAAGCCTCATCCGCAGGATGCAGTCACCACACAAAACCATGCTCCCTCTGGTCCATGGAAAAAATGCTCTCCACGGAACCGGTTCCTGGTGCCCAAAAGGTTGGAGACCTCTGCACTAGAATTTGTCACCCGTAGCACTGAATGGTCAGCAGTTAGCTGGAATTATAAATGCCATATATGTGTGACTAAGTGAAACTTAAGCAAAGTACATTATAACTTTATTCTGTCATGTAAACTCCAGTTTTTTCAATTGATCTGGTAAATTAGGCTACACTTCTATGCATATATATTTGGCAATAAATCCTACTGATCACTTGTTCCTGGGTAAAAGCATACAAGATATACATTTAGTATGGTGTCATCACATATATCTCATAGTGGATCTTATGGAGTAACCTCCTCATGGAGATCAGTCTGACTGCCTTTTTGCTGGCCTTTGCTGGCGTTTGAGGAGCTCTTGAAAACTGATGCAAATGTTGCCATCTCAATTTTTATTTATTTTTTTAAATCTTATTTTGAACACTTCCTGCCTCTACATTGTTTTAATAGTTTATTTTTTACCACAGATGTTTCAAATTGTATCCTTTCTATATAAGCTGATTGCCACACAGAAATATGTTAAATGAATAAATAGTATTTCTCGATTCTAAAGAAAATCCAATCAGAATGCCCCTTGATATTCTGTGCCATTCTGCCAGCTAACTTCTTTTAGAAACCTATTTGAACAGCAAGCGGAATGCCATTTTAGCATCCCTAAGATTTATATTCACATATGCTCATTTTATGAGATTATTTCTAACTACATCGGTAACAGAATTCAGCTCAGTATCTGAAAATCAAGTCATGTCTTTGCTGCTTCCCAGTTCAACACCTGTTATCAGCAGCACCTGTAATTCTGATTTGAAAATTGTTGGAGGATGGCAATTTCCTTACTGCTGCATGGGAAAAGTGTGATAAAATATCTCAGTCTACAATGCTGCTGAATTATGTGCCTTTCTGTAGTAATAATTATTTGTTAGAAAGCCAAACAGGTTGCAGCAGCTGCTGTGCCAGCCCCACTGAGTATCTTTTAACTGCCAGTAGGTGATACTCGACATTTCAATGCAAAACAGACTAGCCAAACAAAGCAGATAATAAATGTAGGACTTACTCATACATGGTTTTACCTCTGAGGGTTGGAACCTCAGCTATTAAAATTATGAGATAACAGCAACATCAGCTATTTTGATCCCAGAATGAGTATTTGTTAACATTAATGCAAACACTGACTTCTGGCATTACGGTACTTATCACACTGCAAGTAGCCCTAATTCAAAGAGACCTAATATAAGTTGAAATTATTGTCAAACTGTCTTGATATAAATATGGTTGCTTTCAGCTGTAAAAGTATTTTTTTGGTCATAATACTATATTCCTTATTTTCTCTTTTAATAGAAAAGTGCACATACAAAACATTCTTGGTATGCCACACATGAACATGTACAATTGGTTGTGTTCCATAGAAATAAATTGGAATAAGATTATGAATATTCACAGGCATGCATAAATTATTTTGTATTTGGCTATGGATCTTTGATTCACTATTTCATTAATAAAGTAGTAAGTAATTTACAAATGTTTTAAACTAATCTTCATTAAGTCTTTTTTATTTTGGTTTGTTTTGGCTGTCTTGCCAATGAAACTGATGAATTATAATGAAATACTGCAAGGCACCATGCAACAGGTATGATGTCTGTATATTGTTGAAGGAATGTTAAAAGAGACTACACTGTTTGTTTCATACCTAATCATACATGGTACTCTTATTTAAGAGAAGAATCCTTCATATTCCAAACTATAATAATTTCTGTTAGATATGAAAGAACTGTTCATAAGTGTCTTTTGGAACAATATTCCTTGTTTCCAACTGTACAGTATGCACTTTATGCATTTATGCGATTGTGCACTTTAGCATCTCTGATATTTGCCACAATTATGATTGTTTAGCTTAGCTTTAAATGTCAAAAATTGCTCTGCAATTGCATTTTATGTAAAATAATTACACAGAAAAGATAAAAATGTGTTTAACTTTCTATGAAAATTAGATTTTTAAAATTAAATTTAACTGTATTTAGAAATATGTACTTGTAGATGCAGATAGGAGTATGTTTTCACTACTGTTGACTGACCTAATCAAAATATAGGTCATCATTATTTATATTATAATTTGCATTAAATAAATACTTATCTTGATCTTAATAGAAAACACCATTTATTATAGTGGTAAAATAGAAAGACTTAATATGTTCATTTGCTTATAATTGTACGATGCATTTGGTATTTTACATGTTTACCAAGCAAATCCTACTGTATTCTGGATTATTTCACATTTAGCATAGCGTCAAAGGTCAGTGATAAACCACTGGGACAGTTTTGCAGCTGGAGGGAATTCCCAGCTGCAAAGTGGCAAAATCATTTTCAGGTAAATCTATCTTCTGGTGATTTTTTTTGGGGGGGGGGAGGGTACCTTCAAGTCATTGTTGACTCCTGAGAACTGCCTGGACAAGACCCTGCAGATTTCTTAGCACGAGTTGGAAAGTGGTTTGTCATTGCCTTCTTCCTAGGGCTGAGAGACTGTGACAAGCCCAAGATCACGAGCTGGCTTTGGGCCCACAACAGGACTAGAATTTATGGCTTCCTGATTTCTACCTTGTAGGCTTAACCACTACATCACATTGGCTCTCTTCTGCTTAGGGATTCTGATTAGAAAGTGGGGGGGGCATACTGAGGCCTATACTTAAGAACAAGTATTTAGTATACTCTGGTTAAACATTCATTGTTATGGTACATCTATTAAATATTCTCTTTCCAAAACTAGAGGAATTCAGCATTATATAGGAAACTGAAATGTTAGAGCTGATGCATTGTCTAAATGAGAGCTTGGGATTGGTTAACAATCTCGAAGACTCCCCAAAAAACTTCCAAAAGAAAAATGCAATAAATTGCTGGTGTTGGACAATGAAGATCTTACACCTTGGCAAACAAGGGGTTCAGGTTATAAATAGGCTTCTAGTCAAGTATAACAGTTAAGTATATCTACCCATGGATCAAATGAGTGAGCAGAGGCAAAAAAATAGCAGAGTTCTAGTTATATGGAAGAAAACAATATGTGCTGAACCAGGCAGTCCAGCATAAAGAACTGTGGCTACTAGAGTGATAGTAGCAATACCGTAGCAATAGCCCTTAGACTTATATACTGCTTCACAGTGGTTTACAGCCCTATCCAAGAGGTTTACAGAGTCAGCATCTTGCCCCCATCAATGTGGGTCCTCATTTTACCGACCTCAGAAGGATGGAAGGCTGAGTCAACCTTGAGCCGGTCAGGATTGAACACCTGGCAGGGGACAGAGTTAATCTGCAGTACTGCATTCTAACCACTGCACCACCACGAATAGTAGTTTGATTCACTCATCACACACATTCATAATATGGTTGATTTTGTTCTGGCTTTGTGCCATTATGGTCTATAGCTGGCTTATGGCATAGGATTGCATGATGTTTGTTCAGCAGTCAATGATTAAAACAAACCCATTTTCTTTCAGTTAACTAATACCATTGCAGAAATATGCTGGGCTAAGTTGAAGAAAAGCAATACTTATATGACAGATTGACTACAGTGGCATTCTTTATATATATATATATATATATATATATATATATATATATATATATATATATATATATATATATATATATATATATATATATATATATATATATATATATATATTACTGAGAGAGAAGGACAATGTTGGTTTAGATAGGTTCACAGATCCTTAGTTTTACTGGGACCTATGGCAAGAGCAGAAGAATAAGCGGAAAAGGTCATGTCACTAAAATTGGCACTTTTTAAAAACTGGCTTGTTCATAATCTTTACTTTTGCAGGTCATAATAGTCCAAATGATAAAATCATTATTTTATTGCCATGGTTGTGAAAAAAGGTTCTTTTTCTGTAAAATGAATATAGTTCAGAATATTGTTAAAAACACCAGCACAACCAACGTAATAAGGTAACAACTTTAATCAGTTTAAAGTAGTTTCCTTCTTTTTTGAGAATACATTTTTTTTCCTTTTCTGATCGTTTATTTTCACAGTGCAAGTTAAAATTAATTTTTTCATCCTCTATTTTTACCTAGGTTTTTTTGTTGCTGTTGTTCAACAATTTATAGCCATTTTCTCTGAAGACACAACAGATGGCGCTGAAGTTAAGCAGATGAGTGAGCTCTTTGGCATCAGACTACTTGCAGAAGGACAATCTCTTCTGGGTGCATATTAATAAAACTTGTCCTTGTATTTGAAAGCCAAATTTTCCAGTGTCTAAACTGATCACACAGCTGGAATTAAGAAAGGGTTTTTTTTCCTTGCTTGGTTCTATATTGTTCATTTTAACACCTATTGCTTGAGATGTAACTATTATTTACTGATCCTAAATACAAAATGAACAGGCAGGTACATTCTTGTTTCCAATTACACACATAGAAAAAGTATATTAAATAATAGCTCTGGAATGCCTTGAGACTTTTCTTTCCATCTCTTACATAGGCTTGGACATTCCTATCCTATTGGGAGCTGATTTGCTGGATCAGACTACCTGTGTACCCTAGTTTTACTCTTTCATCAATCTCATTTCTTTGAGGTATTCCTAAACAGGGCATAATGGAAAAAGCTGTTCTCTTAACTTCCACCCTCTTTTGAAGTGTTGGGTTTCTCTTTTAGTTATGATGTCCTTCCTGAATTTATCTGATTCTATTTGAAAGCCATCAAAGCAAGAGGCAATTGCCACATCTGGCTGCATTGATCCTCTGCCATGCCTCAAAACACAAAGGCACATACATTCTCTCTTTTACATCAAACTTAAATTTCTTTTTATGCTATTACCCCCAGCATATATGGAACTCCTGCACTTGTTGCCCAGAAATCTCCCCCCAACTGACCAAAGATAAGAGGAACTGAAACAGCTGGGATGTATGTATGGCTGAGATCAGAGCTAATTTACTTTTGAGGGGTCCTTGGTGCTCTCTGAGCTTGGTTATTTTTTTGCAGATGTTTCATTATCCAAACTCGGTAATATCATCAGCACTGGTTTGGATAATGAAACGTCTGCAAGAAAACTACCAAGCTCAGATAGTACTCTGGATCCCTCATTTCAACCTTGAACCACAAATATTCTTCTTTATTGGTAATTTAGTTTTAGAACATCATCAGGTTGAGGAAGGCTATATCAAATTTTGATACCTCCCTCATGTCAGCATCTGCATTTTTCCAATTTGGGGATGATGAGCACAACAAAAAAAGCCTGCTTCTTTTTCCTTTATTTATTCTTTCAGCTAGTGCTTGTCTTCTTTGATGATCAATGTGCACATTAGTTCCCCTGCAGATTACCCAGGATTTGCTGAAACTTTTTCTTACTTTTGGCAGTGCTGCTATTTTCACAATGAAAAGGTTATTTTTGTTTTTCCTTTAGAAGCATTTAGGAACCTGAAGTATTTATTGCATTATTTTAATTTGTTTAAAGAACCCCAATCAAATCCATAAATACTGTTTAACCAAATATTGCTCTGAAAGATATGATGCCCCCAAAGTACTGCATGGCATGCCAGCATGAATTGAGACAGCCTTCTGCATATACAGCGATATGCTACGTTCTCTTAATATTATTGAGTTTCCTTCAGAATTTTGTAATATTTATGGTTCATGAAGTGATGCTAGAGATCTGAGGAGAGTCAAAATTTTTACCCAACCCTGGTATGAGGGAGAAAAACTCTTTTCTGCAGCACAAACATTTAAAAAGATCCTACTTAAAATACCTATAGCAAAGAAGAGCAGCTTGTAATAAGTAATCAAAGAGTGACTGGACTGAAAAAGTAGTATTATATGTTGCATGAACAATTTAAAAAAAGTGAGGGATCATGCTACTTCAACAGCCACCAGCCCAAAAATATACCTTCAAACCAGATGAGAGAGTAGCATTTTCACAGTTCACATCTGGACTTTCCTGAACCTGTGACAAATGCACTGACTTTACTATAAGCCAATGCCATAAAGAGAAATATATCAAATATCAGAACATGTTAAACCTCCAGTCATTTGTTGGGAATGTCCCAACAAGCATAGTTAACTGGGCATTGGTATCTTTATGCCATAAAGTCCATCCCCAAATGATTCACAAAATAAGTTAGAACAACAATCATAAAAGGAGCACTACCGTTAAGTCAATAAAACCCACTTAAGCTCAGCAATTAGCTAAAACAAGTAACAATTAGGAAGGTGCAAACAGTTTGCACAAGGATGGCTGGCTAAATGTTGCTTGATTCTCTTATAATTTGTTGAAGGGTTCAAAAGCGAAAGCTGCTGGATTCATTCCATCAGTAAAAATATAACCAAAGTAGAGTTGTGAAATGTTTTTCCCAGTTGGCTCAAGGTGCCAAACAACAAAGGAACACTGTCAGCTTACACATACAAAGCAAATATTTTAGGAAATTCTACAAATCAAAGAATATTCTTCCAAATATGATTTTATGGATAGCACAAAGAGAGTTTAGCTTTATAGTAGATTTAATAGTTTTTAACCTCTCCATCATTTATCAGTTATTTAATGATTCTAGTTTTTAGACCTAGATGTTTTTTTGTGTTACACAGCTATTCCTAGACTTACAACCTTTCGTTTAGTGACTGTTTGAAGTTACAATAGCGCTGAAAAAAAAGTGACCTGTAACCCTTTTTCACAGTTACAACCATTACAAGCATTCCCACTGTCACATAGTCAAAATTTGGACACTTGGTAAGTGGATCATATTTGTGATGGTTGCAGTATCCCGTGGTCATGTGATCGCCATTTGTGAATTTCTAACAAGCAAAGTCAATGGGGAGGCCAGGTTCACTTTGCAACTGTGTTACTAACTTAACAATTACAGTGATTCACTTAAATGTGACAAAAAAGGTAAAATTGGGGCAAAACTCATTTAAGAACTGTCTTGCTTAGCAACAAAAATTTTGGGCTCAATTTTGGTTGTAAATCAAGAACTATCTAAACTTAATTTTCTAAAATCTGTGCTGTTAGTATATGCTGGTTAAAGGCTGAAAGAAAGGTAATGTATGATTTTTACATGTGTTTTCAACAACCCTGGTGAAATTCAGGGACCAAAATCAGCCATGGGGTTGCAGATTGTCCCCTCCCTCATATTTTAGCATAACTTTAAATGCTAATTTGCAAGTTGCCTTGATTTTAGTTGATATTAAATACAGCATCTTAAAATATATGTATTAAAAATATGATAGGTATCATTTCAGGTGAAGTTAATTGTCATCCATATATTGTCTGGATTTACACATTATGTTAAGCCATAAATACTGCTTTACAATCTAATATGCTAAGCCAAAAAAACGAAAAAGAAAAATCACATTATTGCTTAGTGCAATGTATGAACCTAATCTCAGTGTTACTAATTACAATATGGCTGGTACATGAGCCTTAAAAAGAAATTACATCCTTTCTCTTCTCTGTCTGCAATGCATTTAATCAATGATGCACAGTTTATACCAGAGATATTTACCAGTTATTCTAGAAATGTATTTCCCAAAGAATAGGAATAGGGGTTTCTAACTGAGCCCAACATGCTTTGATCGGGCTCTCAGGAATGTAGCAGGAAGAATGGCATATTTTATAGTAATTGTTCCTCATTATACACTTCTAATCATTTCTGACATGAATGGAAGCTATTCAGTAGGGTAGTGCATTGCTCTAACTAGAATTAAAGCTCCAGCATTAGTTCAGGATTTCATTATCTCTCTTATAAATATGCCAAATTATATATTTTCTTATCAGATACTTTATCTGTCTTTCTGAGTATTTTTAAATACTATTTTGGGCCTAGTGGACACAATTTAAATTTCGAGAATCTCCTGGGTACTGTAACAAAATGATCACAAAATGGCTGCCAGCAAAGCTTGTTTGTTCAAAAATTGCTGTAGTCCTCAAACAAAACAATCATGTTCTACAAGGCAAATAGAATTTCCCTAAAACCGAAGTGCAGGACACAGATAATGGTTCTGGCATCCCAAATATAAAAGCTTTCTTTTGAAAACCCAGTTGTCTCTTCCAATATTATAAGACTCAAAGGTAAACCATTTGGCCAAGAAAGTGGGTGCATGATTTAGTTGGCATTTAAGCCCTAAATGCCAAATTACACATTCACTCTCGCAAGGTAGGACAAAATATCCATTTCCAGAAGCCAAACTTGCATGTACATGTAAAAAAAAAAAGCATTTTTAAACACTTAGGACCGAGCTGAGTTTGGGTATATTGCATTAGAGAGCAAGACAAAATTACCATTGCTCAGTCAAATGAAGTCTAATTCAATATATGGTTAGTAGAAGAGGGACTATATGATAAAGTAGAATAGAATATATGATAAAGTAGAATAGAATAGAATAGAGCTGGAAGGGACCTTGGAGGCCTTCTAGTCCAGCTCCCTGCTCAAACAGGAGAACCTATACCATCTCAGACAAGTGACTGTCTAGCCTCTTTTTAAAAATCTCCAATAATGGAGCGCCCACGATTTCTGGGGGCAAGCTATTCCACTAGTTTAATTATCCACAATGTCAGGAAGTTTCTCCTTAATTCCAGGTTGCTTCTCTCTTTGATCAGTTTCCAACCTTGTTTCTTGTCCTGCTCTCTGGTGCTTTGGTGAATAACGTGACCCCTTCTTCTTTGTGGCAGCCCCTCAGATACTGGAATACTGCTGTCATGTTTCCCCTATTCCTTCTTTTTTTTTAGACTAGCCAAACCCAAGTCCTTCAGCCATTCTTCGTATGTTTTAGTCTCCAGGCCTTTGATCATCTTGGTTGCTCTTCTCTGATTTTTTTCCCCAAACTCTCAACATCTTTTTTGTGATATGGCGACCAAAGCTGGCTGCAGTAGTCCAGGTTTGGCCTTACTAGGATTTTATAAATCGGTACTAATACCTCATGTGATCTTGATTCTGTTTATACAACCCAGGATTATATTAGCTTTTTTGGCTGCTGCTGCACACTGCTGGCTCATGGTTAAGTGATCGTCTACTAGGACTCCAAGGTCCATCTCACAGTTGCTGTTTTTAAGCCAAGTCTTGCCCAATCTGTATTTGCACCTTTTGTTTTTCCTGCCTAGAACATAAGAACATAAGAAGAGCCATGCTGAATCAGGCCAAAGCCCATCGAGTCCAGCATTCTGTGTCACACAGTGGCCCACCAATTGTACATGGGGATCTTGAGCAGAAAGAGAAGGCAAAACCCTCCCTTTCCCTTGACCCCTAACAAATGGTACTCAAGGGAATCCTGCCTGCCTCAACCAACATAGAGGCGGCACATGGACATTCGTTTTAATAACCACCGATACACTTGGCATCCATGAATCTATCTAACCCTGCCTTGAAGCTGTCAAGGCTGACAGCTGTCACGACCCCTTCTGGAAGTGAATTCCATAAATCAACGACCCTCTGGGTGAAGAAATATTTCCCTTTATTTAAACATAACCAAAAGTAACATAACCAGAAAATACAGGAATGCTATGGAAACACCAGTGCCTCCAGCATCCCTGCAAATATTGCTAATGATAACATACAGACTGTGACACAATACACTTGTGCTACGGTACTAAAGCATAAATGCAACCAATGAATTCAGAATGATACATCCCCCAATGCATGCCTTGCATCATGCTGTCACCCTTAGTGCCATGAACCAGACAGCAAGGATCTCACTAATCCAAGTTCTCAAAGAGAGGAAATTCACTTGTGAAGCTCAGTAGAATTTTTTCCGATCAGAACATACAAAGAGAAAGAAACAGGACCCCTGAGACAGCTCTAAAGCCCTTGTCACATGTTTTCTGAATGCTTATGTGTAAGCTGTAAGCACACAATCCTGTGTTGGGTAGATTATTTTCTTATATAAATGCACATGGAATTGCAACCAAAGCAGTTTCAACCTTAAAATTTGAATGGGCCCACTAACAAGCTGAACTCAGAGCTTATAAGCAAAATTTTAAAATAAGTGATTTGTTTTGAAATGTTCTTTCTTTCCAAGGCAAAATGCAGATCATTGAAGGTCCCTTCCATCATCATCATCATCATCATCATCATCATCATCATCATCATCATCATCATCATCACCATCACCATCACCACCACCACCACTACCACTACTACTACTACTACCACCATGATTTTCTTTACCTGTGGAAGATAGTGAGTTTATGAAATCCCAGATCTAGTACTGAGAGCAAATAATTGAGGTCATTCTGTGTTTGTTGAGAAGATCTAGCAGCAAACAGCGGATTGCATCGTACTATTTGCAAAAATGCATTAGCAATAAATGCTGAAGATAGATTTTGCCTAGTGATCTATTCATCTTGAATGTGAACCCTTCTAGTTCAGATAAATGTCTGAAGGCTAGAGTCCTCTCAGCATGAACCAGAGAGACACAGACAATGCTGACAAATATTTATACCCTCTTCTATCTATCAAGTTTAAAATAAAGCATTAGGCCTTAATCTGCCAATCAGTCTATGCTTTATACAATGCATGGATATCAGCTGCTTCTTAGATTAGTTATGGTGACTCGCCAATAAATCTGCCAATAACTTTGAAGGACATATCAAAGAATATGTAGCTTATGTCAATTCATAAATGTCAGTGAAAAGCTTCACTGACTACCTCAGATTTGCAAAAGATACTGTTAAGACTATTTTTATATTCCTCATGTAAAATATCATAGTCCAAAAAGTCTGTCCATCAACCATGTCTCCTCACAGGAAATTTTTTAAAATATAGAATCTGAAGTGTGACTTCTTTGCTGCTGCTTATTTATTCATATTTATTTTTAGCCAGCTTTCCATGAAAAATTATATTAAAACAGGCCTGATAATAGTGATGATAAATGATTTTTTTAATAAAACTCCAAACTTATAAATTTGCTAAATTCCTGCTTTACATGGTTTTATCTCACTAACATAGAACTTGTCATCTAATGAAGTTAGGTAACACTCTTATAGTAAGTCATATCATTGACTTAGAATTTATGTATTTATTTATTAAATTTATTGGCCATGCATCTTAACATAGGGTAACATTGGCCAGTTTTCAATATTTAAAAAGATAAAATTATTCAAAACCAATGCCATCACATCCACATGGAGAGAAGTAAGCAGTAGGGTACCACAAGGTTCCGTCTTAGGCTCAGTACTCTTCAATATCTTCATAAATGACTTAGATGAGGGAATTGAAGGGGAACTCATTAAATTTGCAGATGACAACAAACTGACAGAAGTAGCCAATACCCCAGAAGACAAACTCGGGATCAAAAAAGATCTTGACAAACTTGAACAACAAAATGAGTTTCAATGTGGAGAAAAGCAAAGTTTTACATTTAGGCAGGAAAGATCAAAGGAACAAGTACAGATTGGGCGAGACCTGGCTCAAAATCAGTAACTGTGAGAGGGACTTTGGAGTCCTAGTGGATGATCACTTGACTATGAGCCAGCAGTGTGCAGCAGCAACCAAAAAAGCTGATACAATCCTGGGTTGTACAAACAGAGGCATAGAATCAAGATCACGTGAAGTATTATAAAACCCAAGTAAGACCACACCTGGAATACTGCAGCCAATTTTGGTCACCATATCACAAAAAAGATGTTGAGAGTTTGGAAAAAATTCAGAGAAGAGCAACCAAGATAATCAAAGGCTTGGAGACTAAAACATACGAAGAATGGCTGAAGGACTTGGGTTTGGCTAATCTTAAAAAAAAGAAGAAATAGAGGAGACATGACAGCAGTATTCCAGTATCTGAGGGGCTGCCACAAAGAAGAGGGGGTCATATTATTCACCAAAGTGCCAGAGGGCAGGACAAGGTTGGAAACTGATCAAAGAGAGAAGCAACCTGGAATTAAGGAGAAACTTCCTGCCAGTGAGGATAATTACCCAGTGGAACAGCTTGCCCCCAGAAATTGTGGGCGCTCCATCACTGGGTATTTTTTAAGAAGATACTAGACAGTCACTTGTCTGGGATGGTATAGGTTCTCCTGCTTGAGCAGGGGGCTGGACTAGAAGACCTCCAAGATCCCTTCCAGCTCTACTGTATTGTATTGTATTGTACTGTACTGTACTGTACTGTATTGTATTGTATAATACAAATAAAATGCTATCAAAATACAAATGCTCAACAGATATTGTTTTATCAATGGATAGTATGACAATGGTAGTTCTGATGGGCATATCCAGGGATTTAGTTGGAGGTTTTCATAGTCTCCAAGTCTACCAAGAAATGGTAGGAAATTGAACCTAAAATCCATTGCAAATAAAGCTGTTCCCCAGAGATGTGGCTTTTCCTCTTTTGAATTATTTTGTCTACGGAAAAGATCAAGATGATATGTCTTTCACTCCTCACAGCAATTGATTATTCCAACAGCTGAATCTTTCATCAGTTTTGTCAGTGGAGAACATCACTACTCTTGTGAACAGAAGGACAGCTCTATCTTCAAACATATTGTCATTCCATGCCACCAGCAACAGCTTTTGTTATTCAAGTTTGCTAGCATATTTGCAGGCTTTGGCCCTAAAAGGCAGGCCAATGGCATATGAAGTCCATATATATGTCTTTCTATGAATATACTATGTGTGAAAATCAAGGGATAAATTCACCTTGTGAAAAGGGATTCATGTTCTAGAACACTGGCGTACCAATGTATGTAACAATAAATGAAAAAAACATAAATACAATGTTTAATCAAGAGCCAAATCCAAAAAGTGGGACTTACATTGGGTTACATGGAGTATATGAATCTTTCATCATTTGTGCCCCATTCATCCCCAGGAAGGTTCCAATACTTTAGATGCTGAAACAGATTTTTAAAAATGCATATAAGCAATCAGCCCAGTCGGTTGAGTTGATTAAAACAGAATTTCCTAAAAGTTGAGGTGAGGCTGAGAGGATATTTTATCTTAATTCTCCATTGCCTCTGTTCACACAATTATCTCCAGATCACTGTGGCTATCTTGTTGTGGTAGCAATGTAAGAACTCTGATTTATCTACTGATAATACTGTATAGATGTTGTAAATTAGGAGATCTATAAGAATCAGGATCCTTTCTTAGAGGTCAGAAAGAAGAGACCATGTTTGCAAACAGGGAAAAATTCTCCTCAGATGTTCCTTGTAATGTTTAGGAATCTTTTCTCTTTCACTGATGATAACTTTCTATGTTTAGGTTCACGAATCACATTAATAAGAGTTTTTTATATCCCTCAATCCAAGATATCCCTTATATTGCTTTAGTTCCACTCTAATTGTTAGGTGTCTTATTTGCTACTAAAAGTTATGAGGTGATTCTGGGGTAAATACATTTCAGTTTATAGTTTACAACCTGGGCTGCATGCCACATCATAGTTCAAGAGCAAAGGATTGGGGCATTATATTTTAGAACCAGTTGTGGGGTTTCTCCCCTCCTCTCCCCACAAGAGATTTTTAAAAAGATATATTGTGCCTGTGAAGAAAGTGAAAAAGTGAACATTCAGCAGAGAACTTTATATAAAACACCACTGAATTAACTTACAGTACATTTGTTAAACATGAATGGCTCTAATAATGACATTTCATTTAACAATGCCCTTTGTCTTTTGGGTTCATCAGTTACCTATTTCAGTAATGGACTGCAGTCATACCATTCTGATTTTCTCCTAATGTAAAGGCTGAGATCACTTTGCTGCTAGTGGAGCATGATGCTATTATTCAGTTTGTGGCTTAAGGGGGAAAAAAAGCTATAGAATATAGCACTATTGTAATTGCCCAATGGATACTGGGATTGCTAAGGGTGGTTAATAATTCTGTTCAGCTTCTGTTGGGAGGAAATAAAGCAAGCAATGTACCTCCACCGGCCCAACAGTTTTATGTATATAGTTTTAAATAACAGATCTAAAGAACCAGTTGTGTATAGTGGTTAAAGCATCAGGCTACAACTGGGAGACAGAGTTTTAGTCTTATCTTAGGCACAAAGATAAGATAAGGGCCAGTCACTGTCTCTCAGTCCTAGGAATCAGGCAATGGCAGACCACTTTCAAAACCTTGCCAAGAAAACTTCAGGGACTTGTCCAGGGGCAGTCACCAAGAGTTCAGACTGACTTGAAGGCACCAAAAATAAAAATATTTTTTTTTTTTGCAGACCTAGCCTTTATAGGGATTGGGATAGGAGGGAGACTGGAAGGCCAGAAGCTGTTTATTAAATTTCATTCTGACTGGTTTTGGTAGTAAGTTTGCTATTATTGGTGCAGATTTTTAGCCAGAGTCAAGAATCTGCAATATGATTTATTAACACATTCCACATTTCCTGACCTCAGAATAGAATTATTAGGATACACAAAGAGACACATACGTGTGTGTGTGTCCTATTCTAACCCAAGTTAAGCAAAAATGATCATGACATGATCTATAAGGCTTTAATTAAGAAATGAAATCAAATTTAGTGGCTTTAGTGACTCTTATGTACCAAGATATCTGCAATAAAAGAGAAAACAAGGACTTTCTAAAGCACATATTTCTTTTGCTTTCCTGCTGCCAAAAAGATATGGAACAAAAGCTCTTTCGAAATGTAGTCAATGCAAAAAAAAAAAAAAGGTCCACGAATCTTTTCTTCCTATGAAATACATGTACACACATATTCTCAGATATATATTTTAGGGACAAAGCATACAAAACGAACTCCCCTCTCCATGTTAAGAACAGCTGCATCTTATAGATCTCTCTCAATTACTACCCACGTTATATTTAGGCATTGTACAAGAGCAAATTTTACAGTCCATGAAGAAATGAAGTGAAATCGAGATGAAATTCATTGTGACAGGTTTTCTGTTAGTGCCCTGATGTGTCTGTATTACAGAAGATAGACATTCTATTAGCATGGAAGCTCCCATAATGGACTGTGAATCATTTCAGGTAATAGAGATGCCAAATGGAATGACTGAAAGAAGCACTATTGAATTCCATTAGAGGGCTTTGTTTTTGAATCAGTCATTTCTTTGTGAATAACCAACTATATACTTCTTGACCCTATCATGAAGCAATAATTGCAAGCTAATATCACAAAACATTAATCTGAGATACCATTCAATTGAAGCTTGCTTTCTCTGGGATTATTTCTATATCACAAAATGTGAAATAAATGTGATAAGGATTACAAATACAGTTTTGGATTTCTGCTACAGAAGAATGTATTTTTCCCCATTCACACTCTCCCAATATTTGATTTTAATATTTAGGTTTAAATAATATTTCATATTAATTTCTATGTATATCCATTCATATTTGTGTGCAAATACACACACACACAGAGAATACATACAAAGAGGCAGATATAAACAAGCCAGATAAAAATAAGTGCAACCAAGAAATGATGTGAATAGTCCTTGTACAGTCATAGTTAATATTAGTTAAATCAATAAATAATCCTCCATCTTACAAGCCAAACAGTTCCACCTTATCCATCTATCACATATGATTTATCCAGCTTCATAATTGCTTGGATAATTAGTACAGGATTTGGGTTCATTTGGTATGCCAAACCCTTTGGGAATCTTTGAATAATTACTATTTGTGGAGATGATCAAGTTATGAATTATTCTTTCCCATACAGAAAGGTGGCTTGGGAATGTTGGAGTATGTCTTTTTTTCATTCATCGTTCTTCATATAAAAAGAAATTTATGTACCGCTCCACACTGAACGTACTTTAGATTACAGGTATATTTTAGAAATGCGTGCCTATAAGCTGCTTACTTGCTGTCAAATAAGTCTTTGAAATGGTATGAATGTAATTCAGCAAAAACGAGCAGCAGTAGAAGGCAAGATGGTTTGTGTGCGTTTGTGCACTGCACATCTGCTACCGGTGTCACATATTGTAAAGCCATCTATGTTAACCAATCTTAAACCTAAATGATCCAAAAGTCTCTAAAAGGAAACACTTTTAAATATCTTTAACCAGTATGTATCTGAGGTACAAATACAAATGAATGGCTGAGATCTGGTGTATACATATTTCCCTGAACCAAAGCTCTCTTCTTTAATAATATTGTTTCACAAATGAGATTACATTGATTAATGCTATAAAAGGTGGTACAGCCTATATTATAATCCCTGTATACAGTAATTCAGCTCATCACATTTTGTTTATCTAGAAAATATCTACATATTCTGAGGGGTAAAGAAGAGGAATGGCTCTTTATAAAACATATTTGAACTCTAGTTTATTTTTCTTGGCCAAAATCCAATGAGAGTTTTGTAGTAAAAAGAAAGTTCTACATTTTTCTAAAGAAAATAGCCTGTTTTGAAAACCAAGAGATCAAGGTTATATCTATATGCTGGCATTATCTCTGCTCACAGGCTGAGAATGAGACTTTTTCTTACTGTTATAATGACAGGTGTAAGATTAACTTTGTTAGGTGTTGAACCATTCATGCAAACTAAATTAAATTAATGGAACAAATTTCTATCATAATTAAGATAAAAATTCATGTCAGCTGTAACCTTGCTGTACACTAATTATGTATAAATGATTTATCATCTGTTTCGCCCAGAATATTAATCCTTACCTCATTGATAACTCCAGCCAGTGTTAAGAGATGAGAGTTGATTAACAATGACAGACTGGGCAGCCACACTGCAGAGTGCCTGTACGACTAGGGAAGCCAATAAAACTTAAATGGCACCTCTTATTTAGAAATCCATTCCCATGGAAACAGATGCATGCTTAATGAGGGGAATGGAGATGATTTCAATAATGATGGATATTGGAACAGTGGGCAGAGCCAATCAATAACAATTAACTACTTAGTCTACTAAAGCTATGGTTCTATAAAGCAGGTTATATACACATTAAATAAAACTTAGTTCAGGATAAGCTTTATATAATGTCTTTATGTTTTGTGGTTAATGTTATTTGTGTTAATAATTACGGAAAGCACCATGTAGATCATTTATGCTAAGAAGGCATTTTTTCTGGTTTTAAAAAGAGTACTTTTTTAAAAAAAATGTCACTTGGAAATCCTTAAAATGTCCAGATTGGGCATCAAAAAGTAATTACGTTATCAAAAACCATGAATGTACGGCAGGTCTCTTTAGGTGGTCCTCAATTTATAAACATTCATTTAGCGATTGTTCAAAGTTACAAAGGCATTGAAAAAAGTGACTTATAACTAATAGTCATACTTACAACTGTTGTAGCATCCCCATGGTTGTGTAATCGGAATTCAGGCAACTAAGCATGTATTTACGACATTTGCAGCATCCTGGGATCTTGTGATCACCATTTGCAACTTCCCAGCCAGCTTCTGAAGTCAATGAGGGAAGCTGGATTCGCTTAACAACTGTGTTATTAACATAACAATTGCAAGTGATTTGCTTAACAACTGTGGCAAAAATAGGTCAGAAATGTGGGTGCAATTTACTTAACAACCACCTTGCTTAATAACAGAAATTCTAATTGCAATTGTGGTCATAAGATAGATAGATAGATAGATAGATAGATAGATAGATAACCTTTATTGTCATTTTTAGTGTAGGCACAATGGCACACATTAAAAATGAAATTTAGTTGCTTGCTGTCAAAGTTTACACATACATAACACACATTTAAATATACTATTAAACATACAAGAATTATCTTTTATTGCTATTTCAGTATATCTATGAAACGTGATATTGTCCAGCCATGTTCCTTCTCATAACAGTGCTTGTGCATTAAAAAAATTATTTTAGCATATGTTTTGGATTCTCTTTGGTTTTTACCAAATATATGGTTTTACCATATACTGATGTAACATTTGATCTGGTTATAGATCTTCCAAAGGAACTCTAGCAATGTATTTTATAATTTTGTCTGTTCCTTTGGTCCTTCAAACAATAGAAAGAAGGAGAAGATAAATATATTTTGTATATAACACTAACCCATAATGTAGTTGATTTGTTTTTTACTTAGCATCATATATAAACTCATCCTAAGAAAGAAACTGTGGGTTTTGAGCTTATACTAAGCAGAAAGAAAACCCCCAATCACCTCAAGTGGCAGATAGAACCATACAAGTAAATACATTGTGGTCAGCTTCCCTATGTGGCTCTTCTGATCTTGGAGATCAGCTACCTCAGTGCCTTCATTTAAGAGCATGAAACATCGATGTGTATAGTCAATCTCCTTGGAGGTTGTTCTAGTATTTAAGCAGAAGCTTTTGGACCTCCCATTCAAGTGTGGATGTTACTGATCTTAGCTAGTTACAAGAACCCAGGTATTCAAGAGTAAAAACCAATTCCTAAATAAATTGATATTTCCTAGTCCCAGCATGCTCATACAAATAACTTACCACTTCTCTATCTTTATGTCTTTTCTATCTCTATGTGATGGCTAGGTTTCTCTCATAGTCTGACTGTTAGGGTTAGGAGTCATGCTACATATCAGAAGATGTGTGCATGGCTTCTGCCAGATTCTGGTTTCCCAGAGTCATTGAGCCCCTACTCTTCTTTTTTGATTGAAGATCTGTCTAATTTATTTATTTATTATTTTGACTTATATGCCGCCCTTCTCCTCAGACTCATGGATCTTTGGATGAAAGGGACAGAGATTCCTTCTACCTTTGTGTGGTTTTCAGTTCTGTGGATAAACGTATTCCATCAGTGTTAGAAATACATATGCAATGTATTTCACCAATGATACCTTCAGCTATAAACGTGTTCCTTCTTTCATATAGCCGCCAATCTATATACATGACTCTTCTTCCTTCCTTCCTTATGCAATATTTCAGTTTACAATTTGCATTTTATTCCCAATGGCAAAATACAGTTTGGATGCTTAAAAGTTTGAACCACTAATGAAACGAATGCCAGGTCCTTGACTCATTGGCCTCAAAATCTGTAAAACCAAAATGTTTAAATGCATGCTAGAGTGAAGCTTTGGATTTGTTTCATTTCAGGTAATCATAACCAGGGCTTTTTTTCTCATAGAACGCCCAGAACAGAGTTCCGGCACCTTTTTTGGATGAAACCTTGTAGGGTAGGCAAGGCGGGTTGTATGACATGTATGAGTTCCAGCACTGATCATAACAAACCATGGAGATAAATAGCTAGCTGAAGTTGTTACAGCCCCAAATCAGAGGTGCAATTAAGTTAATTAAACGTTGGTTTAAGAGTAGACTTTTGCAATCAAAAGCATCCTTTAACGTCACTTACTTCAAAATGTGGAAAAAAGAAAGGCCAACTGATATAGTGGAAGAATTCTAATGTGCAACTGGAAAGATGAAGGTTCAAAACACCACTAGGCTCAAAGTTCCCTAGATTATAGTGGGACATCAGTCATACCTGATCTATAGAAGAAGAAAACTCTAGACTAACAATGGGCAACCAATGGCTGAGACTGCATGTAACATTGAAAACATTAGCTGATGTTGCAATGAATATTCTGCCAAGTATCAATGGGAAGCCATCCAAAAGCAAAACAAAATTAAAAAAAAGTCAAGTGCCTTTACTGAGTTCTGGATAGGCTTAAGTAGAAAAGTTTTTAAGAAGCCCCTAAAACAATGGCCTTATACTTTCCAGTGACATCATTGTGCTGCCACCACATTTGTTATAACACTCTTCAATTTCCCCTATCTTAGGAGAAAATAAAATATAAATATTATAAATCAATATGCAGTAAACTAGTTTTTTTTCTACTCAATCTGGCCCGCCGCACAGCTATGTTCAATCAAACACAGTTCATCCATTCGTGGCTACCATATATTGTCTGTTACCTAGAATTAATTTTGGTCAACTGTCCCTAAACTGTCCATCACCCATCTCCTTCTCTGCCTTTAAAACAAGGTGTACAGTCCAGTTACACACACACACACACACACACATATAGTTTTTTTCAGTGCTTTAAAAAAAAAAAAAGTGCCGGAACTCACACACGTCATACAACCCGCCTTACCTACTCTACAAGGTTCCATCCAAAAAAGGTGCCAGAACTCTGTTCTGGGCATTCTATGAGGGGGAAAAAGCCCTGGTTTTCTTTAAATAGAAAGCCATAAAGCCAAATCAGTGGTATTTGCCTCTGAAATATAAATCATTGCTAAAAAAAAGGTATTTTCCAAGTCATCATGATCATGAAACAATATACAGAAGATCTCTCAAAACTCAAAGAACACATTTTCATACCCACAAAGGTCAAATCTACAAACTGCCACTGTAAAGGCTGGGGTTCTTGAGTACCATTCTTTAGCAAGATCCCTGAAAAATATCTTATGTTATATAGATCCATAGCTCTTTAAAAGCAATAACAAATATACATTTTGTTACCAGAGCACCCAGATAAATAAAGGTCTACTCAGGCACATTTATTTAGCATTCACCATTGTTGATTAAATTCCAGTTAAGCTAAGGAAGAAACAGACTTCCTCCATTTCTAGAGGGGGGGGGAAGCCACATTTCTTTCTCCATACTTCTAGCAATTTCAGGGCTAATTGCCTTTGAATTTGTAAATGCAGATAATTAGAAGAATTGTATGTAGAAAGGATTAGCTAGCGCATACACCGAGCAAGTCAAGTATTTGATTCTCCCATTTAATTTTGAACCTAATATCAACTTTAAATAACAGAGGGAGCCATAAGATTTATCATCCTCTCCTCTCCAGGGGAAACACAGCTGCTCTGAACCTAATCAGCCACATTCTATCTCCACTGCTCTACACAAATGCTAATGGGGGGGAATGTTGATGTGGCAGAACAAAAATGCATCATAAACACTTCCAGTCAGATGTGGCAACTAAAAATTGCCCTGCACATACTCGGGAAGATTCAGTGCTCGAGCTGTGCAATGTCTATTAGTCCTCCTCCCTCCTCCTTATCATGAATAAGAATTAGGAACCATAGGAGATCCCAAAAGGAAATATGTTAAAAAAAAAAACCACATAAGCATGTATATGCACCTATAAGCCACACTGAAAATCAGTATGTGTGGGAATTGCTCTTATGGCAACTTAATATTCTTTACATGCCATGTCTACAGTACTGTTTAGTCATTCTGCAACAATCTATTCTTCTGAAAAGCCCAGTGAACACATCAAGGTGCTTTGCATTGGTATGCCTGCAGCTCAGGACAGGCAAAATTTCTCTCAGGTCTGGGGCACATGTCTTTCTCAGTGTGCTACTTCCCTATTATGCAGGGGAATGAATGTGGACCATACTTATGAAGGACATATAGGATCAACGAATGATCTGAAGAAGCATGTTCGGCTAGTGGAATCCTTATGCACATCAGAAGTCTCAAGACAGCCTTCAAACTGGAGTATGCAACAACCTGCTAGCGTCTAAAACAGTGTTTCTCAACCTTGGCAACTTTACGATGTGTGGACTTCAACTCCCAAAATTCTCCAGCTAGCAACGCTAGCTGGAGGATTCTGGGAGTTGAAGTCCACACATCGTAAAGTTGCCATGTTGCTATGATTGATGGCCTGTGCCCCTAGGATCTGTAAGAACTGGATGGAGCATAGGTGGGATGAAGAAATCATGAAGCCTGGGACAAAGAGACTGCCATGCCATGTGCTTGGAACAAAGACAAAGGAACAAAGACCATGAGGCTTGACCATGCGGCCTGAAACAAAAGGCTATGAGATTTTGGAGTAAACAGGAAATGAGGGAGGAGCCAACAGGTGGAGGGACGTTGTACCAAGATTTGAATCTACCGGCCACAGGTATAAGCTTTGCCATTGGCCACAGGTGTAGCTTTGCAATGTAACCTTGCTATTGGCCACAACTATAACATTGTCATTGGCTATTTGTAACCATGTGATGCCTTATGTAACCGCCCACTGTAACATTCAATAAATAGGGTAGGCAGCCTTCTTTCTGGGTTCGCTTCACCCCAAGGAAACCTGCATCCATGCTGTCTCCTTCAATTCGGCTATCGTGAAGGAACCCGCCATTGGGGCACATTCAAGTGTGCCACATTGCCAAGGTTGAGAAACACTGGTCTAAAAGAAAAGAAAATGCTGACATTTTTAGCTTTTCAGTACTGATTACTGGTCTTCCTGAAAAATTGAACAATGCTCCAAATGAAACCAAGACAGATCCAATCATTCCTTTTCGAATGTTCCAATTCAAGAATCTTGCTCTAGCAACAAGTCCATCAGGAATAGATCTCCCATGGCAGGCCATGATATACTTCGAGAGTTATTACAAATATTTGTGATTCTTCTGAAAACAAGTCCCTGGATTATCACGTGTTGTGTTTTCAGTTCATTGGCAATTGGTGAAGACACATGGTGAAAACAACAAGCTCTTTATTTCTCTCTCTTACAACCAAGCAAACAGCAAAAGGCACACAGGCCTTTTATAGGGCAAGAAACCTGGACAGTGTGAACCAATAGGAATTGACCATTTTCACGCCTTGCGCATGCGCACAAGGCCGGCGCCACCCTGTCTGGTTCCGGGCAGCTTTTGGTTTGCCCAGGACCATTTGCAACAATTCTGAGCCTGCTTTCAGCTCTTGCAGGCTCAGGACACAACACCCCTCCCCCCTAGATAAAACACACCTAGCTTACGCACAGGTGCATTGTTCAAATGCAGGGAGAGTGGAAATGCTCGGGTCTGCACGCAGGCAGACACCTTACAAAATAATTATTAACTTAAATAAAATGTATCCAAAATCATAATAGTATATGAGACTCAGTCCTGAGTGTTAACCCCCTCATTCAGCGACTTAATAGCAAGGTTCCTCATGTGTTGACAGAAACCTCACATAAAATCTCCTAGATGTTTAGGTGGGCACTTGGCCCACTGCGACCTTCTAAGGGCCAGTGAAGTTGCCTGGCCTACTTGCTCGCCTACCAGGCTAGGCAGGCCAGGACTTTGATGCCCCAAATACCCAGGTGACCCACCCAGCTGCTTACTGGCTGGACCCTCTGAGTCCAGGCCAGTATACCTTGGAGGGGTGGAAGTCTCCGAGTCCACAATGGACTCCTCTTGAGAACACTGTCCCTCGAGCCCAAGGCCAGCAGTTGGAAAGGCCTGAGTGGTAGAAGTGCCCCAGTACTCCATCGCCCCCGTGCACGTGCCAGAGGTCCCAGAGTCAGGAGCTGCCTCCATGGCAAACTCCCTTGTTACTGACTTCCTTTTCGGAGCAATAGCTGAATTATGAGAGTGCCCCTGATGGAATTCCCTATCTATGGCTGTGTTGGATTTGTGTGGATACCCTGGTGTATCTCCCTGTCTGGAGTGCAATCTGACATATTTGAATAATGTGTAACCCTGGTGTGACTCCCTGTCTGGAGCAATAACGGATGTGTGGGGTGACCCCCCTTCCTGGGAATTCCTGTTCCGCGTACTTGTGAAAACTTGTGATGACCCCCAAACATCCTCTTCAGCTTGTGAGGCCCTGTTAGGCCTCAGAACCTGTGATCCAGAATCCATATTCTGATCCTCCTCCCCCCTCCCCAGAGCAGAACCAGGAGCGGAAACATGGCTGTCCAGCCTCCAACAGTTGGTTTATGTGTCTGCGAAGAAGACAGCCATCATCGAAGACTACTTCGTATGACAGCGGCCCAGAGACCTTGCAAACCACTGCTGTGACCCAAAGATGTCCAGGCCCATAGTTCCTTGCCCAGACCGGATTGCCCACCTGAAGTCTCCTAGGTGCCTGCGGTTGTGACACCTGTGAAACCTGTCCAGTTTGGTGATGAGGTGACGACCCCAGCGGAGTTCTGCAGGGCTCCTCCCTATGGCTGTGCAAGGTGTGGGGCAGTGTGCAAGAAGGAAATCTGCTAACCTGTGATGCCAGTTACTGTAAGTCAGTTTCTTGAGAGCATCTTTGGTAGTGCACACCATTCTCTCTGCTTGGCCATTGGAGGATAGGTGAAAGGGAGCAGAAGTCGCATGCTGGATCAAGTTGGGCTGAAGAAAAGCCTGGAACTCAAAAGAGGTAAATTGAGGGCCATTATCTGAAACCAGGACATCTGGAAGTCCATGTGAGGCAAAAATTCCTCTCAACACCTGGATGGTCCTGGCAGTAGTAGTGGAGGAAACAGGAACAACCTCTAGCCACTTGGAATGGCTGTCAATGAGGAGAAGGAAGAATTGCCCCTGAAAGGGCTCAGCATAATCTATATGTACCCTTGACCACGGGGTTTGAGTTTCCTCCCACCTATGTACAGGGGCCTGAGGCATTTCAGGCCATGACTGTTGGCACATTTGGCACCCATTCACTTGAGCCTCAATGGCTTTATCGAGCCCAGGCCACCAAAGATGGCTGCACGCAAGCGCTTTCATTCTTACTATACCAGGATGTCCCTCATACAGAGAGAGCAAGATTCTAGACCTTAATGAGGCTGGGATTACTACCCTACTACCCCATAACAGTCACCCCTTGAAAGTGGAAAGTTCATGCTTCTTTTGCCAGAAGCTTTGGAACTCAGTATCTGGGCACATGTCAGGCCATCCTGACAACACCCAGTCAGCACGCGTGTAAGTGTGTGATCAGTGGCAGTTTCAGCAGCCACGTCTCTAGCATTTAGGGGAGATTCAGGCAACTCCTGAATGGAAAAAATATTAATGGCAGGAGCAGGATCTGCCTCTATCTGATTAAGAGGTAATCTACTGAGGCCATCTGCATGGCCCATCTCTTTTCCAGGTTTGTGACTTAGAGTGTAGTCATATGCTGACAGGAAAATAGACCATCTCAGCATACATGGAGAAATAATATGTGGTGTCTGTTTATTAGTGGTAAACAAACCCAGCAGAGGCTTATGGTCTGTGGAGACCGTGAAGTGGCGGCCATATAAGAAATCATGGAATTTCTTTATGCCAGCCACTATGGCCAAGGCTTCTCTGTCAATCTGAGCATAATTACACTCTGCAGATGACAGAGTCCTTGAGTAGTAGGCCACAGGGACTTGTGTCCCATCAGCCTTCAGATGGCTAAGTACTACTCCCACTCCATAAGGAGATGCATCACATGCAATGCATACAGGCAATTACTCATTGAAATGAGCTAACACAGCATTTGAAGAGAACAAGGCCTTAACCTCATTGAAACTCCTGTCATGGACTTTAGTCCACTGCCATGGAGCCTGCTTGTCTAAGAGCTGGTGCAACGGCTCAGCCACTGAAGCCTTATGCGGAAGGAATGTGTGATAGAAATTTAATAGCCCCAAGAAGGCTTGCAGCTCATTTTTGGAATGAGGGGCCTGCTGAATCCCTTGAAGCTTGGATTCAGCAGGGTGAATGGCTTGGACATCAATTCTGAACCCTAAGAAGTCAGTGGAAGTGACTCCTATCTTGCATTTATCCTGCTTCAATTTAAGGCCTGCTTTGCGGAAACGAAGCAAGACAGCCCTTAACCTTTCTGTTAAATTTTGAGATGACTCCCCAGCAATGAGGACGTCATCGAAGTAGGGACAGACCCCAGGAATACCCCGAAGTGTGCGCTCCATGACACTTTGGAATATGCCAGGGGCTACATTTACCCCAAATTGCAGTCTTTTGACCTTGAAGGCCCCCCCTGTGTGTTACAATTGTCTGGACCACGGCAGATGCCTCATCAACAGGTAGCTGTTGATAGGCCTGTGCCAGATCAAGTTTCGCAAAAATGCACCCCCCTTTGAGGGATGCCAGAATGTGGCTTACAACAGGTACTGGATATGCATGCTGTTGCAATGCTTTATTCAGTGTGCACTTATAGTCTGCACAAATGCGGACACATGCCCGGCAAATGGTGGAGCAAAACCTGCAGTCAGCTCACTTGTGGCGTCCTCTGCACTCGAAGCACTGAAGAGATGCTGGGGCCTTGTCTGGATGACCCTTCGGCCTTCTTTCTGCTGGCTGGTGAAGTCTGTCCACCTCCTCTTCAAGATCCGCTTCGGATTCTTCTCGAGCGTCCTCTTGATGGACGGTAACGGTGGCTGGAGGGTTCCTGGTGAGCCGCAAAGCCTTCACACTGCCGCCTGCTGCTTCTTCAGCTGCCACCTGTCTTAACACATCTTGGAACAAGACCTTTTTTTCCGTAAAGATCTTTTGTTGTAGGTCTCTACTTCTTAAGCCACACAGGAAGCGATCATGCAGCCTCTCTTCCAGATCCTTGAACTTACAAGGCCTGGCTGCTTGTCTTAAGGCAGCAATAAAGTCTGCAGCAGATTCACCCGGCCTCTTGTCTCTCTGCTCGAATGCGTGCCTCCAAGCGATGATAGACAATTTAGGCTGGAAATGTTCCTTCAATATCTTCTTCAAGTCAGCGTATGTTACTGACTCCAGAAGTGCAGGGGCCACCAGATTTTCCGCAATGTCAAAAGCTTCCTGTCCACAGGCACACAGAAGAGTTGCTGCCTTCAGGCTGTCTTCTCTTATTTGATTTACTCTAAAGTAGTTCTCCACCCGTGCTACATATGAATGACATCTCTCTGGATAGGAGACATCAAAATCAGTCAAGCGGCCAACATTGTAAACTTTACAACCTTTGCTAATTGCCTCCTCTGCAAGCTGATAGTTGGGAAAGGGTCCTTCTGCTGAGCTCACCTCCAGCGACGCTGTACTGGCAGGCTGAGTCGCGAATGCAGGACGCCGTCTTCCCAATCGTCAGGACTTCCTTGGTGAATCCTAGTTCTTTTTCTTGCTTGCAGGGATCCCACTTTCATCGCCAGTGTTGTGTTTTCAGTTCGTTGGTGAAGACACATTGGTGAAAACAACAAGCTCTTTATTTGTCTCTCCTATAACCAAGCAAACAGCGAAAGGCATGCAGGCCTTTTATAGGACAAGAAACCCACCCATGTGTGAATCAATAGGAATTGACCATTTTTGCGCCTTGCGCATGTGTGCAAGGCCGGCGCCATCCTGTCTGGTCCCGGGCAGCTTTTGGTTTGCCCAGGACCATTTGCAACAATTCTGAGCCTGCTTTCAGCTCTTGCAGGCTCAGGACACAACAACATGCAGATTTATTATGCACTCATTGCCAAAGAGTTTTCCAAATCACATGCTAAAAGATCTATACCTTCTTGGCAACTTATGGTGTCTGGCATAAGGCAGAGGAAGATGTTGTGTAAAAGAAAAGGTGAATAAAATCAGGTACACCGATAAGATATGTTCAGTGTGTAGAAATCTAAGGATTAGTGCAGATTCAATTTGAAATCTAATTTGGCAGGAACTGGAGAGCTAGAGGCTCCAATTAATAGTCAGAGCAGAAAAGAAACAATTATTAGCAGTCAATAGCTGGGTCCACATTGAGCCATTTTGTTTACAAACAATAGTGACTTGTTTTATTTCAGTCATAAGCCAAAGGTTACAAACCTGTGGCTAAGTTCTTACCACCTAAGCCCAGACCAAGGACTTAGGACAAGGAGAGTCAATCTGTTCAGAGTGGGGAAGCCATAACTTAGATTTCATATGTTCTACCAAGTGCAAAAGACCATCTGGTAATGGGGTGATGTGAGTTGAATGGGCATGGTTAAATATTTTTGGCACATTTGAGAGACCTTTTGGGTGAGATAATTGATTTCAAGGGTGAGAATGAGAATGGGAAGTCTCTGGCAGGTGAACCACTCCCATTCCTACCTGAAAGCAACAACATCATCATCTCAAAAGAGCCCAAGATCATGACATAGGAATCCAATCATGTTTTGGAAGCTCCTGTTCCTTGTATACTGCTTGCCCCTTCCCCTATTTCACTTTAAAAGCTAAACAGAGAAATAATTCTCTACTTGCTGGATTTGGTTTTTTTTTTGCTATATCAGGCTTTAAGTAAGCATATTTCAGGATGATAGATATCACAACTGTGGTGAAATTCCTGATGAAATCTTTTCTGTTCCCTCCTACTACTAGGCCAATTGAATCTGTGAACCTTCTTGCAACTAAAGAGAAGAGAAAGTTAATATTCACTCTGTCTATGAAATGAAGTAAGCACTGACTATATATATGCCCAATGCTGATATGACTGAAATAATTCAATTAGTTTGGGGTGGTGGTGGTTTGAACAGCTTTTGATGGCCTCCAATAAATGGTACCAGAATATTCAAGAATAGCAAAATCATCAGACACTGATGAAGTTATCTAGTTTGGTAATGAAATGTGTGTAAGAAAACCACCAAGCTCAGAAAGCACCAAGGACATTATAGCAGTGTCCCAATATCTCAGGGGCTGCTACAAAGAAGAGGGAGTCAAGCTATTCTCCAAAGTGCCTGAAGGCAGGACAAGAAGCAACGGATGGAAACTAATCAAGGAGAGAAGCAACCTAGAACTAAGGAGAAATTTCCTGACAGTTAGAACAATCAGTCAGTGGAACTGCTTGCTTTCAGAGGTTATGGGTGCTTTATTACTGGAGGTTTTCTAAGAAGCGATTGGACAGTCATTTGTCCGACATGGTATAGGACAGTGATGGCAAACCTTTTAGAGACCAAGTGCCCAAACTGCAACCCAAAACCCACTTATTTATCGCCGGGTGCCAGGTGGGCGTAGCCCACTTGTGGGCATGGCTGTGGTGCTCATGGCAGACTGGGTGGGTGTGGCCAAGGTGGGTGTGATCACCTCAATGTTGCTTGTGGGGAAGGACACCTGTGGGGGCCAGGCAGGGTTGGGGGGAAATCCAGGGGGTTTCTGACAGGTGGGGTGGTGGGCAGGAGGCTCGTCCTGCAGGGTGAGGCGAGGTAAGACGAGGCAGGGTGGGGGTGCCATTGTCACAGGACAAGGAGAGGCAGGTGCCTGACACCATTGGCCCTTGCACACAGAGGCCAGCAAGCACATGTGTATTGGGATACATCCAGACACATGGCCCATGGCGAGTTAGTGGGCAGCTGATTGAAGAGGGACGATTGCCATCTCTGGGGCATGGCACGCATGCCCACAGAGAAGGCTCTGAGTGCCGCCTCTGGCACGCGTGCCATAGGTTCGCCACCACTGCTATAGGATCTCCTGTTTGAGGGTTGGATTAGAAGGCCTCCAAGGTCCCTTCCAATTCTGTTATTCTGTTAATTCTGTATAAACAAATGACTAAATGTTTATAGATAAGGGCAATCATTTTCATAAGAGCAACAATGGTGTTATTTTTCTAATCAGCTGGCAAAGAGTCCATGGAACTAATATCTACCCTATCCAGCCAACAGTAGGATAACAACTTGTTATTGCCAATATCTAATTCTGCATTCTGAAAAAAGGCTGCATATTGTCTTGCATTGTTTGCCAAAATTAAGTAGATATTAGAAATACAAACAAACAACATCACTTTAGGATGCAAAAAAAAACCCACAGGATGCTTTTTGCGCTGAGAAAACCACAGATGTTCAAGGCATCTCTGGTATAAACAGGCATTTTTATGCAAACATCTTTAAAAGAGAAAACTTGCTTTGTGCTCTGCTAGATTTTAATGAGGATTTGAAGCCAGGGTCAGAGGTATATTTCTTCCTGTTTCTGTCTCTCCATCCCCACCCCCCACCCTCACTCCCCTGCTAGACTAACGAGAAAAGTGGCAGACACTGAAACACTTCACAGCTGAGTAATTTCCAAGGCATCAAGAACTGCACGAGTCATAGATGCACACACTGATGAAACACACACACATCCTGCTGAAAACTATACAATAAACATAGACTGGGTGTGCTGCCCAGAATAAGTTATCACCACTAGGATAGAGATCTTGGGGTAAACTCCCATAGGAAATTTAAACCAAAAGAGTCAATTTAAGGCATCCCTAGCAGTGCATTCAATTAAAATTAAATCTTAAAAAAAAAAGTGTGGGGGGGGAAGAAAGATCAGCTGCTTCTTCACTACACCAGCTGCCCAAAGGAAAAAGAAGGAACTAAATGGCTATGACCCTGAACCATTGATGTCTGTGAGTGGTTTGCAAATTGCTAAAATGGTACCTACTTTCACTTACCAAAGAAAGAAAGGAAGGAAGGAGTCAATTTCCATTCATTCTACAGGAAAGAAAATTGATTTAATATTTAATCATCTGTAGCGCATTTTTCAGCCTGGGTCAAATATCATGCTAAATGAGAATTTTAGGTGGAGCAGCCTAAATATATCTGGAGAATGCCAAGTTAAGGGAAGCTGCTGGGTGGGTATGCTTGACATACAGCTTCTTCAAGATTTTGAAGTAAAAAAAAAAAAAAAGAATTCTAAAGCAATTTATAATTCAACTGTAATCCATTAGTCTTAACAAATTAGTTCCTGCATTGCTAAACTTGAACTCTTCTGTTCGATGTTCCCCTTTCTCATTCTTAAAATACTGGAAATGTTAATAAGCGATGGTGAATCTGGACAAAAAGGTGATTTATCTTGTGACTGCAGAGAGAAAATGGGACAATATATCATATGTTAAAAATACTGAAATTTGGAGAAAAAACAACAACTCTCATGTAGGATTATAATAATTAAAAAAAATAAATTTAGATGATACCCAACTCCCAGCAAAGCTGAGATTCTGGTTTTGCTATGCCATGTTGAGATGCTTTTCTGCACTTATAGCAGTGGTGGTGAACCTATGGCACAAGGCACTCCGAGCCCTCTCTGTGGGCATGTGCACTGTCATCTCAGCACTGCCTTCCCCCGCAGCCCCCTCCTTACCAGCAGCCCCCCTGGAGGAGAGTTGCCCCTGGGTTCGGCCTGCACGAAGCAGTGTAGCCAAGGACATGGCAGCCGGGCAACGGGGACAAGACTGCCCTTGCGCCCAATCGCATGCAGATGATGCTGCGGGGCACGGGCGGAGGGCGTGGCCACCATGGCGCTGCAGGGCCACCTGGGTAATTTGCTGCCGCAGGCCATGGAGGCAGTGGGTGGCCCTGCAGGCAGACGGGGGGTGGAGCAGGGGCAGATAGGGGCGGAGTGGGCGGGGGCAGAGTAGTTTTTGGGCACTCAGTCTCTAAAAGGTTCACCATCACTGACTTATAGTCTTGTTGCACTGATCACATCCTTTCTTCGTATATCCAACACGTTCTCCATGAGGTTTTTTGAAGCACATTAGTTCACTTGTAGTCTGAAAAGACATGTTCAGTGCAATGTAATGAAAGACTGAATTCAGAAAGAGTTTCACTGGCCCAATAAGAGGGAAAAGATTCCAGACTAACAATATAGTAATAGGCCTAATCAAAGGATCCCAGTGGAGCGAAGAAATCTCTACAAAGTAGGTAGAAAGTGAGATTGGTGTCACAAATTGCACATTTCAGATACACATTGAGACATGACTTTCATTAAGTGTATTTGGATAGCCAACTTTCCTTTGGCCAAATGTACTTCATAGTATTATTGTAAACATGAAATGGAAAGCCCTTTCATTTTATGATACTATAACCTCCTTAAAGGAAATGGTTTGATATAAAAAATAATTAAGAGTCGCAGATTTGTGCAATTGGGAGGGACCACTTGAAGTCCAACCTTAGGAAGACTGAAGAAGCTATTTGGGAAGTTGATGTTGATAGCAGGAAGCATTTCAAGAACTCTGTTAGTCCCTGGGTCTGTCTTAAAAATTAGTTTACTTATACTCAGTCAAAAACAGATTTACATGAGCAGAAGAGAAACTAAAATATTGTGGTGAGGACAATGCTCATTTTATGAGAAGTAAATATTGCTGTAAATAGCTGAATATTCCTGTTCTTATCGCTACACTATTGTGTGGAATTCCATCTTTAGGACCATCTACTTAAGAGTCTTACTTACTTGTTCCTCTGGTTAATAAAAATCATTGATTTAGTCAAGATAACATTAATACAACAACAGTGACTTTTTAATGGATTTACATAAAATGTTATCAACCTCTCCGAACAAATGGTACCTTTATAAGCCTTCTCTCCTTTATTTACATTGCTGTTGATTCAATTTGTCTGATGACCATTTCTTAAAATATAACTGACCACTTTACTTTCTTTGACATGTACATTTTCTCAATGCAGGTTTCCTTAATATAAGCATTAAAATGTAGTAACCAGTAGACATTGGTATGCAAATTTCAGTACTTTTTTTCCCCCCCAGATATCGTTTTGGGAGGAGTTTTGATCTGAAAAAGACAAATGGCCACAGATTTCAATTGATGCTGGTGTCTGTGTCCTTGAAAAGTGCTATGGGAACAGAATAACCAAATTCATCTCCAACAAACCTCATGGCATTATTTTTCAGTCCTTAAAATGACATAATCTTGTACTTTGCTTCAGACAACAAAGTAGCTTGGGTCAGCTCCATATGTTATTTAGCAAATGCATAGATATGCAGCAAGTTCCAGAGTAGACTTATTTAAGCGGAATTTGATAAAATAAGCTTTAAAAGTCTCAATATAATTGACTTCATACTACCCTCATTTCTTCTCCTATTCCAGCAGTAGGCAACCTTGGCTCTTTTATGACTCGTGGACTTCACGAGTCATAAAAGAGCCAAGCTTGCCTACCCCTGTCCTATTCAATATAGTTGCTCTCCTATTCTCTTCTATTGGTACCCTTATCTTTGTCACATGCAGCTTAGACATGCATAGTTCTTAAACCAGGAAAAAGATATGAAGTTTATTATTCAATGATATATATGGAGAATATGGCATTTTATTTAATGATATAGATATAGACAGAATAATGTCATATATATATTTTTAGTAAAGTCTGATAATATTATTCTTAGTGATATGATATTTGAATGATATGATTTTTCCTGGTGATACAATTTTCCAGAAAAAAATTCACCTGTATTGATATAGGATCATACCAATATCAACACTTATCTGTTTAATTACCTAAAAGTTAAAATGTTAACTTTTAATATGGTTAAGAATTAAGCATTTAGTGGCTCAATGTTGCAGGCTAATTCTGCTGACTGCAAGCAGTTTGATCCTGACTGGCTGAAGGTTGACTCAGCCCTTCATCCTTCTGAGGTCTGTAAAATGAGGACCGAGATTGTTGGGGGCAAATATGCTGACTCTGTAAACCGCTTAGAGAAGGCTGTAAAGCACTGTGAAGCCGTATATAAATCTAAGTGCTATTGCTATTAATCAGCTATCATAGCTTAAACTCCTGGGTGGAAGTCAGGAATCAGAAGGCAAAGATCACAAATAAGAGCCTCAACTAAGGGATAAAAAAAAGTGTTTATTGCCTGAGATCTCAATTTTATTTAATGGACTTCATCCTTTCTGTCTGAGGGAAGCAGTGGTCAGTGAATATTTCATAACACGGGTAATTCCCAGATTAGTAGTTGGTTGGCAATGTTTTATTACTTTGGACAACAGGTTTTAGATTTTTGGTTTTCCAGTTTGAAGCCCAGCAATCTCTCAAATGATTCAGTCCTAGGTTTTCTTCACACAATGGCTGTGCTGTAGCTTGTTTACAGTGGTAAGGCCCTATGCAAGTCTTACCCTAATTTCAAAGTTCCCTATGGGTAATCAATACTGTTAGGTAACTTATCCCATTTGAAATCATCTCCTTCATGAAGGACAGAAAAAAAGAAAGGGGAGGAAAGACCACAAAGATAATAAATGACCTCACATACTTTGAAACCTGGCTAAACCCACTATTTTGCTTACCTGCCATAGATTACAGAATACAGTCCTTAATAGAAAATATCTCTGCAGTAAATTAAATCCACAATAAAATTCAAAGCACTAAACTGTCTAACAAATAAACTGAATATTTGTGTCTTAATGACATTCCTATCTGCCACAAATATTAAAAATTAAATCTATAGGTTGCTATCCTATTGTTCATATGAAGTATTACATACACTCCTTTAAATAAGGTAAATCATTTTACATATATTAAAAACTTATTTGATATTTGCATTTAAACACATCTTCTAACAGATCACATATGGTACACAGAAGGGGAAATCTCTTTTCTGCACTTTGTTTTGTATTTACTTTGTGGGATATCACTCCCTCCTTTATTACATCTCTGTAGTGAAATATGACTGGAAGTAATTTAAAAAAATCTGTTTTGTCCTCAGTGCAATAAAAAAAGAAAAATGTCGGTGACATTATAGTTTTTTCCCCTTTCTCTGTTGCTGTTTTCACACAGAGTGTTCCCACTTGCTAAGTCATGGTTTATCTAATCTTGGCTTGTTATATAAACCAGGCTGTTGGATTCAGATATCTCACTTTGTAAGAATTTAAATTATATTGCACTTGAGACTTAATACACTGGCCTTAATTTAACCTGCTCAAGTCTTCCTTAATTCCACATCCTCCAGATAAAGTAGATTACAGCTGCAGGAATTTCTAGTCAAAAGAGCCAATGATGATGATGATTTGAAATTTTGAGACTTGTAGACCAATTTAGGTTGGTGTAGGACCGTAATAAAGATTTGATTGGATGTAGTCCAATACATTTGCAGGAAAAGACATTTCTCCATTTTAACTGTGACTGAATCCAACCCCTAGCATTTTTATGTATTTGCTTTGTTAAATACGAACAGTGTATTTACATATCTGCCTTGAGCTGGCAAGTAGTAGTAAGTCTATTCCTAGAAAGGTGATAGGTCTTATTTACAGATGACACACCAGCACTTTGATAAATATATAACAACTTGAAAAGGAGTTTCTTGGGACACCATTGTGTTATTCATGCGGTCTTAGGTTTCCATTTTTCCCTAATCCCATGGCTGGTCTTTAAATATTTCATTAGTATTTATAGGACATTCTAAATTGATCACTGATTTTTCATCTTCTCTAACATCCCAAAGGATAAACAAAGCCCACATATTACCAAGTAATAAAAAATAAGTTTATATATTTTTACTATATTATCTCAGTGCCACTATCTGACAAATGAGGGTGAGGGAATATGGTAAAGTCATATTCTATGGCAGGCATAATGCTTATCAGTTTATTTTTCTTTGGCCTTCTGCTATAGAAAATTAATTCACTCAGGCTCTCTTTGCACTTCGAACATTAGGAATAGGGGAAAAAATAATGCTAGTGCTAGTGAATATAATCTCTGCAGGAAAGCTGTGCAATTATTCAGAGGTCTAATCTTATCTCTTTTTTCCTTTCTTTCTTTTTTATGGCAAGTCTCCATTTCAGCACATTAGACATATTGGGCTATTGCCCTGCATCTTCCAACCACAGTAAATAAATGCAGCTAAGTGCCACAAAGAGTGAAAGAGCTTATAATGGGAAGTGTGAAGAGACACCCATGCCATTCATCATTCTGCTCTGTTCAATATTGGGGCTCTTTTTATCAGTGGTATCCGTAGTCATGTCATCACCTCTGGTATAAATCTTCTGTCACCAGGCTGTCGTTTCTATACCCTATTAAACCCATGCTCTCCTATAATCACCAAATGACCTTTGGATGTCTTTCATTAACCCCTGACCTTAACCTTGCCAGTGTCTTGTTGGTGGGTAAATCTATGACATGACATTTGCCTATAACCCTACATTTATCTCCATTTATTAATTTGTGCCTTTTCAGTGATTGCTCCCAAGTTGAAACCTGGTAGGAATTTTAGATAAGATTGTCTTTAATGTCCTTGAAGGTAATAAGCTTTGGGCATACAATATATGCACTTCATTCTTACAGAATATCCTAGGTGATGCTAGTAATATTTCTTACTAACACACACATATAACCCTGTAGACCCTAGAAGGCTACTTCATGATGACAAGTGATGTCAATTATTTCTGACCATAAAAGAGGAACGCGGCTTTAGAAAACAAAAAGGCACCGTCTATTAGGAAGCTGTGGTGCAATGATCACTCAGTGAAAAGGACTTGTGCAAAAAGTTTTCTGTTGTGTTTCCTTTTAGCTACTTCTCCTTTCTGTGGTTTAATTAATTGATGCTTTTGGTGTAAAATTTTAATTTCATGCCTCTGATACATTTAAATTTTGGAAGTGGAAATCTGATGGACATTTTTAAAGCAATATTTGCAGAAGGAGTGCTGCTTCATCCCTAAAGGAGATAATTAGATAGGACCCTTGGAGTCCAGCTCAGCTCCTGGTGACTGCATAAAGAAATGTCCACCATCATCATCTTTCTTTAATAAAAAGCTGTACTTATTTCAAGGATATTCCTGTAATCTCCTTGATCTATGTGGTCTTTTTCTTCTTTTCTTCCTCTTCTACGTCTCTTAGTTTCAACGTACATAATAGTTTGTTGCAATTTAAGGTGATAGGTAGGTAGGTAGGTAGGTAGATAGATAGATAACTTTTATTGTCATTTGGCACACATTGGCACACATTAAAAATGAAATTTAGTTGCTTGCTCTCAAAGTGTATACATACATAACACACATGTAAACATACTATATACAAGATATGTATAAACCTATCCCATACATATAAATAACATAAATATTAATCACTGTCCATCTTGAATACATAGCAGAAAGAGGAAGCTTTAGAGTTCACAAGGTTAATACTGTATGGAACGAAACAATGACTGAACCTGGATGTTCTGCTTTGGATACCATGAAGCCTCCTCCCAGAAGGTAACAAGGAAAACAGGTTTTGAACAGGGTGTGTAGTGTCCCAGACAATCTATCGGACCCTGCTCAAGCAATGCTTATATGCTATGTCCTGGATGGGAGGGAAGGAACTGCCAATGATTTTTTCTGCCATCCGCACCACCTCTGCACCTCCTTCTTCCCTGAGGCAGTGATGCTTCCAAACCAGACTATGATGCTGTATGACAGGATGATCTTGATTGTCCCTCTATAGAAAGTGGTAAGGACAGGGGAAGGAAGACGTACTTTTCTCATGTGACACAAAAAATGCAGGCGCTGCTGTGCCTATTTCACCAACACCAAGCCAGCCTACTCATTAACTGCACACCCAGGAATTCGATGCTGGTAACCATCTCCACAGTTGTAACAGTTGTAAACTCCTTTATGGAACAGGGCCTGTTTATTTGTGGGACTGTGTCAATCCAATTGCTTTTGTCTGTCGAGTGAGTGGCTCTACTTTAGTTCACATATAGATGAAGTAGTGTAATCTTGCGAGACCTAGGAAACATGCCTTCTCTGTGGTCCAAGCCCTGTGAAACAATGCCCCCTAGAGATCAGGAGAGCTCCCACCTGGATGACACGCAGGAAGCTATAAATACCCGGCTATTTCCCAGGCAGGGCAGGGTGATGCACGGATCCCTTTAGTAAGGACTTTTTGGGTTTAAAACTTTGTTCTTGATTTTTCATGATTTTTTTTACTGCTTTTTATACTTTTCCTACTTTTTTACCTGTAAACCACCGTCGCTGTAAACTATGAATTGCCAGGAGTCAAGAAGCTTCCAAATTGTGCAAATAAATAAATAAATAAATAAATAAATAAATAAATAAATAAATAAATAAATAAATAAATAAATAAATAAATAAATAAATAAATAAATAAATAAATAAATAAATTCCTTGAGATTTATCTAGGTAATGAATAATGAATGAAGATATAACAGGTGTTCACAAAGTGTTTTTTCAAAATATTCCATAGTTGATACAGCAAAGTATTGTTCTTTTAAAAGTCTACCTATTTGTTATTCTGCCTACTAAACTAATAACTATAGTCGGTCTGAGCAATTTTACTGTATCTATTAATTATGCAATTCATCTTTTTTTTCTTTACACAATTTGTACTTACAGTTGTTTCATAACATATTCAATCTTGATTTCATCACATTTATTTCTAATGCAGAAAATTAATCTTTCTGTTTCCTTCTTGATAGTGCCAGCTGGCAAAGATTCCAAATTCCTGGTCTTGTCCACTTTATCTTCAGTTTCTTTTTTGCATTCCCATGCAATGGTTTACTTCTAGTTTATTTTCTAGTTTTCCAATAGTTGACTTTTATCATCTTTTAAAATCCTGCTGCTACTTTCAGGAAGGGTGGTTTTTGTTTTTTGCAAAATTTGATGACCGTTTTTTCTTCCCTTGCCTTGATGTAATAATTTGATCTCCATTTTTTTCAACTGTCTGCTTTACCTTCAATAAACCAATAAATAAATATATAGTCAATCAATTTCATGGATGCACTGTTATTTGCTTCCAAATCCTCTAGTCCAGGGGCGTCAAACTCGCAATGTCACGTGATGTGTTGTGACGTATCATGACTTTTTTGCCATTGCTGGCAATGGGATGGGCATGGTTTCACCATTACGCATCCGGCCCGCAGGCTAGCAATTTGACACCCGTGGTCTAATCTAAATTGTTCACTTTAAGCTATGTCCAGTTTACCATACCAGTGGCATGTTGCCTATGTATTTATGGTTTTCATTGTATCCCTACCATTTATTTTTGAATTTAGAAGTTTTTGAATTTGTTTGAAATATTCTGAACTTTTCCTAGCTTCTCTAGTATAATTGAACTTACCAGTAAATAAGCTACTATCAGCATAATCCCTAGTATCATAAAAGAAACAAGCTCTCTCACAACAAGAAGTTAATGGTACATGAGGAAGGGAACCGTTCTGATCATCATAATTACAGCTATTTATGTGCCTTTTCTCTTTGAAATGCAGCATCTTTTACTGTCCTCCAGCTGTACTGGTCTTCCAGAATCTACTGCAAGTGTAAATTCTAGTATTCTTCTGTCCAGACTGGTTAAGATTTCTGGAAGTTGAAACTTAAAAAAATTAGAGAAAACCAGGATGGGTAATATTACTCTAATATTTACTAAATGGAATATTGTGAAATATAATATTTAATCACTCTATTTTTCTTTACTGGTTACTGTGGATACAGAAAAAAAAGTATGGCATTATATAATTTTACTTTCCTAAACCACAGAGGAAAGAATCATTTAAAGATATATTTTTATTTATCAGATTGGGTTACCACTGTAATTTGCAAGGATTCTTGGCAGTTAGCCAAGATAACAAGGATACATAATTCAAACAGCCGCAGTACACAAATTAAAACATCCACGGTATGTAATGATAATTGAAGTTAATATTAAAATCAGTTAAATAAAATCAGTTAAATAAGCTGCTATCCTTCAAAGACCAATCATAAGATAAATAGTGTCAACACAATGAACCATCTATGGCAGAGGTCCCCAACCTTTTGGCACAAGGGGCCAGTTCTGTGGAGAGAGGTTTTTCCGCAGACCGGAGGGGGCGTGGTTTTGTGTGCTGCCTGCATATCGCGGATGGGGCTTTCCTTGTTAGTGCGGACTGGTTGCTGGCATGCCGCGGCCCAGTGCTGATCCATGGCCCTGGAGTTGGGGACCCCTGATCTATAGTTCTCCAGAACAGCTCCATCATCACCAGCTCCTGGAAAGCAATCAACACTGGGTTAACTTTAGCTTGTCAACAAAGACTTTTCCATAACTTCAGAGTCATTATGGAGAAGAAATGCCTCCTGGCCTTAGCCCCCTTCACTTCACAAAAGTGGGGAACCACCAATATTTTTTCTGGATATGAGCATTGACAAGTCTGCTAGAAAAAATGGAACAGGTTTAGATGTTTATAGGTTAAATATGTTCCAGTGTTACTGACTGCCAACTAATAATCAGGTCACTGCATTATACATTAATTGCACTTTCCAAGTGGTTCTCAAAGGCAGCCCCAGGTAGAGCACATTACAGTACTCCAAGTAAGTAGTGAATAATGTGCAAGTTACTATTGCAAAGTAATTTAGTCCATTCAAATTGCTGACACTGGCTTAAAATAGTCTAGAATCCCGTTTGCTTCAAGGTATCTACTAAACCTTTGAATTATATTATCTCCATTATTCACATCTAACGAAGTGCAGAAGTTTTGTTTTTCTGTTGGCACCAAAACAACAAAATAATCAAATGGAATAATTTTATCATTTAAATAATACCGAACTGCTGCTAATTTTCATTTTTTGTCTGCATAAAATTTGTTAACAAGCAGAAAGCTTAACAGTCAGGTCACAATGACAACAGACAAGGAGAATCTGAACACATGAGAATTAGTTTAGTGGGCTTTAGGGCACTACAGCTGGGTTCACAGTTAATCACTGCTGTTTTTTCATAAGCAAAAATTTGTTTTAAATTAGTAAGTTAATTTCAGAAATTCCAAAAGATACAAGTAGGTCTATATTAACACATTTGTCATTCATCCGACTGTATTCAAAAAAACAGAAAAGTTATTTTTTTAAGATTTGTATATGCTTGGATCATGTTCATTAACAAGTTCATTCTGATATCTTCTCTCCTGGTGAGACTGACTTCTTCACTTCTTCACATTCTCCAATTCCAATTTTGTTATATTTTAATTGCTTCTTGCTTTGTTTAGTTGAGGTCTTTTAATTTTCTCCAGCTTTAACTGCAAAATCAATATAATTTTGTAAAGTGTTTTGGAGTCTCCTTTTCTGGCTTAAGAACTTGTACAATTTTGTAGATCTATAACTAAACAAGTAAGACACTGGGCTAGTATCTTCTTGTTTAGAAGTGTTTTTCTGCTTTGCATTTTGCAATCATGAACTAAATTATTTATCCTAATGTTTAGGATAAACCTTGAACAATACTAATGGGGAAAAGTTTCAGTATCAGTATTGACAAATGCACAAAATAAATATCCAAAGTGTTTAGCTACTGAAAACAATTAATTAGATTAAGCAGTTTGGTTTCTATAACACTTAAGAGCCAAAATATGAAACTGCTTAATGAAAAAGAAATCCCTGATATTGCCTTATGCATCTTATTTATCAGTAGTAGCAATTGTAATACGGTAGCAATTTTTGTTTAGTGTCAAGCAAATTGATATAAGAAAAGGCATTCTTTTAGTAACTTGATCCTACGTTTTCTAATATCAAAGCACTAATTTGGCTAAAGAATATCTGTCTGGTATTTCTAAGATGTTTCTGTCCTATACTTCTGCTGGCTTAAATTGTCTGCCTTCTTGGCTGTTATGCATTGACTTTGTTAATTGAATTAAGTGTTTTGGGAAGATCATCCCATTTAGGTACTTCCATAATATTTATATAATCAAAGGCTTTATTCAGTATTTAAATTTATGTTTATGTGCATGCATAAATATACATTAAATTAAACTGAAGCTAAAGCACCAAAATGTGCATAGATATAGGTGCAATAAGCAGCTTTACAATACAAATGTCTTCCCTGCTGCCCTGTTGGTCTCTAATTTTGTGTACCTTTATCTTTATTGAAAATGTTAAGTGAACTTCTGATAAATAGTGGCTCAACTACTTCTTGTTCTTGTGCCATATTCATTATTGGACGTTGGCGATCATGTTGGCGATCCGGTTTTTATCAGCATTTTTGACAGTGGGAGTTATTCAAAAATAAATGAAGTCAGAATGATGACCTTTTTATACTACCCATCTTCCAAGAGTTGAAAGTGGAGTCCATAGGAGGAGTTTCCCTTCATTTTATTATCAAATCCTGAAAAATTTTGAAAAAAACAGGAGGCTATGTCAAATGACTGAAACAATTCAGTACAGTAATGTTTCCTAAAGTGTGGTCTTAGTGGTAGCAGCAAAATGCATCAATTATTTTCTAAAAAATAATGATAAACATCAACAAAAGTGCAGGTTGATATAGTGGTGAAGACACCAGGCTAGAAACCTAGAAAACACATGAATGCGTTGTAGTCCTGTCTTAGGCATAAAGCCAGCTAAATAAACTTGAGCCAGACATCTTATTTCAGTCTGGGAAGAAGGCAAGGTTAAATGTTTTCCAGCAACGCTCTTTGAGAAGAATTCTTTGTGTGTTATATCGTGACTACATCACTAATGAAGTACTACAAAGATCAGATTTAGAACATCTATCAAGAACTGTGAATGAAGATTGAATGCAGCTTGGTCGTATCTTACATATGCCTAAAGACTGGCATCCAAAGATACTTCCTAGAAGAAAAGAGAATACAAGGCCAGCTTTGTAAAGCTTGGCACCAAACACTTAAGGAAGATCTTAAGATTATTGATATCTTTTAGGATGATGCCGAAACCACTTGATACCCAATGTGCTAGGAGGAGGAGGATGGAGGAGGAGAAAGAGAAGGAAGAGGAAGAGGAAGAAGAGGAAGAAGAGGAAGAAGAAGAAGAAGAAGAAGAAGAAGAAGAAGAAGAAGAAGAAGAAGAAGAAGAAGAAGAAGAAGAAGAAGAAGAAGAAGAAGAAGAAGAAGAAGAAGAAGAAGAAGAAGAAGAAGAAGAAGAAGAAACTATAAAACTGCAGGGACTTGTGCCACCAGTCTACACTGACACAAAGGCACAAAAAAATTAAAAGCAATAAATATAACCTATACAAACAAAAGCTCCATAATTTTTAAGTTTAATAAACAGTGTTGTACAGGAATATTATATTTACAGTACTATAGTACTAGATCAAGGCTTTTCAACCAATGGTATGGGTACCACCTGTGGTACATTGGCACCTGGCAGATGGTACATAACCATCCTAGAAAAGTGGTAGCGGGAGAGGGGAATGAGCTGAACCGGTGGCAGCACCACACAAGCCTGAGCGAGAGAGGGCTGGAGCTGCAAGGCTGTCAGGGCTCAGCGGAAGCACCAGGATCAGTGCTTTGGGGCTGTCAGGGCTTAATGGAAGCACCAGGATCAGCGCCAGGCTCCAGCTGGAGCTCGGCACTGATCCTGGCATTTCTGAGCCCAGAAGAAGCACCGATCAGCTGGAATGTTGCAGTATCTCCAGGGTCTTCCGATTTACATTCAGATGCTTGGCAACTAATTCATATTTATGACGGTCAAAGTGTCCCAGGGTCATGTGAAGTGACCAAAACCTGCTACAACCACCCAGCAGACGGGGGGGGGGAATAAACACCAAACACCACCCCCATCCCATCCCCTCTTCCAATCCTCAACAGAAATGCTCACAACAATGAAAACCTCAAGACAGGAGGAAGAGTGTGACTAGGCAGGCAGGGAGGTGTCTTGCTCGGCTGTGGCTTGGGGGGCACTTTTTTCAGTGCCATTGTAACTTCGAACAGACACTAAGCGAACTGTTGTAAGTCGAGGACTACCTGTACTTCATCACTTTTTCCCCTTTTTGGGGTGGGGGTCATCAAGTTTTTGACACCTTGCTAGGCGGCTGGTGGTCCTCGGATATTGCCATATCCTAAAAGTGGTACAATGGGTGAAAAGGATGAAAAGCCCTGTACTAGATATTACGTGTTATACAATCCACATTTTCTTTGCTTCCTCTTCTTATCTTCCGCCTCTTTATGCCTCATTTTTAAAGAGAGTTCATTTCTATGGCCGGGAAAAAAAACAAAGCTGCTTTTTTTTTTTTTTTGCTAAATGAAAACTGCAAAATAAGCCTACGCGCTCACCCACCCGCCTGTACAAAACGCTCGGCCACGCCCGGCCTCCTGCACCCGCCTCCCCCCTGCCACTCTCCGCCCTCGGCTCCTTTCCCTTCCCTGCAGCCTCCGCGGCGCGGCGGAAGTGGCTTCCTCCTGGAGTCAGGGATGTAAGCGAGCCGCTGCCGGGTTAGAGGAGGCGCGGAAGGCGGAGACTGGCCCGGAAAGGGCGAAGATGGCGGAGAAAGAGTGAGTCGAGCTCGGCGCTTCGCGGATGGGCTGCTGGCGCGGATGGGCTGGGGATGGGAAAAGGGAAGGAGAGGCAGCGAAAGGCGCGTAGGGGAAAGAAAGGGCACGGCAGAAGTCGGGGAAGCGCCCGGCGGCCCCGGTGTCTCTCGAGGAGGTAGCAGTTGGGATGGGTAGAAGGGTGGGCTTGCCCTGGTTCTCGGGAAGGGACGCCGGAGTAGGAGTAGGAGGCGGCCCGGGAGAGCTAAGCCCGCTCGGGCAGACAGGCCAGCGTCATCCCGGAGAGTGAAATTACTGCTTGGCCTCATCAGAGTTGTCGGCAGCGCCGTTTGGAACTGGTTTTCCAAGGAGATTCAGGCGAGGTTTTTGCCCTCGGATCCCTTCTCGGTGCCTGATCGCTGGAAGTTACGGAGGGGAGGGCTCAAACACCGTTTGTCTTCCTGATTTTTATTTTGTTTTTATTCTTCGGCGCCTTTCCAGATAGAAGCCCCTTACTTGAAAGAAGGCAAGGACCATGATCTTAATTGCCTTTTCCCACTTGGATCTCACCAAGGCACGCATCTGCCCGATTTCTTGGGGTTAGGGTCCCCCAAATTGGGAGGGGAGGACTTTATTTCAGGAATGCAGTACAGGTAGTCCTCGAGTTACGACCACAATTGAGCCCAACATTGATGTTGCCAAGCAAAACCTTTGTTAAGTGAGTCTTGCCCCCATTTTACGACTTTTCTTGCCACAATTGTTAAGTGGTAGTTAAGTGAATTTGGTTTCCCTGTTGACTTTGCTTGACAGAAGGTTTCACAAGCTTATCACCTGACCCCAGGACACTGCAACCGTCATAAATCACTTGCCAAGCATCTAGATTTTGATCATGTGACCATGGGGATGCTGCAGCAGTCATAAGTGTGAAAAATAGTCATAAGTCACTTTTTTCAGTGTGTTGTAACTTTGAACGGTCACTAAAGGAACAGTTGTAAGTTAAGGACTACCTGTAGTCTAAGTTGCTCTTTGCTGTACTGGTCCTTGTCTTTTTCTCCTTACTCCAAAATAATCAGTAGTCGCCTTTGGGGTGTATGAAATCTGTTAGGCTTTGTCACCTATTCTCTTGGAGACAAATCAATTGACTGCATTGATTTGAAACGGTGCATGGAGGAAGGAAAGAGCTTAGGATAGGAATAGCCGTTTCTATACCTGTATAATTTCCTACCCGCTCATGGATAGGTGGAGAAAAAATCTGGTAAATGTTAGGATCAGTCTCCGGTAAACCTTAGGGTTGACTTATGTTCTCTTTAACAAGATAGAATGATTTCTTGTGTTTGTATTTCACTTTTAATCTGAGGAGTTCTAATTGCTTTACAAAACCTTATACATTGCTTCAGGTCCTGGAGAGTTGGGATACAACTGCAAGGGAAAGGAAAGAGGCAGCTATCAAGATTTCATTTGTGATATAGAATAGAATAGAATAGAATAGAATAGAATAGAATAGAATAGAATAGAATAGAGCTGGAGAGGACCTTGGAGGCCTTCTCGTCCAGCCCCCTGCTCAAGCAGGAGAACCTATACCATCCCAGACAAGTGACTGTCTAGCCTCTTCTTAAAAATCTCCAGTGTTGGAGCACCCATGATTTCTGAAGGCAAGCTGTTCCACTGGTTAATTGACCTCACTGTGAGGAAGTGTCTTCTTAATTCCAGGTTGCTTCTCTCTTTGGTCAGTTTCCAACCATTGTTTTTTGTCTTGCTCTCTGCTGCTTTGGAGAATAGTTTGATGCCCTCTTCTTTGTGGCAGCCCCTCAAATACTGGAATACTGCTATCATGTCACTCCTGTTTCTTCTTTTCTTTAGACTAGCCAAACCCAAGTCATGCAGCCGTTCTTCATATGTTTTAGTCTCCAGGCCTTTGATCATTTTAGTTGCTCTTCTCTGAACTTTTCACAAGGTCTGAACATCTTTTTTGTAGTATGGTGACCAAAATTGGTTGCAATATTCCAGGTGTGGTCTTACTAGAGTTTTATAAAGCGATACTAATACTTCACGTGATCTTGATTCTATGCCTCTATTTATACAACCCAGGATTGTATTAGCTTTTTTGGCTGCTGTTACACACTGCAGGCTCATGGTCAAGTGATCGTCCACTAGGACTCCAAGGTCCATCTCACAGTTGCTGTTTTTGAGCTAGGTCTCGCCTAATCTGTACTTAAACCTTTGATTTTTCCTGCATAAATGTAAAACTTTGCTTTTCTTCACATTAAAACTCATTTTGTTGGATAGGGCCCATAGTTCCAGTTTGTCAAGATCTTTTTGGATCCTGAGCTTGTCTTCTGGGATGTTGGCTATTCCTGCCAGTTTAGTGTTATCTGCAAATTTGATGAGTTCCTCTTCTGTTCCCTCATCTAAGTCATTAATGAATATATGAAGAGTACTGGCCCAAGACGGAGCCTTGTGGTACCCCACTGCTTACTTCTCTCCATGTGGATGTCGTGCCATTGATACTAGACTGCTTCCATGTTGACCTACGTGCTAGAAAGATAGAAGCTAGAAGGCTGCTTTTTTCATTATAGTTTTTGATTTCTTTAATTGTTCAGAAGTTTTGTTTGTTTCTAAAATTATTTTTATTGGTTTTTGAAGTAAAAAAAAAAACTTTCCAAAATGAGTTTTTTCCTACACTACATTTTTTTAAAAGGGACTTTTTTCATACATATTAGGCTTCTGCCAGAAATCTCAGATGGACTGTGTTTCTTTGCCCAGGCACTTCACTTCAATGGAAATGTCTTCTGGGCATGTGCAAACATCAATAAAAAGACTGTCAAAGCCTTTAAAATAGCTTTACTGCAGGGCTTAAGCATGGTGGTGCTTCATTTTATAGAAATGTCTGATGCCTTGTCAAAGACATAAAACAAAATGACCCTTTAAGCTCTGTTTATTGTGCTTCAGATATCATCTTTCAACTGTAACCATCTAATGTTTTATCACCAATTATTTGGCCTTTTTATTTAACGGATAAAATGATTGAGAAGCAAAAAATTAACTTTTCGACTAGTAGCATTTTAAAAGCATGCACTATTAAATACCCTGTAGTGTTAGAACTACAGCCAGATACATAGTTGAAACTGCCTTAGGATAAATTATCTGTATTTCCTAGACCTGAGGTGGATTTTGCACTGGCATTCTATTTTGTCATATTACGAACATGATAATTTAATGACTTGGCTGTGGACAGTTATATAATAGGTCTGCTCTGCCTTCTCCTTTACAGAAAGGTCTTACTTACAAATAGTCCTCACTTATTGACCATTCATTCAGCAACCATTCAGAATTACAACAGTGCTAACAAAAAAAACTTCAGGCCATTTTTTGACTATTTATGACCTTCAAAGCACACCCTCAGTCACATGATTGCCATTGTCACTATGCATGCCCCTGTGCCTGATCTGTGATTTTCTTCACCCCCTTGTAGAAAAGAGAGATTGGCGAGGAAGGGATTGCAAGAAAGTGAGCTGTTTGCTCTCCTACACATTGAAAGCAGCAGCCTGAGTTATATAATATAGAATGCAAAACTGAATCAGTAACTTCATGCTTAATAACAGTGAAATAAAACATTATGGTTTAGTGTCATGTATGAATTTAGCCAAGGATATCTGGCATATCTATTCACCTGGGGTTTTGTTTTTGTGCTAAGAAATTAGTTTTTTTTACCATTTGTGATATGATTGCAACTCATGTTACATTGAACATGTAATGTTCAGCATTGCAAAGTAAACCTTTATTCTAAACCATTTAAACTTTTTTAGTCCATTCGTTACATAAATATTTTCATAAGAGAGCTTTAAGTAATTCTATCAGCACAGTAGAATTCTTCTTTATCTTTGTGCAGTCAACCAAACTTTGTGCAACATTAGTGCATTGCATAAGAATAGCAAATTAATGCTGATATGTATTAGCTAATAAACTTTTGGCAGTGTCAGAAATATCAAAATGGCATCTAATACATTTGAATAACTCCGTTGTGTCCTAATAATCAGCTAGGATAATTCTTTATATGGAAGCGAGTCACAGTTGAATTTATCACATGGTGAACACCTGGAATTTGAAGTCTGGCACTTTGTTTTGTTTTTGTATGAATTATTTTATAAGCCCATAACTACTGGTATTGCAAGCTGATTACAAAAGGAGTACCTATTATAATACAAGCAAAAAAATAATGTTACACCCAGATTTGAAGGTTGCCTGTTCCCACATTGGATCTTCAAGTTCAGTTGATTTCACAACCCATGTTTTTTTTAACTAAAGATGTAATCAGATGTATAAATGCAACAATTCTGAATAAGGATATTAACATAATAATTACAACACAGAAAGTATATAAAAACCAGTTCATATAAAGGGTACCTGCTTCTGCATGTGAAAATAGAAAGTGACAATACCTGTTTTTAGCAAGCAGAACATTTCCAAATATGCAACTAAATTGAACAGATGGTAAGTAACTAGGGGAATTTTACAGATCAGGATGCTTTCTGTTTGAAATGCTAAAAGTGGTAGGAATGGAGTCAGTCAGCACAAGTGACTGGGATGGTCTCTTGATGACAACTCATTTAGGTTTGTGAAGTTCAGATTCTAGCCTTAGTAACATACATAAAGCATTGTCTGTTTTCTCAACAATCTATTTTTAGTTGCCTCAGTAATTCCTTAGGAATATTAACTTCTGTGTCAATTGTTAGATGGTCCATAGTGATCATATTTCACATTTTCTTTTGTATTCCACTGTCTGGAAGGAGCACATTAGTAATTTAAATGTTAACTGAGAAAGAAGATGCTGAATTTAAATGGGGTTAAATATTTTAACATTACTGTTTAAAGCATGGTAAATTAGTTTGAAGGTTTGAAGATGAGAAGCAGAGAGATACTGTCTGAAGCCATATCCAGAGGCCTGTTCCTGTCTGGGCCACTGGTGTCAAGGATGCTCAGAGAAATATAAGACTTGTATTTTAGAGCATACACAGTGGAGTAAGTGTATGGATACACATGAATGTTTAAAAAAACATTCTTAGTATGGTCTAACCCAGGGGTAGGCAACCTTGGCTCTTTAATGACTTGTGGACTTCAACTCCCAGAATTCCTGAGCCAGCATGGCTCAGCTTGGAAACCTCTCCCTTTCCCCTCAGCATGGCTGGCTCAGGAATTCTGGGAGTTGAAGTCCACGAGTCATAAAAGAGCCAAGGTGGCCTACCCCTGGTCTAACTTATAGGACTGATTACTGGGAGACTGAGTTCTTGTTCCGCCAGTCATTTTCTGACAGCCTTAGGAAGAAGACAAGGGCAAACCAGTTTTGAAAAACTTCCCACGAAAGGAGTCCATATTGAATCAGACACACATACAAACCCACAAAATAAATACTTTCCTCAGTCTGGTGTTTTCCTCAGTCTGGTGTTTTCTTTGTGTTGGATTTTATTTTACAAAAACCCAAACCACAGCTATAAATTTGGAGACTAATAAATAATTTTAATACATTTTAAAACTAATAAGTTTTAAGTCTAATAAATCTAGAGGACACCAAATGTATTTTATTGGGCCAAAAACACAGTGAAAATCATTTAAAATTATCAATTGCTATTGTAAAAAGTCTCTGAACTTTCCTCCCTTTTTCTTTAGCCCAAAGCAGCTTTAACAATAGGTTCTAAAATTCCAGTTGAAGTTAATAGCAAATGTCTTTCTTTTCATGGATTTGTGCTATGTAAACCAAAGAAAGTAACTCTAGCAATTACAGGAAGGTGTTGATTAAGCTCCTTTACTCTTTCAGTACATTTAATGCTTGCAGCATAGAGTGTAACCTTGACAAATTAAAGCAAAACTAAGCATTGCCTTTCCTTCATTGGACTGAAAAGAAATGCTTTGTTTAATTCTGGGAAATGCCTAGGAATATGTTTTTGATTAAAATGGCATTTTTTCAGGGTTCATTATGGATTAAAAACATTACAACATAAGGATTTGTACACCCTGTATCTTGTGATGCATTATATAGATCTAGTATAGTTCAGATTTCATGGTATTTTATTTTATTTTTTCTCATTGGTAAAATGCTGTTGGGCTAAAATTACAGTTGTGTCTCTTCCAGAGCTTTCCTTTTTTCTTTCTAACTGAAGAATAGAAACTGAAATAATATACAGCTGCAGCAGATCCTTATCTCAGAGCTCACCTATAAGACAATGTTCTGAAAAGAAAGCTACAGCAGTCTATTGCCATTCAGGATTTCAGGTTCCTTCTCTTCAATTCTATCTCTGCCTTACAGATGCACACATTTATTTCACGATAAGTCCTTCAAATAAATAATATTCCCTCCAGACTGAAAAACTAATTAAAATTATACAGGTTATATATGTATATATATATTTCTTCCACTCCCCCCACCCCAAGCATTCTTAAATTGGACCAGTAGATTAGATCTTAAACAGCCAAAACTTTCTTGAAATTTTTAAAACAGATTTTAAACTACAGTTGTATATCTGTTTCATTTCTGCTTTGTAATATTCAGCCTTGAACATATAACATCCACTTTTATTTTGAACTCCCAAGATTTCAAAACTGATTTTTTTATCTGCATTTTGCACTTTTTAAAACATTTTCTTGTATTTTTGCAGCCTTTTTTTCCTGCCTGCATCCCCTGTAGCATTCCTAACTGTCCAAAAGCTCCAAAATTTTTGCAGCAGTATTTTCCATGTAGCTGGATAAGAAGAAAGAATTATTAGATATGTAAAAAGTAAAAAAAAATGCAGCTTGCAGATGCTTACTTCAGTTCTCTGGTAAATAAGATACAGAACCTTGAGTTAGTAGTAATGTTCAATATCTGCATATACTTCAACGTATTGTGAACATCTGTGGAATAGAAAATAATACCGTATAAGGGAAATTTACAAGCTGTTGCTGCAACGTCTATTCTAGTTGCTCAAGAATAAGAATATTAAAATGCAAACAGTAGGCAGATTCTGAATGTATAAAACAGTATAGTTTTTTTTCTTTTAACATTCCTGAAGACTGAACTGCCAGACAAAGTATATCCTATGTACATCACTGTGATACTGAATCTATGTAGAACAAGTATATTGAATGACAAATTGGAAAAAGAAGTGTCTAGGAAGCAAATTTTGCCATTCAGTTCCAGGAAGTTATTGTTTGTTTGGATACTATTTTTTTTATATTTGAATACAGGTAATCTTCATTTAGTGACCATTCAAAATGACAGTGGCCAAGGTTATGGCGTTGCAGTGTCCCCATGACCATGTGATTACAATCTGGATGTTGCCAAGTGCCCTGTGATCATATGATCTCCATCTGCAATATTTCCTGCTGGCTTCCCCCTCTGGTTCCTAGGGACTGGTTGAAAAACCAGATTTTGGCACAGAGCGTTTGCAACTGGCCTCCAGAAACGAGAGAATTCCCTCGTGATTCTGGGAGGGTGGCTGTAAATGCTCCATGGATTTTGGGATGGACTTTTCTGTGCATGGAGGGGAGAAGAACTCCAGTGCTGGGATGGAGAAAAGAAGTTCAAATCTTTATAGTCCAACCTTTTTTTTTTTTCAGTGCAACACTGATGTCCCCTCTCCTCCCATGCGCAGAAGGGAACTGGTAATGGTCTGGTTTTAAAATTAATTGCCCACCCTTGCTATGTCATAAACGCTCTCTGTGTAATATATGATAACAATACATCTAAAATTAGTACATAATGTAGAAAAATCGTAAACTCAAAATATCAGCTAAAAGTGGTAGAGAGCCAGGCTGCATTCACACATCTCACCGGAAATGCTTTCTTAAAGTATTGTTTGTTGATTGGACTCATGCAGTTATAAAAATAAGAGCAGTTGTTGGGTTCAGAGAAATTATAGTTTGGCTTAACAACATATGTGGATCCGGCCTAAAATCCAGGAGTTCCCTCCCCATCCAAAAAACTAGTTAGATGATCCCAAAATGGAAAATAAAGAAGACCTAAGGCAAGGGTAGGCAACCTTGGCTCTTCTATGACTTGTGGACTTCAACTTGCTGGCTCAGGAATTCTGGGAATTGAAGTTCACGAGTCATAAAAGAACCAAGGTTGCCTATCCCTGACCTAAGGGAACAAACAGACTCTTTACCATTGTTGACCAGGTGGCATATGGGACAACATATTTGTGGAGGAAATTCCATTCAGGTGAGCTACAGCAGAGAAGTCTTGCTCCCAAGTAGCCATTCATTAGGTTTTGAGTGTGGCAGTTGTAGCTGTATTACTGCAAAAGAACAAAAGTGGGGTCCTGCAACCCTGCGCCTACACCTCTAAGAAGTTTAGGTGATGAAATGAGCCTGCTTTGAGAACAGGTCTATCACAGTCCAGATGACAGTATTTCCTCTACTTTCAGGTAGGTCTACTATAAAGTCCATAGCTATTTCTTCCCAGAGTTGAGAAGGGTCTGCCACTGGCTGCAGTAACCTGGGGGTTTTCCCTGGGATTCTTTTCATTGTGACACATACGGTACAACTCTTTACATAGTTTTCCACATCCTGTTTCAGCCCAGGCCACCAAAATTGCCGGCGGGTGAGGTGTAGAGTTTTTAAATATCCAAAGTGTCCAGCCTGTTTTACATCATGGCTGTGTTTGAGAGCATTAAGACGGAGAGCTTCAGGCAAATATAGTTTCCTCCCTTTGTAAGCCAAGCCATCCCTGCATGTTAGGGAGGTTTGATTATCTTTGAACCATTGATCGGTGAGGAGCTCTTTTTTTATTTTCTTTACCCCAGGGTTATCAGGATTAGATCTGCATGATCTTGGCATGTTGTCAAGGTTCCAACTAATGAAGACTTCAAAGAACTTCCAGGCATTGTTTATCCTAGAAAGACTTTATAACAGAGTGTCGACACTACATGGATGGATGCCAAGATCTGAATTTCCCTTCCTTTGCACATAACATTCCAGGCTATTCCCCTCCCCCTTTTGCAGTCATCATTCACATTTTCCAATCAACCTGGAGGGCAAAGATTCACTTCGTTCCCTTCCCCCGCAGTCCTTATCTTTCTCCCCCCCATCATCATCTGAATTAACTCTAAAAATACCAGACAGTTCTGCATATCTTGTCAAAGTAATAATATCCAATATTAGCAGCGTTGACATCCGCCCCCCCCCTACAAAAAGGATAGGTCCTGTATGTGAACAAAAGCATATGTCAGGGATTATTCCTTGGTTTGTTGGGGTGTTTCGCATGAAACCTTTTGATGAGTCTGTCAGCTTTCACCTCACTGGATTTCACCCAGGTGGCTTCAGACAACGGGTATCCCTTCCATTGTACTAGGTACTGCAATTTCCCTTTAAAAATTCTAGAGTCAAGAATACGTTTCACTTCATAGTGGGTCTGTCCCACAATTACGAGGGGCCTGGGTGCCTCCTTAGGGGGAGGTCTTAAGGTGGAGCCTCGACAAGGTTTTAACAAGCTGCAATGGAAGACAGGGTGAATCCTCCCTAAAAACCTAGGGAGTTTCAGTTCTACTGTGGCGGGGTTGATGATCCTTAGGATGGGAAAGGTCCCAAGAATTTTGGTCCCAATTTCTTGCTGGGCAATTTGAGGCCTAAATATTTAGTTGACAGATAAACCTTTTCTCCAACTTGGAATGTTCTTTGGGGAGCCATCTTTTTATCAGCCTGCTTTTTATAGGTTTCAAAAGGCTTTTTTAAAGCAGTTTTTGTGTTTCTTCAAACTTCTTCCCACCCCCTCACCCATTGGTCAAGAGTCAGGAAGCAGAGGGCACCTGAGGGTATTCAGGTATTGGGCTGAACTCTTTTCCTGTGGCCACTCTGAAAGGTGTGTAACCGGTGCTGCTGTGCACAGAATTATTGTAAGCCACTTCGGCAAAAGACAGGTCAGTCCAGTTTGTTGGTAGGAGACGTAGCATCTGAGATATTGCTCCATCATTTTGTTAGCGGATTCTGCAGCCCCACTTGTAGCTGGATGAAAAGCAAATGATAAGCCTTGAGATGATCCAATTAATTTAAGAAAACTCCTCCAAAACTTCACTGTGAACTGCACCCTCGTCCGAAACTATTCGCTTAGGGGCGCCATGCAGCTGGTAGATATGTTTCAGGAACAATTTGGTCAGTCGTTGGGCAGATGGGAGTCCTTTGCAGGCGATGCAATGTCTGTATCTTCATATATTGTCAAGCAAGAACATCCGATGTTAGCAGCACTGACATTGAGCGTATTTGAGCTTATTTTGATGTCCTCAAAACTTACTTCTGTGTCAGAGTTAATACAATGTTTCTGATTTGGAGGATGGCTGACTGACTGACTATTTCTTTTCCTATCTGCTGCTTTTCTTTTTTTACAATAATTTTCCTAAAAGTTTGCAAATATAGAGATAAAAATTGAATACAAACTAAAGAAAAACTGAAAAAGGTGAAAGAGAAAAAAGAAAAGAAAATATATCAAAGATGACTCACGCCATCCCAACAGACAAATATAAATAATTTGGATAATTACCTCCTTCTCTGGTATTTCAATTTTTTAAAAAAATTCTTTTTTCCATATCTTATCCCTTATCCATCATCAAATTGCAAAAACACATCATTCGGGCCTAATTAGCAAAAATCTATTAATAGCTACCAAAAATATTAACATATATATTTTAATCTTAATAAAAAAAATCAATGGTATAATCCAAATTTATCACATTCTGTAAAAAATAAAGCAAAGGAAACCTCTCTCCACTTATAAATAAATTTTTTAAAGCCTCATTATTCAATTCCTGGTCAAAAAGAAATCCCATTAATAGCTACCAGAAACCACAGCACATATATTTTAACTCTGATCAAACAGATTCACTTTATAAGCTTTTTTGTTTTTAAGAAACTTGATCTTTAGTCCCATGGAATAGTGTTCCACAAGTTAATTCTTTATCATTTTCTCTTTGTCTCTTTTCCAGAACAGCTTTAGAAGTTTCTTTTTATCTCCTGCTGGAAAGAGTTTCCTTGGTTTCACACATTCCTTTTGCAAATCCAATATAAGAAGGCTTTCCAAGTCACTCTTCTGATTCATTATTTATATGTCTTTCTTAATTACCAAGATATAAACAGGTTTCATTTGTAAATCCATTTTGGCATTGTTTTCTATATCACTCTTCCACTCTGGCGTTTTTAAATCCATTTTCAAGTTCCACAGCATTCTTTTTCATATCACTTTTGTAATCGGCATTTTTTAGAACTCAAATCTATATTCAATCAAACCAGTATGTTTAATTCAGTAAAATCTGTTCTTCTTCTCTATCCTCTGCTATAATATCAAACAATCTTGTAAGTAATTTCTAAGTATGTTGTTCCCCAAAGAGCCTTAATTTCTTCTATAATCAAACAGTATTGCTCCATTGTATTAATGTGCCTATTCGCCTTTAGGCCCCCTCCTGTAGGGCACCTCTTATTGTTTTGTTTATTTTCCAATCAACAAAACTCTCATGGGAGTTCTTACAATTAATTCCTTTAAACTTAATTTATTCCTTTATAAATGTTTAAACATCTCACAGGAAATATTCTAAAAGTCTATCTAGCTTCTTAATTTTTCGAGATTCACATTATAGTCCCCTCCTTTTTTGATTTCCAAAAAAGTCAAGCTTTTCTTTTTAATCTTTAAGCTTATATTGGAGCTTCTTTCATCCAGGGCAGAACATTTTCCCAGTAACAATACAGCTTGCCCTTTGGAAGAGTCTTAACTCCAAACCAATCAGTAATCAGCTTTCTAAAGTAGTTAAGAGAGGAAGTAGGCAAACTGAGTCATCACTTTGTAAGGTGCCTAACCGCATGTTAGTGAAGGTAAATACTTATCAGTCCTGCTGAAGAAAACTGTTTTGCAACCTCTTTGCAGGGAGATTTCTGTATGGAGCCAAACCTGGGCAATCCTTGTCTCTCCTCCTTAATCCAGAAAGAGGAGCCAATTCTCATTCACCAGCTCCTATTTCAATCACGTTCATTGGCTTTGCAGAAAGAACCATGTTCAAATCTTTACTACCTCCTTGGAAATTCCCTATATGCTTCTTTTCCTTTCTGTTTCCAACTCACTGATACATTTGGTGACCATAGTGACAGATCTCTCAATGAGCAAATCTCTGGGGTCAGTTAATCAGTAAATAAGTCTCATCATAATCCTTTTCTTCCAGCAGATCTTTTACATTTGGATCTATTTTATTTATCTATTAAACAGATTTATATAGCCACCCAATTCTCACATAGTAACAAGACTGAATTATTAATAATCTTAAGGAATATCATATTGGATATTGAGTTATATTTTACAATACTACAGAAAATACTGACTTTTAAAAATCGTTATTTGAGACAGCATGGATGAGTAATCTTGCTGTTCAGCTTGAATAAATGAAGCTTAATTTAAACATATTTTTATATGTTTAAATGCTCTGGAAAATATTGGGGTTTTTATGTTAGAAAAATCAGGAAGAGTAGAAACTCAATATATTTTTTTATTATCCATTTTAATGTTTGGCCTACGTGGCATTATTGTTATTATGGTTCATCGCACAGTCATCCAGGTATATATATAAATTTATTCTGCTTCCCATATAATCACATATCATTGTGGCATACAATAAAATGTAATCGAAACAATATTAAAATAACTAAATTCATTAAAAAAAATGAAGGGGAGGAAAATAACCATTCATTTATGGGAGGCCTGGTTGGTCTAATAGAAGGCCTAAGGAATTAGTCATAGAAGGCCTAATAATATGAGCCTTTTGAATATCATGAGAATTTTCCAGAGTGCTGGCTCCACCAAAATGGCATTTATATTAGTTTGTTGGCTAGTTATCTGGTCATTGGCTTTATTAGAAGATCAAGAGTAATCTTTACTCCCATTACCAGATATAAGAAGACCTTTTGTTAGGATTGTTAACACTCCATTTGGTCTCTAAACCATTTTAAAAGTGATTGCAAATGTTATTTGTCCCTGTCAATACATTTGAAAGCTCTCCTATTATTCATTCTGTTACTTTAATTCAGTTCCTAATCAGTTCAGCAACATATATAATAAATTATTGCCAAGTCAGATTGTACAAGCTTTGAAGGTTATCTTCAAATCTAGTCTAAAAAGGGCTGAATTTAAATTTCATCCGTTCTGTTTTTTTTCTGTTCTTAATATTTAGAAATTTATCTCTAGGTGATCAGTTACATCTTTCACCAAAGGAGAGTGACAAAGTACAAATCTGACTAAATGTGAATTAAAGCTGCTATTGGGGCCTATTTTGTGACAGTAAGGATGGCGAATCATCAATATTTCTCTACCCTTGTAGCATTTACAGATAGCTGCCCGGCATCCTTATTTCAGATGACGTGAACCTTCCTGGGAAGCGGTGGCTCAGAGGTTTAACTGCAAAGTCATGCTGAGAAAGATCCTGTCTTGGTGTCTAGAGACAGTGGGAGTCTTGATGGGGATTGAGAGGGTTTGGCTCAAGACCAGTAAGACCTAGTGGTTTGGGATTTTACCCCCCCCCCCCCGAGTTCTGGGGACTATCCATTTCTGCATTGCCCCAAACAGAACTATCTGGGGGTTCTTCTGGACTTGCAGTTGGTGGCAGCCATGACCAGGAGAGCCTTTGCACAAGTTTTGTGTTGTTAGCCAGTTGTGCCTGTTCTTGGACTGGGAGGCCCTGCTCAAAGTCACTTAAAACTTAGTCACCACCAGATTATATTATTACAACACACTTGACATCAGGTTTTCCCTGAAGAGTATTCGAAAGTTTTAGCTGGTGCAAAATGCAGCGGCACAAGCATTCAGGACAAGTGACATCTCTGTTCCATGAGCTGCATTGGCTTACCAGTATCCGTTTGGAAGGAACTCAATGTGCTGATGGTTATCTTGGTTACCTGGTTACCTTAAGGTCAGGATACTGATTACTGTCTCCCCAGCATTGTCTACCTGACCTTTTAGAACTGGGAGGATAAACATCCAGATCCCATCTGTGAGATCGTCATCTGTTGGGACCTAGGAGAGGAAAGTAGTGCCCATCCTAAAAGTATACTTCATTCCCCCCAGAAAATATACTTGCCCTAACCATCCTGGCTTTTTGCAAGGTACCAAAAACAGGCTATGCCATCAAGCCTGATTGTTGCTGTTATTATTATATACAGATAATTCTTGACTTATAGCCACAATTGACCTCAACATTTCTGTTGCTAAGCAAGACAGTTGTTAAGTGAGTTTTATCCCATTTTACAACTTTTCTTGCCCCAGTTGTTAAGTGAATCACTGCCATTATTCCATTAGTAACACGGTTGTTAAGTGAATCTAGCTTCCCCATTGACTTTGCATGTCAGAAGGTTGCAAAAGTTGATCACATGACCCTTGGAACGCTGCAGCCCTCATAAATACGAACCAGTTGCCAAGCTTCCGAATTTTAGTCATGTGAACGTGGGGATGCTGCATCCATCGGTTATAAATGTGAAAAACTCTCATAAGTCCCCTTTTTTTCAGTGCTTTTGTAACTTTGATCAGTCACTTCAATGTAGGATTAGTTGCACATAAAAATATGAAATCACAGCTGCCAGTTCTTTAGCTGGTGCTGGCCTTCATATACATCAGGTTCTATGGCAGCGGTTCTCAACCTGTGGGTCGCGACCCCATTTGGGGTCAAACGACCATTTCACGGGGGTCGCCAAACAACGCAGTCCGCCATTTTTTCCCCTTTTCCCCTCAGCCGGCGCAGGGGGCAGCACCGCGCATGCGCGGGGTAGCACCGGCATGCGCGATGCGGGCCGTCGCACCATGCATGCGCAGTGTGGGCTGTCACGCCGCGCATGCGCAGTGCAGGTCGGGGTCGCGGCGCACATGCGTGACGCAGGTCGGGGTCGCGGCCTGAAAAAGGTTGAGAACCGCTGTTCTATGGTATCATAATGTATTGGCATTGTATGTGTATGTATATGAGCAAATCCAAGCTGTGTGGCCTTTCATAATTGACAGATGGAAGTTTTGTCAGTGCACGGATTTTCTAAGTACCGACTCAAAATTTTAGGGTATGGCACCCAGTGTACTTATAACCACTGCGACTAGCAGTTCTGAAGTTTTATGTCCACACCGCCATTAAGATGTATGCTTCCTTCCATTGCCAGAATAATTTAAAGAATATTAATGGCTGGAGCATATCATATACAACAAATATATACTTATCTTTAACTTACTAAAACCATCCTAAATTTTATTTATTTATCAAATTTATAGAGCTGCCTATCTAATGAGAAGTTATTCTAGGTAGAATACAATAGTCACGATTCTAGGAATCTTATGAAGTCTGATCAAAGTACAAATAGAGCAATGGTTACAAAGTAGCCAGCAGTATTGACCTGTATGAGTAGGTTTGTTCTGTAAAATAAGTATTGTTTAAAGGCATATAAATATAGCAACCAATGAATTATGACTTCTGAAAATTTCCAAACTCTTATTTTTTGTATGTAGTCCATGATGTTTGTTTATGTAAACATGTGAGTAAAAATATTGTCCTGTAATTTTTCTGGGGTTTTTTTTTTTTTAAAAGGTCTTGGGATATATCCTGAATGAAAAGAAACAGGATTATTTCAGTTTTCTTTGTCCTTCTCTAGCTTCAAGTCTCTGTTCTAAATATTGTTGGAAGCACATGAGGCCATGGCAGATGTTGATGTTCAAACATCCATACCAAAAAGGTGTGGTCCATACATTTCTTCCATCACCAGCCACAGCCTGAACCTGGTCCTTCGTGGCATAGTCCTGTTCTTAATTGGAGTCCTTCTTGCATTAATATTAAACTTGCTTCAGATACAAAGAAATGTCACCTTATTTCCACCGGATGTGATTACAAGCATCTTTTCTTCAGCTTGGTGGGTACCCCTTGGATGCGGCACAGCATCAGGTATGTCAGAATAATGATGCTAAAAGACATTAAGAAAAATGTCAGCTTAATCCAGGCCATCAAAAACTTCAGGCCTGTGGTCAAAATCCATATTCTCTGTCTCCCGCTCCTCCTTAAAATTATGTATGCGTTGATTAAGGGAAATGTGAGGCTTCTGTACTTCCCACTAATTCCATCTTTTTTTCTTAGCAGTCAGTATCAGCTAAAGAGGAAAAGATGGAATTGTACAATGCCATTTATTGATAGCATTATATGCTCTTGTCATTCAGTAAAAAGTCTGGATAAAGAAAAGCATTCTCCTTCTAATTCCCTCTCAAAAAAAGAAAAGAAAGCCACATTTGATACTTTGATGAATTTGTTATGTAAGATTGTTTTAATCAGCAGAAGTGATTAATAGAAGATTCTACTGATAGCAAACCACTCAAAAATTAGAATATTTGCCTAAAATGAATTTACCAATTGTTTATTTATCAAACTGGTGGGGTTTTTTTCTTTATTAAAAGTATTTTTCAAAGGAAGTATTTGGTGTCAAATGCTTTATTTGCTTCCTTTTCATGAAGTTAATGCACCATAGAATTTAAAGAGTAACTTGAAAGGAACTGTCTGTGAAATCTGGCTGAATCATTTTTTACATTTGTAGACTTGGAAAAAAAATATAATTAGGGATTTAGATCTCTAACATACCTCAATTCCTTTTTTTAGTTCCTTTTTCCTGGAGTGAATCCAAGATTTTTGAATATGCTATACTGATAGGATTAATTTTTAATATTTCTCCTAACTTTTATAATTCTAAAACAAAGACTCCGAATTGTGTGTATATTATCATTGTCATCAGTAGTTCTAAATTAGGTTTTTCAAAATACACTTTTCCAGAAAAACAGTAGAAGTTTCTCCTCTATTGCCATTCCAAATAGCATTCTAGAAATTAGTCTCAGGTAGAAGTAGTTTGTCATATTCTAAATTGCTGCTTCTCATTCAAACAAGTAACTTCTGGAAAGTCATCAGATAATTTAGAAATGGCAATAATCTGAGTGGTTTGAAGGAGAAATGGAATGATAGGTTCTCCAGCACTTGGAGATGGAGAATCCACCAATGGGTTTAGACTGTATTCCTGCCCAATCAGATCAAGTCAGCCAAAGCTGCCACGCCCGTCCTGGACCATAGAGATCCCAGTTTTTGACTTGATCTTGCCCAGGACGGACATGCAGCGTGGCTCCTAGGCAGGTACAGTCTCCATTGGTGGATTCTCTATTTCAAGGGCAGTGTAGAGTAGTGGTTAGCAAAGCTTTATTTCCCTCCTTTTAGGAAGAGGTTTAGAGCCTTGCTCCCAGCTCTCCTTAACTGAGGGAAGCTAGGCAAGGAAGGGGCTCCTTCCTTCTATCCCCCCTCCCCCCCATTTAAACATATTTGACCAGGGACGATTGGGATTAATGACTGTTAGCCCAGTCACCAGAGGTAAATAAAGCTCCGTGGCCAGCCAGATCAGACGAGGCAGGCCGGCGATTGGAGCAAGCGGGGGGGGGGCCGCGCGTGTGCCACAATCACCATTTCTAACCATTGCCGGGAGTTTTGCGAGCCCTCCAAGCCAGTGCCGATCAGCTGGCCTGGCCAGCGGGTGATCCCAGGACGCGCGGTAGCGTTTGTTCTCCGTTTTCGATTCCAGAGAGCTCCGGAGGCCGAAGGCCTGCTTCTCTCCCCACGGCGGTCACCATCTTGGCCTCGCGGCACATTCAGCCTCCCAGGGGAGCACAGGGGAAGGGGACCCTTCCCCCCTCCCTCCCCAACCAGCGAGGCCTTGCCAGGGGAGTTTATTCAAACAGCGGGCGTGCCTAACCAGGTCCTCAGCTTACGGCCACCTTTGGGCCTACTCTCAGGGAGGTCCCATTATTAACGGCCGCCATCTTGGTTGACCCAACCGGGCCTTCTAACCGAGGCCTACTACAGCAGGCCTCTTTACACCTTTCCCTCAAGTTAGATCAGCCAACCTAGTGGTTCCCTTGAACACACAGCCTGATCATTTTAAGTTCTGGTGTCTCCTATTACCTGCTAGTCACCATTAGTACAGTTGGCTCCACTCGGATTCCAGGCACCCCCAGTAGTGTGTCTGTCCTTATCTGAGTAATGATGCGTGGATTCCAGGCGCCCCCTGTAGTGTGCCTGTTCTTATCCAAAGTATATCAGGCCGGATTCCAGGCACCCCCAGCAGTGTGTCTGTCCTTATCCACACAGAGGCTGTACATGGGTTCCAGACGTCTCCTGCAGTACGCCTGTCCTTACCCAGTGTGTAATACTCTCTAGATACCTGGAGCCCCCTATCGTGTTCCAGTGCTATCAGAGAATGGAGGAGGCCTCGCTTGCCTCAACAGGAGCCTTGCCACCCTCATCAGGACAGCCTGGTCTGGAGGGCATTGAGAAGACGGCAGTCAAATCTAAGGTCAGATCTGCCACCAAGACCTCCAAAAGGTCAGACAAGCAGGACAAGAGGAGACACCAGGCCTTGGAAAAGGAGTTCACCAAGGCGCAGAAAAGAGTCAGGTTTGCATCACACCAGCCCGAGGACTTAGCCTTAGAGCTACCCATGGGACCAGCAACCTCTCCCCGGGGGATTTGGTCAGCGGGAGAGCCCTCACTCTCCAGCGCAGTACGGCATAGGCGAACCCCAATTTGCGGCCCAAGCTCCGGGTTCCTCAAGAGACCCCCGAGGCCACATTCACCCCCACAGTGGCCGGACTCCGCCCGAGCGAACAGACTGCCTTCCCAATGGAAGACCGCCTAGCCCTACTGATCGCTCAGGTGGTAGATCAGGCCAGGGCACAAACTTCCAGTCCAGTGGCCATGTCTCACAGGCACATCCATCATTGCATCCCTTGCTCCTCCCTGTTCCTGAACGCAATCAGGAGACGGGACATCACCGGCCTCTCTTCCCATTCCGGATAGCACGGACAAGAAATTGTATAGTGTCGCCAAGAAATTGGAAGAGACACTGGAAGTACCTACTGTGGACGAGCCCCTAGGGCCCCTAGTAGCATCCACCGCCATTTCTGGGGACTTCTCTGAGGCCCTCAAGGCTGAGGATTGCAAGTGCGAGTCCACCTACCACAGAACACACCAAGCGTCTGCATGGGCGATCAGAGCGGAAACCTCCGCTTCCTTCTTTAACAGGGCCTCCCTCTGTTGGCTCCGGCAGCTCCAAGCCTGGATCCCAGCGGAGGATATCCGGACACACCAAGACCTTAGTAAGTTGGTGGCGGCCACCGAGTATGCGGCAGACGCGACTCCAGGCCGCATGGGGAGATTCTCCTTCAGGGCTATGGCGTCCAGTATTACTAGTCGCCATATGCTCTGGCTGAAACATTGGCAAGCTGATGCAAAGTCCAAGTGGAAGCTAGCAGCGGCCCCATACCAGGGAGGCAAGTTATTTGGGGATGCCTTAAACTCCTACATAACTGAAAACAAGGACAAACGTAAGGTCCTTAACCATTTGATCAAAAAACAGGACAGGCGCTCCGGATACTACCCACGACGGCAGCCCTTTCGTGCAGGAGCTAGATACAGTTATCCCCAGTCCTTCCAACCCTTTCCAGCCAGACAAGACAGACAGGAGAGACAGGCCGATAGGCAAGCTCCCAGACCCAAACAACAACCTCAGGGAAAGCGCCCCTTTCGAGGGAACAACAGGCCATTCCGGCGCACCAGATGACACCCCATCAGTACCTCCCATAAGGGGCAGGCTCGCCTTGTTTGCCCACCAGTGGGAGACCACCACCACGGACGCATGGGTGCTCAGCACCATCCGCCATGGCCTCTCCTTGGAATTTGTCACCAACCCCCCAAATCGGTTCCTTTCTTGTCCAACCCCCAGGAACCGAACAAAGAGGGGGTTGATGAACGAAGCAGTTCATCATCTTCTTCACATACGGGCCATAGAACCGGTACCGCTGGGCCAGAGAGGCCAGGGATTTTACTCCATCCTCTTCGTCGTTCCAAAGGCGTCAGGGGAATGGAGAGCCATTCTAGACCTCAAGGACTTGAATTATCATCTTGCATACCACAAATTCAAGATGCAAACGCTCCGGTCCATCTTGGGAAGCGTAAGAAAGGGGGACCTACTGATGTCTATCGACCTCACGGAGGCGTACCTCCATATCCCGATCTCTCTGGCCCACCGACGGTTCCTACGGTTCGCTTACAAGGGACGCCACTTCCAGTACAGGGCGCTCCCATTCGGACTGTCCTCGGCCCCAAGGGTCTTCACCAAGATCCTGGCGGCTCTAGCAGCACACCTGAGAATGATACCGGTCAGAGTCCAATGCTACTTGGACGACATACTAATCCAGTCCGCATCCTCCCAGTCTGCTCTGTCGGACCTAGATCTGGTGGTAAAGCTGCTCCAGAGCCACGGGTTCTCAGTAAACTTCCCCAAGAGCCACTTGGTTCCTTCAACAAGATTACTACACCTCGGCGCCATCATAAGACACTGTGGAGTGCCAGGTATACCTATCCCAAGAGCGCCGGGTGAGCATAAGACATTCAGTCCTCCAGATTCACAAGAGTCGAGCCGTAACATTGGCCAGTCTCTCCCAACTGTTAGGGAAGATGATCTCGGCCATTGCAATCGTGCCGTGGTCCAGGCTCCACTCCAGGGAGCTGCAATGGTTCATGCTGCTGTTCCAGAGGCGGAACCTCAGCGCTTCCCACCAAAGAGTACAACTTCCACAGCAGGTACTGCGATCCCTCAAGTGGTGGCTATCACCAGCCACACACAGAGGGTCATGCTTCAAGGAGCCGGACCGGATAGTACTCGCGATGGACGCCAGCCTGTTCAGCTGGGGAGCACACCTTCGCTCACAGTGGGCACAGGGCCGGTGGTCCAAATCGGACCTCCAACACAACATAAATTGGCTCGAGCTACGGGCCATCCACCTAGCCCTCAGTCACTTTCGAGGTCGAGTGGCACATCACCACGTCCTGGTCCTTACCGACAATGTGGCAGCCAAGGCCCACATAAACCGCCGGGGGGCACCCAGTCCCGGAGCCTCTTGGCCGAGGCTCTCCTACTGGGAACCTGGGCAGAACACAACCTAGCCTCCATCAAGGCCGATCACATATCAGGGGTAGCGAACACTCAGGCCGATTTCCTGAGCAGAACAATTGTGGATCACTCAGAGTGGCGCATTCACCCGAGGATCTTCAGAGAAATTTGTCACCGTTTCGGATTGCCACAGGTGGACCTCTTTGCGTCCCCGCTCAACGCTCAGCTGCCTCACTTCTTCTCCCAATTCCCAGCCATAGGGGCGGAGCACACGGACGCTCTTCGGAGCCCGTGGCACCAAGGCCTGCTTTACGCCTTTCCCCCCTACCCCTCCTCCCGGCAGTAATACGCAAGGTCCTCCAGGAACGGGCGGAGGTACTCCTGGTGGCCCCCTACTGGCCAAGGAGACCTTGGTTCGCCGACCTAATGAGTCTCTCCCTCGCGGAGCCTTGGAAAATCCCCCCGGAACAAGTTTCACTCAGCCAGGGGGTCATTCTCCACCCAGATCCCCAGTGGCTCCAGTTAGCTGTCTGGCACTTGAGTGCTCGATCTTAGCAAGAGAGCTCTGTTCCCCAGGGGTCATCACGATAATTCAGGCCTCTCGTCGCCCCTCCACCAACTGCATTTATGAGGCCACATGGAAAAACTTCTGATTATGGTGCTCCGGATGACAGTTGTCGCTCTCGGAGCTCACAGTTTCCCACATCTACTTGTTAGCCAGGCTAGACAGGGGCCTGGCCCCAAACACACTGCGCCGACAGGTTGCAGCGCTGGCAACAGTCCTCACATGCGACTCAGCGGGAACCCTGAGCCACCAACCCTTAATCCGATCATTCCTTAGAGGGGCCTCCAACACCAGACCCCGGCCGTACACAGGTACCCTTCGTGGGAATTACCACGAGTCCTTTGGGCCCTCACCCAGCGGCCCTTCGAGCCCCTAACGACATGCGACATGCGTCACCTGTCCCACAAAGTGGCATTCCTGGTGGCAATCACGTCCGCACGACGCATCTCCGAATTGGCAGCGCGCTCAGTCAGGGACGACTTGTGCGTGTTCCATCAGGATAGAATGATCCTGCGACTCGACCCCACCTTCGTACCGAAGGTAAATTCCCTATTCCATAGGTCACAGGACATAGTACTACCAGATTTTTGCCCTAACCCATCGCACGCTCGGGAGCGACAATGGCATAGCTTGGACGTCCGTAGAGCGCTTAGATGCTATATTTCACAGAAAGCGGAATTCCGCAAATCCGAAGCTCTGTTCATATCCTTCCAGTCTTCCTCCAAGGGTCGGAAAGTCTCCTCTTCCACAATTGGCAGGTGGATCAGGGCAATGCATGCATTGCCGGGGCATATCAGGCTAAAACATTGCCAGTTCCCCGATGAGTCACGGCCCATTCCACACGAAGTGCAGCTACTTCTGCGGCCTGGTCCACACAGGCGTCTATTGAGGTATGCAGGGCAGCCACATGGGCTTCACCATCCCCTTTCATTCGGCACTACAAAATTGATAGGTTTGCCTCGGCTGAGGCGTCCTTTGGCAGGAGAGTTCTCCAACAGGTTACTCACCAAAGTGCCACACCGGACCAGTCTGCTTCCCACCCTCAGGGACAGTAGGCTTTGGTATATCCCATTGGTGGATTCTCCATCTCCAAGTGCTGGAGAAGGGGCGTTGTCTTACCTGAACGCCTTTTCTCAGCACGGAGATGGAGAATCCACTCCCACCCTCGTAGGTCACTTAGGCCTAGGGTTAGCATTAGCAGGAGGAGCCACAATGCCATGCTGTCAGTCAATGGCTATGCTCGCGTCAAAACTGGGATCTCTATGGTCCAGGATGGGCGTGGCAGCTTTGGCTGACTTGATCTGATTGGGCAGGAATACAGTCTAAACCCATTGATGGATTCTCCATCTCCGTGCTGAGAAAAGGCGTTCAGGTAGGACAACGCCCCTTCTCCATATTCCTACCCTTCAGCCCTTAAAAAGCTTTAAAAAAAAAAAGCTTTCTGAATCAGGCTGTTGTGCCAAGTGACTTGCCTGGGTCATTTATTCTTGCTGAACTCGGTGAAATTTACCTCACAGGTTCAGTTGAAAAGGACTTAAACCCATCAGGTGTCAGAAAAGCGATTATACTGCAGATACTCCTTGTTAGCTGTGTTTATATTTTACAGCTGTAATTGGATTATTGTACCCATGCATGGATAGACATCTGGGAGAACCTCATAAATTGAAGAGAGAGTGGTCCAGCGTGATGAGATGCGTAGCAGTCTTTGTTGGCATAAATCATGCCAGTGCTGTATCCTTTTGTACCGTAATGAAAGTTGGCAATAGCACGCAAACTTCAGGCAGATCAGAAAATAAAACCAAGCAGCCCTCTTAATTTCATTAAGGTTGAATGCAAGGACATTTCCCCCTATGGCAATAAATTTATCACTCTATTTACATAAGAGTAAGACCATTTATCCCCAGCTTGGGAATTTGGGAAGATACGGTTGGCCACAAATGAGTGAGATAGAAGTGCATACATTGTTGCTGAAAACTAGGTTTGCCTTTCAAGGTTAGTCATAGCTAAAATATGCATCTATGTGTGCACAGAAAGTGAACATTATGCTGTGAGCCGCCCTGAGTTCTCCGGAATAGGGCGGCATAGAAATTAAATTAATAATAATAACATTCAAATACATACACAGACGTACTGTGTGCACACATTTGTAGGGAAGGAATCTCAAGAATTGCTTTTAACTAGAATTGGCAAACCGAGGTTTTAGAAATGAGGAAAGTTGATCACTGCTGTCTCTGATAATGAAAATAATGGTTCGCCTTGCCTAAAAGCCATTGATACACTTTTCCTTTTAAGTCCTTCCCAAGCTGGTTACCTATCATTATGTATTATGTTAGGAAATCCCTTTTCTGAAATCCCTGTGCCACTTTCAGAGAATTTTCCTTAAACATCCTGAATCAACATAGTAAAAATACAACACAGGCTGAGATACGTTGATTATAAAATAACCAGGAACACTAAAATGTAAGATTTAGAATTGTGAAGAAGCATGAATTTATACCCCCAAAAATGTATAAGGTTGGTATCCAGAGGAACTCAGTTTACAAAAAGAGCACCAAACTTGCATGTTCACTTAAACGGGGATTTTTTTTTTTTTACATCATTGGACCAGTCTTGAAAATGCTGTGAAGATTGGTCTGGATGGGGGTAATATTTAGCCTTGATTTGGGTCTCTTTCAGCCTAAGAGCTGCCTGTCTCTTTAAGGTTAAAAGAAACAACACAATTGGTTCAAAACACTCCTTAAACAGAACAAACAGAAAGTGGATTTTGCCAACAACTTTCAGTTGTCTCTCACACTTGCTGCACTTTCAGTGGGGCTCTGGTGGACTTTTGATAGATCTCGAAGTGGTTTTGGACTTGGAATAGGAATTGCATTTTTAGCCACTTTGGTGACTCAGCTTTTGGTCTACAATGGAGTTTATCAGTAAGTATTTTATGCATATAAAATTCTTATTAATTTAATTTGGATTTTAAAGGCAGCATCTGACAAGGTTATACATTTAAAAATGCCATGCCTTATTATAGGAATAACATAACAAAATTAATTGGAACAAATGTGACCTAAGTGGCATGTTATATTTATGGCAGGGAGAAGTTGATTGTATTGTTTATTGCCTTTGCAACTGCATGCCTTGATGTTTGGGGATGAAATTACTTGTGCAATTAAATGCTAATAATTATGCTTCCCAGAACCAAGGTTGAAAGTAAAGCTCAGGTTTGCCTTGAAAAACTATAAGCAGGCCCATTCACACTGCCTCTGCTTCTCCTTCCTAATCAGCAACGTGAAGATTATTTGCAATATACTTTCAATCTTCCAGTTTCATGGTGCTGAGAATAAGGAAAAAAAAATAATTGTGGATCACTCCCCACCTCCCCTTGGCAAGGATGCTATTGGCACTGTGCTAAAAAAAAAATGCAAAAGGTTAATTAAATGAATGGTTTACATCAGGGGTGTCAAACTTGCAACGTCACATGATGTGTCACGACGTATTGCAACTTTTTTTCCCAGCAATGGGATGGGCGCAGTTTCGCCATGACGCATCCGGCCTGTGGGCCGGTAGTTTGACACCCCTGGTTTACATCCATTTAGCCTCATTCATATTCCTCCTTCATGTTTATCTGGTGATACATTAAATAAATAAATTCCAAGCCAATTGGAGAGGGGGGTACTCTGAAAAGCAATCAAGCTGCCTCTTCCTATTAAAAGGTTTGATGCTAAAGAGCTCAGGTCAAGCCCATGGGGAAGAGAATTGTCCACATATTACATAGAGTCACACTTTTTAAAGCAATGTTACTGTAGCTTCAAATACATTACAGCTGAAACAGAAATAAATCCATTTAACGCTCTGCTTTTATATGGACTGTCCCTGTTTTCCCAAGATATTCTGAATTGGCCTTTTAAATTCCCATTTTAGAATTTCTGACCAAGGTGTAGTTAGGAAAGCACATGCACGGAAGAGTTCTGCTTTTTAAATTTTTTTTTTAAATTTAATCAGTAACAAAGACAGCTAGCTATCATCCATAACACTCTTGGCCCCAGCAGTCTTCAGGCTTTTTACTGTCTTTTTCAAAATCAAAATCATACTTCAGGCAAGGTGCCATTGTGATGCTAACTAATTAAAGAAAAAAAACCCTTCTTTTTCTCCAGATACACATCTCCTGACTTCCTTTATGTCCGTTCCTGGTTGCCCTGTATATTCTTTGCTGGTGGAATAACCATGGGAAACATTGGCAGGCAGCTAGCAATGGTAAGCTAGCAATTCAATGTTATGTGTTTTTTCCAATATCCTTGTAAGTAGTTTAGCCTCTTTGACCTTGATTTTCCTCCCCTTAAACAAGGGTAGGCAACCTTGGCTCTTTTATGACTCGTGGACTTCAACTCCCAGAATTCCTGAGCCAGCATGGCTCAGCTTGGAAACTGTCCCTTTCCCCTCAGCATGGCTGGCTCAGGAATTCTGGGAGTTGAAGTCCACGAGTCATAAAAGAGCCAAGGTGGCCTACCCCTGGCCTTAGGATATCCAAATAATTTTGACAACATTAATGAAACTCAGCACTCACTAGCCAATTCTCTTGAATTAGGCATGGGAATGGCATTAAACACTCCAAAGAATTCTTTGGAATATTACATTAATTTTTCAATTTTAGAAGTCAGAATTTCCACGAATGAAAATAAAAGAAATAGAGCTTGAATAACATAACCTCTTATCTGTTTCCACCCAAGCATTATTTCAAGGCACAGTCTTGATTCTCAGAAACATCCCCCAAAGTTAAAACTTTTGAACACTTCAGAAATAAACCTTAGAAGCATTCGTAGCTTCTTTTAAAAAATTATTCAATCTTTTATTGCTTTTAAGGTAGGGACAAAACAGGGGGAAAGGTACAAAAAAACATATAGGCAAAGACAAAGGAAAAAAAACCCATACAATCCATTATAAGCCTTCAATATTTGAATACGTCAATGCAGTTTTTGAAAGTGAAAAAAATAAAACAGAAAAATGTGTAATATATCATTTTAACAGTACATAATTACAATTCTATATAGTCTATTTTAAAGAGAAAGATGAAACTCAAATAATGAGGCTAATTCTTGTGGCTCATCACCTGGCCACCCTCTCTGATGAAAAGATGCTCACTGATGCCACGGGAAGCATGTTTTAAAGCCTGATTTCTGAGTAGGACGGGAAGTATGTGGGAAGACTAGGCTGGCTTGCACCTGAAGAGAGAAGTATGATTTCTTTTCAGTTGCCATGACCTTGTCCTAAATCGGGTCTTCAAACTTCACCCTTTTATGACTTGTGGACTTCAACTCATAGAATTCCTCAGCCAGGCACTCTGATTGTTGAATTCTGGGAGTTGAAGTCCACAAGTCATAAAAGGGCCAAGTTTGAAGACCCCTGTCCTAAACATTTCAATCCCTTGGCTTTGTAATTAATATTACCAGTAAATTAGAGATTCCTGTTTAGATTGCATCAGTTGATGGGAAGGGAGGAAAGAATCTAAATCTTGTGTGTGTGTGTGTGTTTCTCTCTCTCTCTCTCTCTCTCTCTCTCTCTCTCTCTCTCTCTCTCTCTCTCTCTCTCTCTCTCTCTCTCTCTCTCTCTCTCTCTCTCTCTCTCTCTCTCTCTCTCTCTCTCTCTCTCTCTCTCTCTGTGTGTGTGTGTGTGTGTGTAATATAATCTGTCTATGTTCTGGATTCCAGAGTTGCGTGTTCATTACACATCAAACTACAAAAAGAGACTGGCCACTTTTTTGTGCTTCCTTCCTAGTTGCATTTTGGATGTGGTGTAAAAGCTGCAGTGGCCTATCCAAATATTGAAGGCTTATAATGAATTTCAATATGATTTTGTTTTAAATAATTCTTTGTTTTTGGTTCTTGCTTGTTTTATGATTTTAATGTATTAACTATTAAAAATGAGCATTCTTGTGGGTCAAAAATATTATAAATACTTTTTAATAAATTGAAAAAGTAGTTGCAAGAGAATCCAGCCTTACATGTTTAGTTTATTAAGTATAAATAACCTTTCTAGAAATACCTAGTCTTATTTTTCTTTGTTCATACAAACATAAACTTTTTTATTTTACAATTTTCTAATTTATTGGTTATAAATAGATTTTCCATCATTATAAAAGCAGTTTCAAAATGGGTGGGTTAATTCTTTTAAAAAATCTTACAGCAGGAATTGATGTTAAATTTTGAAATGCATGTTGTCTCTGCATTTTTTAAAAAATCCTATTTTTTTTAATCAGTTTTACTTTCTAGAGAGGCTGTTTCGTTTTGATTTTAAATTTCCCGGGGCTGATCCCCGTCCATTCATCTCTCCTTTCATCTCCTCTTTTTCATTTATGGTTTTCTTTGCAAAGTTTTATTTCTATCACTCACTATTTTCTACATTTTTAGACATGATAAGGTCTGAAATCCTTTCTGATCTCTTTCATAATCTAATGGTTGATCCCTGTCTACCCCTGCCCATTCCTATAATCCAAATTCACATGGTTTGCCTACTGTATGTTCAGGCTGCAGTTCTGGGGATTAGTGGGGTAAAATGGGTCCCTGGGGAAGAAGAAAACTCCTTAGTTGAACCTACCCATTTGCTTTGCTCTGCTCTTTTCTCAGCTGTACATTTTTATTTCTTTTCGCAGATCAGCTACTTATGCCTAACTCCTGTTTGTCTTACAGTATGAATGTAAAGTTATTACGGAAAAGTCTCATCAAGACTGACAAGAGCAAAAAATACTTTTCTCACAGGAGGAGGACAAGCAGACTGAGAAGAGCACACAGTAGAGAGAACTCGATTATATAATTGCCAAAAAAAAAAAGAAGCAATCTCCCTCTCTTGTTTCTTCTCGTCTTGTCCCTGGTTGTGTCTCTGGCCTGGTCCACTCGCAAAGGCACTATTTACTGCAATCTGTGATTGCTGAACCTCTGGGTCACTTAAAAATCCTGGCATTTCAGGAACGTGATCTGTGCGAAACAGTGCTTCAGCGCAATATGCTGGAGAAAGTATTGGCTTCTGAATAGGATCCTGAACTAGGCTAGGCTTGCCATGCAATGTCCCTACACACACACACACACACACACACACACACACACACACACACACACACACACTGTAAGGTTCTTGTGCCAAACCAAGCTTACAACAAAACAAAATATCACCCTCCTCTCCTGGCTGCATTACTTTTTACTTACTTTGGCCAATTTTGAGAGAGATGGTATTCTTAGAGTGTTGCTGTTTTATTATACCTCAGGTCAGAGGGATAAAGGGCCCCCAAAGACACTGATGGAATCAGCATCAAAAGTATAATCAGTGCTGTGACTTCTCTTGGTAAAAAGGTAAATAAATCTACAGAACAGCTGCACATAATGTGAACATGGATGTTCTGTTTTGTATCACGAGTTGATGGCATAGCTGGATGCAAATGCACGATTTGCAATACAAATGAGTAGTACTGCTACTGCACTCTCCGTGTCTATGCCTGTAGTGTGTTGAGTGTGGAACCACTCTGTAAATAAATACACCCTATTGTAGGACCCTTCATCCCATAGCAGCAGCAGCAATATAGCTGTTTATTGAGATGTGATTCACGCTAAATGGTAATATTAAGGCTCTCCATAAATAAGACATTTACAGTTGGTAGTTTAGTTCTGGAAATATGAAAATCCAACTTTCTTTTTAAGTTTGGTAAGATGAACTTCAGTGTAGTAATTGCAAGTACCTCTCTCAATTTGTATAGTAAAACATGGGTAGCTGCTTGCATTCTGATCATAGGAACTATAAATGTTCCTTTACCGAGATTCCAGCGAAATGTTAACTGCTGTTAGAGAAATGTCATATGACAAGATAAATTCTAACAAAAGAGAGGCACAGCTGAAGACAATATTATGGTACTGCATCAGTAGAGCTGATCCTTGAGTTTGGTAAAAGGGAGAAAGGAAAAATACCATTTTAAATTATTCAATTTAATTGCTACTATAGTCTGTGTATAAAGTGAAAAGCTGCTGGTGTTTTTTTTAAAAATTATATTCAGTGCAAGTTTTAAAAAATGCAGCCACTCAAAGAGGCTGTTACTGGTCCAAAGAAAAATATGTGCGTGTATAAATTATATATATATAATTTTATTTTTCTTTTAATATATTCATAAAAATGTAGAATTGGAAAACTTAAGATTCTTAAAGACTTGCACACTAATACATGAAGAATATGCAATGAGAGCCTGGGGGAAAAATAAACCAAGCTTTGGAAAGGAAAATGTGCAATCAATAAGTCTTAGAAAAATAGCAAACAGTATGCAAAATAGCAGTAGCTTTAATTTTCGACTAGCTGTTGCAAATTCACACTATTGCACTACAGGGTCTTTAACATAGTTGTAATGTTATCAGACTGAATATTAGAAAACACTTAAAGTGTTAGTGCACCTCCCTATATGCCTTTCCCCATATGAAATCTACCGTAAAACAATTCATAAGGCTTAATTTTAAGACATCTCTAACAGCGTAATGTCTCTGAATGGCTTAAGATTGAGAGATCTGGTCCTTATCGAGTTTATCTGTGGTTCTGCTGAATCCAGTTCTTCAGAGTTGTCACCAGAGCTTATTAAAATGATAGGAGCCCTTTGAAGATTTAACTATGATAACCTGGCTCTTACCAGATAGTCTAATTATTGAATTGGAGTGTTGCTGTAACAAAATACAACTTGTGTGGCTTTGAATGGAGCTGCATCATAATTCTGTAGTTATCTGGCCTCCTAATACATGGGTGGTACACATGTTTTTAAAATAAGATCTGTTACTTTGTAGTTTTGTGGGCAGATTTTGCGGGATTAAGCTCCCTTAAAGTGAAACGGGATAATGGCTTTCACAAGGTTTACTAAGTCTAATTGCAGGTAATAGTGTTATTTGGTTCAATTTATGGGTGTAATGACTGATTGCCAATGATGACTTTTCTGCAGAAGATATTGGACTTAATTGTAATAGTTCTTCATTATCTTGCTAAGAAGTCCAGAATAGTTCACAGGTTTTCGTAAACTTAGAACATGAAGTCGTATCTCATTGCATATTGTCCTGAAGACAGATACCACCATTTGCATATTAGCTTATTCAGTAATCATCATAGCTACTCTTCAGTGAATATGCACACAGTTTGAAATTACCACTTGAAATTTTTTGACCAGCACTTCTGATATGGAGCAAATTACTCATCTTTTCAAAGTCACTTTGATAGGCCGCTATTATCTCTTAAATATTTCTATTGAGCAAAATCTACATTGTTTCTCTGTATTACCACCAGCCGGTACTGAGGAGAGGTTTGTGATGAGAATGCCTTAATTACAGTGGTGGGAGAAAAGCAACTGCTATATGATGTGTCACTATAATAATACATTGTCTTCAAAATGCTCTATAGAGGATGAATAAGGTATATTTTAGATACAACTTTGTAAGCACTATAAACTCTTCACTAGTTGTGAACAAGTTGTTAATGTTTACTTCAGGCTGCTGTTAAAAGCAAAATATGTATTAAATAAAATTACAGTCTTGAAAACTTAATTTCTTTTTCATTTACTAAGAAGCAATAATTCATAATTGTATGGTGGTGATTCTCTTTCAGATATTAGAATGTTGGCTGTTGAGCCAGGATAATAATTACAGAACAACTAGAAAATTAGCATATACTTCCCAGCCATTAGAAAACACAAATCAACAATTGCATGAAGTCAGTATAATTTGCAGAGTGATTTGGGCTTTTAGATCCAAATCTTCTAGTTCTGGTTAGAACACTGGAATGGAAAGTTCTTTCTTTCTAAAAGGCAGCAGGAGAATTGTCTCTGATAGTGGGTTTTTTTTTTTAAGTGCAGTTAGCTGTTCTGGCTTTGAGAGAAAAAAGAATTGCTGAAATTTTATATCGGAAATAAAGACACTGAAGCCTTGTTGCATAAACCTTCCTACTTCTCCACACTATTACAATATCTTGGGATATGATTTATCTACAATTAACATTCTCAGTTAAGCTAAAACATTAGTGGAAATACCATACCATAAACTCAATATATGTCACGATATATTTATAGACACATAAAAGTAACACTAACACAAATATAACATCCAACATCTATAATACAACATATTGCCATCTGATTTTATTAATAAGGTTTTATAAGATAGCTATATCATCTAATTTTACTAGTTCCTATTCTCAACACTTATTCACAGTTGCTTCCACCAATCAGGTTATTAAATAATTGATCACAGAAGAAGAAAAAAAGCCCTATAATCATGATTACAGATTCTGAAATACAGGTTCTGATTACCTTGAAGTGTCATACTATAAGGGGCTCATGGTGGAAAGGGGTCATGGGAATAGACTCATTAAGGATCCAGAAGGATTCCATAGGTCATGAATGGCATATGGCCATATTTAAATTGTGTTCCTGTGCAACAGTATATTCTGGTGACAAGGATACCTAATACTATTGTAAAGTCATGAATTCTCGGGGGTAGAAGCTGTTCATAGTAAAAAGTTTTCCTCATGAAACTTCTACTGAGTTTGAGACAGTGTGTAATAAATTATGGTCAAGGAAGAGGAATCATCTCTTGGGATCCAAGAATCTGGCCTGTATCGTCAAAGAAATATTTCTTAGCATTACTGTGCCTTGAGGCACATTCTTTTTCTGTGGTATTTTTTTATGATGCTATTGGGGGAAAATGTTAAGGACAGCTGTCTAAAAATAAAGAGTAATAATTAAAATGTTTCACTCCTTTGTTGTTTACACCACAGAAGGAATTATAAAATTTATGAAAATACTTTGTGTGTTGAACTGACTTAAAAATTTATTGTAAACAGTTGGGAATTTAAAGCAAGTGAAAACATGCCCAAAGTATGTACCCAAAGAACTGTAAAGTGGACTAGTCCTTGGTCCATAAACCAGGGTGTGGTTAAAAAGTGGATGAGGGGATGGAACAAAAAACACATTTTATGTTTATTAACTTGACTGTATTTTGTTTGATTGTTGACAGCTGCCAAAGTCACTGGGAGTCAGGCAGCTTACCAGATTGAATACTGTAATAATAAAATAATAAATAATCATCAGTCATTTGCAAAAGGCAGCTTTACTTGGAACAGCTTACATCCTGTAACAGTACCTTTAACACCATCAAATAGTAATATCTGCCTATCCCAGGTCCTTGAGAAGGATTTGATAAGTGGATAAAAATGCCAAATTTGGTCTGGGCATCTGGCTGATTGTGTGACCAGCCAAACAATTATTTAATAAATACACTCATATTGAACATTAGATTTTTTAAATTTATACGTACAATTTGGTTGGCTGGCAACCATTGGAACCAGGTTTAGGGCCCAAGATTTGGGGTTGACTCCATGTTCCCTGGAATGGCAGACTAATTCAGTTATTTTGTAGTCTGGCAATACAATGTTTCTGACAGGTTTATGCGAGGACAAGCTAGGATTACAACAATTAAAAAAATACTTGTAACTCTGGCTTGTAGCAATATTTACCTCCCTTCTGGAACTATGCTGGCCACTGGACAAAATTATAAGTCAGTTTCTTATCTATTTTTTTCTAAATTTTCTTCAAACCAAATCAGACAAGTCACCAAATCCTGATGTATTTTTTATTTTGCGGAAAAAAAGCTCTGTTTACCATTAACAGAAAATACACTTGGGAGGGGAAGGAATGTTGAGGAACGAATGGTGAGAATAAAAAAAGGATCTAGTCAGTCATTATTGAAGATCTGCTCCTAATATTTTTTTCAATGAAAAGATATATGATATTTATAATAATTATGCAAGTGAACTTCCGCTCCATAATTTTAGGCTCCTCCCCCCTAAATCTGGAATTATTTCTGGATTTTTCTGTTCTATTTTGATGATAGTGGTCCTTTCCAGCTTGAATTCCTCTACAGGATTTTTTAAAAACCCATGAGTCCAGGCTTCCGGGGGAAAGGGGGAATACAGTTTTCATGGATCTTTGAAAAATTCAAAACAGTATAAAACAAGTTAAATTCAATTACAGGGCTACCCAAAGTTTTGAAGTAGGGCTTTGATTTGACAAAACTGGGAATGAATCATTCTGAAGGAGCTTCACCCAGTGAGAACCTTTGCTGAATAGAATTGAGTGGCTTGGAAGTCTTTCATACTGCTTTATAGTTTCAGTGACTTTTTTGTTTTTTGATGCCGTGATTGCTATACACAATATATAGTATTGCAACCTCAATTCTCAGTATAGGGAACAGTGGTAAAAGTGGTGGTGGGGTGATGGGTTCTTTGATACTGATAAGAATAGACAATGAGCTTTATCATCACATTAAACTTTTTGCCTATCGCAGACATATCAAACACAAGGCCCGGGGGCCGGATGCGGCCCGTGAAGTGGTTTCATGTGGCCCATGAAGCCATCCTGAAAACAGGGAACGGCCCCCGCTGCCTTGGCCCTGGCCCAGGCAGGCCAGGAGAGAGCCAACGTACAATTTTGTGGTGGCCATCTATGCTGAAATGGATTCAGTCTTAGTTCCACAAGGCCATCTGGAAACAGCGAGGAGCCAGCCCCTGCCCCTGGGTGTATGCTGAGGAGGTGTTACCCTTTGTGAGGAATGAAGAAATGCACCATCGCCTGGAATGGCCCTGACCTACTTCACATATCCGGCTTAATGGGCTCTGGGGGACGGGTTTTGGCAGGCAGTGAGTACTCTCCTCACAGCACCAAGAGGCTGAGCCGGGTGGCATGAATCTGATGAGAAGTGCAATGCTGCCTAGCCCCCAGCCTGCCCAGTTTCAGCAGGCAGCAAGGCTCAACCTCTTGGCACTGTGAGGAAAGCGCCCCGCTGCCTGCCGAGATCAGGCAGGCTGAGGGCTGGGCGGCGTTGTGCTTCTTTCGGATTCACGCTGCCTGGCTCAGCCTCTTGGAGGAGGTACTGTAAGTGCAGGTGGAGGAGAAGGTAAGTTCAGCTGGGCCCCCTTGGGGAAGTGGTGCTGGGCTTGGTGCTGTGGGTGCTCGAGGGCCAGGCTGGGCATTTGACCTCTGCTGCTCGGGGGTCTGGGCAGCCTGTACCACCATCCAGCCCCCCCCCACATGGCCTGAGAGGAACAGTGAGGCTCCTCCAGTGGATCATGCCTTGGCACTTGTCCTGGTCCCACCCCCTTCTGCCAGAGACCCTCAGATCTGTCCCACTCCTGCCCAGGCCTCCACAGGCACCATTGATGTGAACGATGTAGAGCTGGCCACACCCACCCAGTAGGCTGCACCCACCCTGGCCACACCCACCTGGCCCCCCAAGGGCAACCGCAATGCTGATGCGGCCCTCAATGAAATTGAGTTTGACACCCCTGGCCTATCAGAATCCTTGGGAAGGCTAGGTGAACGCTACTTTGTTCATTATTTGCTTTTCACCTCTCCGCTTTAATGTGGTCAGCCCAAAGTCTTATGCTCTCACTCTCTTGAGCTAATAGTACATTATACTCTGTAGTGTTCAGTTCAACTCTCAATACTCAGAAGATGCACTCAAGGCTGACAAGTCCAGGTTGCACTCTTCAATCTAACCTCAACTTTGCATTCTGAACTCCAAGGGACAGGTTACATTTCTTGATCATTAGGCTAACACAACCACTGGACTACATCCTGTTCTAAAGAATAGGAGGTGGTAAGCCTACAAGTTGTCATGGTTCATGAATTTGACAGTTGCATGGAGTAAGTAACCTTGGCTGCCTGTTCAGTACTCAAGGAGAAATCGGGCTTGCCCTTCATCATTTTGAAAAGGCTGTGATGACTCTTGACCCAAACTTCTTGGATGCTTACATCAATCTGGGGGATGTCTTGAAGGAAGCCCAGATATTTGACAGAGCTGTTGCAGCCTACCTGAGAGCTCTGAGTCCAAACCATGCCGTTGTGCACGGCAATTTGGCCTGCGTCTATTATGAACATGGGCTGAACGACAACCTATTCAACACTTGTGTGGCAAAGGGGGCCCCTGCAACCCTGCACAATTGGTGCGTGCTAGCTGAGGAAGTTAGAATCTGTGGAATGTCACCTTTAGGAGACGCCAAGCCAGGAATCACCTGAGGCTGATCAAAAAGAGGCACCATCGGAACAGCTGGAGCAGCCAGATGCCCTCAGTCTTGGTAAGCAGAGCAAGCTAAGACAGTGAGGCTTCTTGCCAAGCAAGGGAGTAAGTCTTTTAATTAAAGAAAGCTGGCTGCAGCTCTGATTGAAGAGGCAGTCTTGATCCGTGCTTCTCAAGATCAACTAGCTGATTGATCTCCTGCTGTGTCATTTCTTGTGAATTCTGTTCCTGTAAAGCCCCCGAAACTCTGGCCTTTAGACTGGATTTTGACTTGTGTGTGTTCCTGTTGAAAGTGAAACTTAATCAGGCAAGCTTTCTTTCCCAGAAACTTTGGATTTACATTCCTTTCCTTGCCCAGCTTTTTCTATTTGGCCTTGAGTAAATTGCTATTCTCGTCTACTAACTGTGTGAGAATGAGGATTTGAAACTTGACACAAGACATAAATCCCTCTTGTTCTGTCCCACACATTTTCTTTCTACTGTGATCTATTCCCTGTGCCAATCTGCTTCAACTGCTAATTAACTAACATAGAATATTAACAAGTCACATCTCTGACACATCTGAGTTCAACTAATACAAGAGGGTTCCCCGAGGGATCAGGATTACTAATCAACTGAGTCGACCCTCTTGGCATCACAGAAAACCCAAAGATCAAAAGTAGCAAAGCTACAATATTCCTCAAATACAGAGAGAGAGAGAGGGAGGGAGAGAGAGAGAGAGAGAGAGAGAGAGAGAGAGAGAGAGAGAGAGAGAGAGAGAGAGAGAGAGAGAGAGAGAGAGATATTCTTCACTATCACACCATTCCTGAAAAGCACTTGGAAAGCTACAGCTGACCTTTAAAAAGTTCTAACCACTTAAGTCAGAGTAATGTCCTTTTTGCATTGGTTCTGCACAGCTTTGGTTCTTTGACGGATGGTTTAGAAGCTGCTGGGTTGAACTTTGATCATTCCTGCTGCTAGATGTGCCTTAAAAGAAATGCAGGGTGAATGTTTTGAAAATGTGTTATAATGAAAGCTAATGCTTTCCAGCTGAAATTAAATGGGATAGAGTAATCTCTTCTAAAGACTCTGACATCCCTGTTATTTTCATCCTGTTCTGCCAAAAAAAAAAAAAAAATGAAAGAGCTGCATATTTTAATATTTTCTCATTATAGTCTGTGGATAAATCTGTCTTGAAATCAAATTTTGATGCCATTTAAATTAAATCAGTTTGTCCCTGAATCTTGAACAGTGGTTTCAGATTTATAACTCCTTGGAATCAGCAAATTGAACTGAATCAGGACCCGTTTTCACAGATTTACTAATTCAAAAGGGTTTATTTAAATTGGACAATTCTAGGAACTCTTGAGGCCATAATGAGATGCTCATTAGGATGCAAGGCCTGCAGGACCAATAGCTTAGAGAAGGCTTCCCACATGAGAGTTGCCAGACCTCATACCTGACTTTCTCGGCTTAATTCTCACGTTAGTGGGATAGCATCATCAAACCTTTTGGGCAGGACTATCCCACTGCCACATCACCCTTCTGAGCATGTTGTTCACCATGTTCCACTGAAAACTTAGTGAAGAAATGTCCTTGTGGCCCATTTGGAATGGTTGGTTACCATTAGTTTATGAAATATTGAATTGCTGCTCTCTAAATGGCATGTCACTGTTTTCCAACAACTTCTAAATTGTTGCTGTGCCAATGTTAGTACAACTGCAACAATTGTCTTGTAGGGTCTAAATTAAACCAGGCAGTTTTAACTGCCTGTACTAAGCTCTAGTAGGAAAGTACCCTTATGCCCAAAAATGTTTTCAATAGATATATTCTAAGTAAAGAATTCTCCAGTTCTCCATGTATTACTGATGCTACTAGAAATTAACTTGGAAAAAGATAAGTGAAATTTTAATAGAGCATCTATAATAATAATAAAAAGGAATTTTCCAGATAAGCCAGTGATGATCATTAACTAAAATATACATGTCTAACAAAGCTGGCAGAGTTCGAGTATGAATTAGAGGTTTTTGAAAGAAGTTGACATATTATACAGATAAGTTCTCCAGTCCAGTTTATGGAGGACCTCCAATACCAGGAATTGCTGATAACATAGTTATGTTAAATTTGAGAAATAGGTGTGTCAAGACCAAATTTTAAGCAGCTCCTAGAGTTGAGCCAGGGAGTAAATCAGAATCAAAACACCCATTAGACCAGGGGTTCTCAACCTTGGCAACTTCAAGACTTGTGGACTTCAACTCCCAGAATTCCTCAGCCAGCAAAGCTGGCTGAGGAATTCTGGGAGTTGAAGTCCACAAGTCTTGAAGTTGCCAAGGTTGAGAACCCCTGCATTAGACTATAAACATATTGTTACTCAGAAAAAGTCATCAACCCAGGCCCATTGGAGAGTTAAATTAAAGCAATTTAACTGCAGGATGATGGTAGTGGTGGTGATGGTGATGATGATGATGATTAATGTTAGAAGCAGTTCAGAAGAGCAAATAGGCTTGGAGTTTGGATGGAGAGATGAAATAGAAAGATATTTTTTTTTCCTGAAGCTTCTCCAGAAGAAGTGATCATTGGCAGCAACAGCTATTTGCTAGGAGCTTTGGAGAAGCAAACAGAATTTCCCTCGAAACTCAAACTACAGCTTCAGAGAGGCAAAAATAAAAAAAAAAGTCTGCCCCCTCAGTCCCTTCTGCTTATATTGGTTTCAAATTCCAGCTCCTACAGTTATCAGTCTTACTCCAGTGCCAGTCAATATTCTGCTGGAAACAAAATCTGCCTACAACCGTTCTTCAGGCAGCTTAGGACAAAATTTCATTCTTGATAATTAACATTCTTTTATTTGCTCAGATTAATTTCACCTTATACTGCCTATATTCATCCAATATAAATATATAAAATAGCCTGACCAGACTTGAATATCACAACTTACAACACTGGAAATAATTAAAAAAAATATTTAAGTGATTTAAGTGACGGTTACTGGAGAAAGCAATTGTGCTTGGAAGAGTAAATGGTAAATTGAAACCAGGCCATCGAAGAACACAGTGGCTAGACACCATCAAAGCTGATACCACCAGAATACAGAAAAACTCAAAGAAATAGTGAAAGATTGGAAGATGTGGAGAGACCTGGCCCATAGGATCACCAAGAATCAGACACAACTGAGTGGATAAAATCATCATCAAGGGACATATTTTCAGGACTTAGTAATTATTTACACTGAGACAAAAGATACCACAGTGTTGGATTAAGAACATTTTAGGCCAGTCTCTAGTCCTTCTCCTCAGTGGAAGGACAGGGATATACCATAGAGCCCAAGCCATACATTATTAACCAGCTGTCCATAGAAGTGGTGGAGTAGACTGTCTAATTCTCTAGACAGTTGTCATTGCTTGATTAAAAGATTGCAAGAGGCATGGGTATCCTAACCCTGGAGAATTACATAATGGGAATGCATCAGTTTCTTTTTTTTATACATATCATGTTGCTGTTGATGCAGAATCTGTAAAATAGCAGCATTGTTAAGAGTGTTTTTTTTAAAAAAGTAACCATGTTAAAAGTTAGACACTCCAATTACTCTAAATGAAATTTTAAAGTGGGTCCAACACAAATTGCAGAAGGTAATTGGCAGCTGCCATTTTAAAGCTATTGAGCAGTTTTTAGCCTTCATAAGCCTCAGTTCATTTTGTAAATAAAAATCTTAATAAATCTGTTTATGATAAAGAAACAATTTTATTGCCACCGTATCAAAGATAATTGCACTTTTGTGCACCCTATTAATAGCCCAGCGCCATCTGTCATGGAAAATATCTTCCCTTTATGAGCAAGACTTTCTCGTGGACATTAACCAAACAGTAGAAACCACACAGATTGCATTCATTTGCAAAAGTTTCTGTATTTGGCTCCAAAGCATCACTCCTCGTAAATTCTGATTTACACACATGTTTAGAGGAATGTTGCTACTTTGTAAGCATTTTGCATCAGAAGAGAAACTTGGGAGCAAGTAAAGAACAATTTACCCAGATGTGGAATTGTGACAAGCTTTGTTTGCTTTCTGGAGAACTGGAAGCAAATGAGCCAGTTCCATCTATTCCTGTTCAATGTTAAGAAGTGGGATAGGGCGGAGGGATGTGGAAGAGGAGGAAATGAGACATCATCTGCCAATCTTGGCAAACAGATGCAACCTATTGTTGGTGAAAGAACGTGGTGTTGAGTTATTGTCTTGTTTTCTGTGGATTACCCTGGATTGTGCTGTCAAAAGGAACATCAAGTCATGCCTGAAGAATTCAAAACCATTAAGAATGGTCTCAAGAATGATTGTGAGGATATGGCAGGACCACAAATAATTTTATTTTTCCAGAAAAGCACCCTCTTCTGAAGCAGCAGGATTTTCCTTAATACCTTCCAAATATCTTCAAATGGTGTACTGATCTATCCCAGCCACTCCAACTGGGTATATAGGCTACTAGCTTGAATGTGTGAACGTCAAGCAAAACATAGTGATATCAAGATTGTGTTTAAAGTCTCCTGGGTATATGTCAATAATGAAATTAAAAGCTATCCAAAGAAGCAGTAGCAGCCATTTTCCATATGCTTCACATATTTGAATATTGCATCAGACTACTGCAGTACCTCAGATCATCTCTGTAAAATTTGGTTTGCAGCATTCAGTGTCAGAGGCTCAGAGGAAAAGTATGTGTTATTCTAATACATCCCTGGAAAAATGTATTCTCAGCTATATTTTCTACTGAAATATTATTTTCCCTGAGGACTTCTACGTATGAAAAATTAATAATGTTTTCATGTTATTATTTAGCACCTGAACTTTCATTATTGTATCTGACAGAGCAGCAGGTGTTAACAGCTGCAAACAATGAATATGGAAGCTGAAAGGAACCAGATGTGGCCCTCATTTGGGGTTTGATAGTTATTTAAATAATGTGCTCAATATTAATGGATCTTGTATTAACTTTTCTTCCCTCCCTAATGCAGGGCATCAAATTATATGCTTCTCAGTTAAGTTGCTTTCGTTTTATCTCCTCTCATAAAAGGAAGTACTTATTAATCTACTGGAAAACACTTATTTGCTAATCTGTAAAGAAATGGCATTTCTTAGATTGCAAATGCATGAGGCCTGACTCATGTGTTGTGTCCAATTCTTTATATTTCTTGATTAAGCCACTACCAAAAAAGGCCTCCAAAAATACCACATATTTGCTGCTTAAAGATTCTCCTCTGCTGACTTGGGTCCTATGGAGTGAAGCCCCAGAACTATTAACTTAGACACCTGAATATTACATCCTGTTTAACTCGAAGAAAGATTTCTGCTAGAATCTCCATCAAAAGTCTTCATATTCCCTGGTGACCTGATTCCGTAACTGAAGACTGAGCCTGGATTATTCTGCGCAGAAAGGAATACATTCTAGCTCTGAGCTAAGATCCTCTCCTAACCAGCTTCTCCTAATTAGGAAAAAAACTTCCCATAATGAATAATCTAAAATTATGCAATGAACCATATGATGGAGCACTTGGCACACTTTGGAAACATAGAGGAAAAGACAGGGAAACAGTCCAGGAAAGAAACAAGAGTTTCCTAAATCTGGGCACTGGTGGGAAATGTGAAAAAGAGACATTTCTGGTAGATCTCAGCTTATGAGCATAATGGAGCCTGTCCATCATCATCTTAGGTCATGATGGTTGTAAAATGGGTTGATCATGTGACGGGTGCAATTTTTACAACCTGAACAAATACAACATTCATAAAGCAGCTACCCCAGTTGTTAAGAAAAAAAATAGTTGTTTGCTGTGAGTACAGTTTAACCAAAAATCAGAAGTGATGGTTTTTGACAAAAATCATCATAAAATAGGGTTGTGACTACGGGGGGGGGGTGTTGTCCTTCCAACTCCGCAGTTTTAGGATTCTAAGCCCCAAACTATTTTTTTCAACTGCAGTTGTTAACTGCTGTTGCCTCTATGTACATTTGCAGAGATCTGAATGTATGAAAGCTTCCAACTGCATTAGGTTCTCTTTTGGCACAATAGAATAAAATAGAATTAGAATGGAATAGAATAGAATAGAATAGAATAGAATAGAATAGAATAGAATAGAATAGAATAGAATAGAATAGAATAGAATAGAATAGAATAGAATAGAATAGAATAGAATAGAATAGAGCTGGAAGGGATCTTGGAGGTTTTCTAGTCCAGCCCCCTACTCAAGCAGGAGAACCTTTCAGACAAATGGTTGTCCAATCTCTTCTTAAAAACTTCAAGTGTTGGAACATTTACAACTTCTGCAGGCAGGTTGTTCCACTGATTAATTGTTCTGTCAGGAAATTTCTCCTTAGTTCTAGGTTGCTTCTCTCTTCGATTAATTTCCATCCGTTGCTTCTTGTTCTGTTCTGTTGGTTAGGTTTTCAAGGTTTCTATAAATATTTGATTATGACCACTTCCTGAATTAAAGCCTCACCTGAGAGATTGATGCACATGTGGATCAAGGGATAAATACATCCAAGATTCTTTAAAAGTATACTAAAAACTAGTCACTAGTCAACAAAAAAGGCAAAACAGGTTCCGTGTGGCTCTCCTTAGAGAGAGAGAGAGAGAGAGAGAGAGAGAGAGAGAGAGAGAGAGAGAGAGAGAGAGAGAGAGAGAGAGAGAGAGAGAGAGGGAGAGGGAGAGGGAGAGGGAGAGGGAGAGGGAGAGGGAGAGGGAGAGGGAGGGAGGCAGTAGGATTGACCTCTGTTGCCATTCCCAAATAGTTTTGTTTTCAAGATCTGATCTACACAAGAACTTCTGCCTAATCAGGACATCCCAAAATAGACATTCTGTCTTGGGAATAATTTGTGATAGCTTTCTTAGGAGTTCAATAGCTTGCAGGATGTTGCAATATCTGTAGATCGAAAACAAAGCATGACCAGTTCTTCCTCAAATGGTTTTTGTATAATGCTCTAAAATGCCCGCTCATGCATGGAAATAGTTTGTGAAGTCTTCCATAGTTTGGCAGCTTTTTATTCACTCTCATGTTTCAAAACTGACTCAGAAGCAAAGTGTGATTTTCAGTAATAGAAATGAGATTCTGTTGTGGGTAACTTGAGGACTCCCTCTTTGATGGTTCAGCAGGTCAGGTGTTACAGGGTTGAAGAGGAGGGGAGAACATGATCCCACCAAACTCAACTCTAACTGCCTTTTTTCTTTTTTTCTCCCTTCCTTCACTTTTCTATCCCTTTTTCCCTTCCCCATCTTTCCTGCTATTTAGTTTTGTATTTTCATTGTATTATACACTATAAACTAATAAAACTTATGAAAATGAACTCTAACTCATCATTGCTGAGATCAATTTTCTCTTGCTTGCCAGGGAGTAAAATACAAAGTTGGCTGTGATACATGTTGGCAGCTCAGGTCAAGTGAATTATTATTAGATTTTTTTAATCCTGTCTTTTATTTATATCAAGGCAGCAAATATGCCCAGTACTCCTTCCTCTTTTTATTTTCCCCACAACAACAAATCTGCAAGGTGGGTTCAACCAAGAGAATGATTGACCCAAAGTCCCACAGCCAGCTTTCATGCTGTAGGAGGACTAGAACTCACCATCTCCTCGCTTCTGGGCCAGCATGTTCCTCATTGCATCAAACTGGTTCTTTTATACAATATATGGTTATTTATTTATTTATTTATTTATTTATTAATTATTAATTTAATTTATATGCCGCCCCTTTCCCAAGACTCGGGGTGGCTCATAACAACACAATTAAAAAAACACACAATTAATTTAAAATTTAAAAATTAATATCATTCACACAACATACAAACACATTCAACTCACAGCCGTTGATGGCGGGACACTCTTAGGGCCAAGGGGCAGAGCACAGCTCATATGCCCCAAGCCTGTCGGCATAAATGTGTCTTTAGCGCTTTCCGGAAAGCCAGGAGGGAGGAAACAGTACGAACCTCTGAGGGAAGCTGGTTCCAGAGGGCTGGGGCAGCAACGGAGAAGGCCCTTGCCCTAGGCCCCGCCAGACGACACTGTCTAACAGAAGGGACCCGCAGGAGGCCAACCCTATGCGCCCTTATGCAGATAAGCAAGTGACAAAACAGTATGAAGGTAGTCCATTCGTTCAGCATAAGAACTTGTGACAGTTCTTGGAGTTTCAGCCATTGCAGCATCGCTCTGTCATGTGATCATGATCCCGGTGCTTGGAGTCTGGCTATTGATTATGACATTACAGATCCCATGGTCATGTGATCACTATTTGCAACCTTCTTTGCTGGCTTAGGACAAGCATAGTCAACGGGGAAATCAGCAGGTGGTCACAAATGGTGACCACATGAGGTCCTCTCTTAACTACCCACAGTTATTTGCTTAACCACTGCAAATGGGAGCGTCAAAATTTCTGTCACTAAGTGATGTGTCATATTATGTCATGCTTTAGGAATGTATTGCTTAGCGACAGCAATTCCTGTCCAAATTGTCATAGTTAACCAAGACCTACCTCTAGTTTAATAGGAAGTGAACAAAACTAAAGATGATATATACTATTAAAGAAACTTTAAAGTGGCAATCTTTTCAACCCTAAAGCTTGAAGCTAACAAAATCACTAATATTTTCCAACCAATTTCACATTTACTTCTTCAAATGAGAAAATGTAATCATGCAATATAAACAAATGGAATATTTATTGCAACGTATTCCTAAATTCTCCGTTCGAAGCTGTCTATGCATCCTTGCAATCTTTAGAATTGCAAATATATTCTGGGCTAACGGATTTGCAAATCCTGCTCTGTAAAGGACCCCTGATGAGATTCTAAATTGAGGAGAAATCACTAATTGGGCCTGAAGTTGCAATTGCCATAGAGACATAGCTGAGGAATTTACAATCAATGCTTTCCTGAGAAAAGTGAGATGAATGATGTGGACAAGTCTATCCGGTGAAATATCTGATCACTTACCTTCTTAGTCAACACTGATTTTTAATCGCTTATTATGTAACATTTCATCCCAATTCAGATTGCAAGGGGACAAAAGAGAGGGAAATAAATAATAAGCAGACAGCTTATGGAAGCCAGAAAATCATTTGTCTGCAACAGGAAGGTGGCGTTTCTCTGCACACTTTGTTCACCGCATCATCTATCACTGTGAACATTTGTCAGTACACTGTGGGAACAAAGATCGGCTCTACTTTACGATTCTACGGAAGTCATATAGTGATAGTAGCTAAATCCTCAGAAATAGCAAAGATGGCGGAACTAGGGCAAGATAATGGAGCCCAGAATTTCTGTTGCTAAACAAGACAGTTGTTAAGTGAATTTTGCCCCATTTTATGACCTTTTTCACCACCGTTGTTAAGTGAAACACCACAGTTGTTAAATTAGTAACATGGTTGTTAAGTGAATCTGACTTCTCCATTGACTTTGTCAGAAAGTCATAAAAGGTGATCACATGACCCTGGGACACTTCAACCATCATAAATATGAGGCAGTCGCCAAGGGTCTGAATTTTGATCATGCAAAGTCCGTAAGTATGAAAAATGGTCATAAGTCACTTTTTCAGGGCCATTGTAACTTCAAATGGTCACTAAATGAACTGTTGTAAGTTGAGGACTACCTGTAGTATATTAGTGCAAAATCTACCACCTCCAACCCCATGTGCACACTGGCTCTTTTTATTTTATTTTAATATTAATTTTAATGTTTTAACTTTCGATGCCCTATGTTTTAATGTTGCAATCTTGTGATTGTTTTATTTAGTTATTTATGGTATTGGAAGCTGCCCAGAGTGGCCTGATAGTGAGAAGGGCAGCATATAAATTAATTAGTTAAATAAATAATAGTATGTATCCTTCTGGAGATTTGTTAGATTTGAAAGATCTATTCTTGGGCAACAAAACTGGTAAATACTACCGGTACTTGTATATAGTATTTCTGTTGTCTGACTTGCTTTTTTAGGTGTCATCTCTTATCTCCTAAGTTCTACATATGGCATCTTTAGAGAATATTAATTTTCCTTATATATGGATTTGTCCCGTTAACTTTGTAAGTGGCATGAGTTTCAACTTGCCAATTCTTCTGTAAATCGGCGTTATCCATTATTTTTTTTTGGCAACTTCACAGTGCAATTCTGTCAATAACTAGGGAGGAAGGAAGACGTGAGGGAAGGAGAAAAGGCAGGAACCTTTTATCTGTCTTTCATAATGTAGAATTTGGAATCATCCAATAAAACAGATTGGCAACAGTTGTGGAATGGAGAAAAGGAAGTCTTTGCCCAGTGGAATTTGCTGCCATAAGAAAGGGACAGCCATAAATTTAGATATTGTTAAAAAGGAGATAAGATGTATTCATGCCAGGGTAAAGTTATCAGTGAGAATGAGTTTCAAGAGTGATTTGCTTCTCCAAGGACTGTCATAAAAAAAAATATGTCTCCTCCAAGTCAGGATTTGTGATGGTGACTTATGGAGAGGCAAGAGTCTTCTTCTGGAGCTTTTCTTCCATTTCCTGTTCTAGTGTACGGCCCTAGTACTCTCTGGAGATCTCCCATTCAGGTTTTGATCAGACTCAACCCTGCTTAGCTTCTCAGCCCTGACTACTGCCAGGTGCCAGAAGCATGCCACTCAGTGTCACCCTTTTTGCCCCATCGCTACTCCCAGTGTGATGGAATGGATGTCATCTCCTACCCATTCCCAGCCCATCACAAATGCATCCTGTGAATGTATTTTCCAGCTGCATTTCAGGTGTTTTCCAACATGAGATTTTTTTTCTTTCAAGCTGAGGACCACTGAAGCCCTTCACAATGTATGCTCTCATTCCTTTTGTTCTGATCTAGGGACTGCCCAAGCTCCAACTGTCTGTAGCACTTGGTCTGTCCCTATATGGACAGTTGCTGCCCTATATGGAACCCTATAATTCTGGGCTCTGGTGTTCTCAGATGGACTGCAGGTGCAATTTTTAAAATTATCTTGTTGATCCATTAAGTCATTGAAACTTCCTTGCTCTGAGTTTGTCTCCTCTAGCAGCTTATTAGTGTACTCAACCCTTACAACTCCCAGTGGATGATTCTTCAGTCTCTGCCCGAGCTAAAGCATGCTCTCCTTGCTCTCTTCTCCAATACATCCAGTATTGCAATAGCTTTATTTCCCTTTTGTTTTGCAATTTAAAAATAAATAAATAAAAGGAGTTGCAATATTGGCATAATACTACAAAGCTTCGAGAAATTGTAAGTGCTGCATCATTGAAGATTTTAAAGAAGAGATTGGACAGCCATTTGCCTGACATAGGATAGGGTCTCCTGCTTAAGCAGAGGGTTGGATTAGACGACTTCCAAGATTTTTTTTTTCAGCTCTGTTATCCTATTCTATTCTGTTCAAAACCCTTCTTGAATCTGTACACCTGGAGAGTGGGAGTAGAAAGGCATTGATAAAGTGCTTGCAGGAATTGAGATGGTCAAAGTGGGTTGGATAGGTGTAGATCTGTGTATTTACTTCTTGTTTGGAACAGGTCCTATGTTTGTCTCCATGGGTGCTCTCGTCTGCCGTCCCAAAGATGCTTTTTCAGGAGGCAACCGGACTTTCTTGTTTTTCTTTGAAGACGTTTCACTTTTCATCCAAGAAGCTTCTTCAGCTCTGACGGGATGGTGGGGGATGGAAAAATTTATACTCCTGCAGACAACTGTTCAGTTGCATTCTTTTAGCGAGTCATTAAAGCTACCTAGAGGCCTGTCTGTGTCTCCAGGATCACCTGAGTAGTGCAAATGGATGTGGAGCCTTCTTGGAACTGTTGAAAGGACTGTGTTGTAGTCTGGAGATAGATGTTGCTGCATCCCTCCCCCTCTGTTGAGAGAGGGCTGTTCAATTTTTACACAGATGGCCTCTTTGACCCCTCTTTTAAACCAGCGGTCCTCTCTGTCCAAAATGTGGACTTTGCTGTCTTTGAAAGAGTGGCCTTTGTCCTTTAAATGCAGATGGACTGCTGACTCTTGTCCTGATGGGCTTGTTCTCATTCTATACATTGCAGGAATATTGGAAAAGCTCAGGAGAACCTTCAACCAACACACACTTCAAATCTAAGAATACATTAAATCTCTACATGGGGCTACCTTTGAAAAACATTTGGAGGCTTCCGGTGGCTCCACCGGCGTCGCTGGAGTCTCTAACGTGAGGCTCCGATCTCTGTGTCAGTTAGCTGTCAACAACAGCGCTCACCAGCTGTTTGTTGCAGCGAAAAAACTCTTCTTCGGGCAAAGAAGGGGAGTAGAGCTTCAAGAGCCGGGTTGAGCCCTTCCAAGACCCCTGGAACAAGTTTTCAGGGGCAGAGAAGGTGTGCTCCCCAGGCACTTGAAATGCTCCTGCTCAGAGACGCTTCTGTCGGCTGACAGAATTAGACGCCGTGACCGCCTCTGCTCTTAAGATTGACTTACAAGGACTTTAAACAGACGGACTGAATACAGGAGTCTTTTGATTGTTGCAAGTATACTGTTATTTTGTTTCTGCCTTTGTATTTATAAGTTTTCTTGAATCAACAAAAATTTTTTCAAAATGGCGATCGCTTTCTCTACCTAGTGAAAGTGAAAAAAGTAAAGTGTGGATTGCGCAGGAAAATGAAAGTGAAATCTTTTTCCTCTTTCTAAAGAGAAGTTTGAGTGACTATTTGGATTGGACTTATTTGGACTTTAAAAGAAATTGATTTAATTGGATTTTAAAAGAAATTTAAAAGGGAGGAAGTGGCAATTTTTTTTTTAGCTATTTCTTTTCTTTTTTCTTCCTCTCTCCTTTTAATCATGACAACGAGACATAAGGCAGCAGTTGCTAAGGCGGCTATGCCCTCTCCAGGGCAGCTTGTAAAATCACAGTCTGCTCCTTTAGAGTCTCAAGAGCCTGCACAGCCTGCTTCAGAAATGATTACAATTAAAGATTTACAGACTGCTTTAACAGTAGCATTATCCCCAGTAAGTGCTGCATTATCCTCACTTAAGGACAGAATGGATAAAATGGATTATAAATTAGAGGAAAAGATGGCAGAACAGAAAAAAGATTTTAAAGCTATGACGGAAGTATCTAACCAGGAGATGAGACAAGACATTGTGGAGGCTATTAAGGGTGTCTGGGATTATACCATCGGTGTTGAAGAGAAATTAGAGAATATTGAACAGCAATTTGAAGAAAAATTAGAAGAAATTAAAAGTGATGTACAAGATCAGGCTACTTTGACACAATATCATCAGATGCAGTTTGCGGTTAGAATTAGGGGACTTAGAGAAGCCCCAAATGGGAACCAAGAGGATTTAAGAAAAATTGTTATTGAAGCTCTATCAAAATTTTTGGATGATTCAGTTGAGAATGTGGACTGGCAGATTGAACGGTTGTTTAGAATGAACTCACGTATCGCAGCACAAAGAAATTTGCCTAGAGATATTGTGATATATTTTAATACAAGAAAATACAGAAATTGGGTTCTTTCAACAGCCTACAATAAACAACTGAGTGTTGCTGGTCAAGAAGTACTGGTTTTGAAAGAGATACCTCCCAAAATGCTGAGGTTAAGAAAAGATTATGCTTTTTTGACAGAGGAGCTTAAAAGAAGAGAGATACAATATAGATGGGAGGTTCCAACTGGACTTTCTTTGTTTTTTAAAAATAATAGATATCGTCTGACTACTGTTGCTAAAGCAAAGGATTTCTTTGACAATATATTGATGGCTGATAGATCTACTTCCCCAAAATCTAAGAGGGCAATTTTGGTTAAAGATTTAGAATCATTGCAAATTTCGGAATCTCAACAACCTCGAATAATTCCTTCGACGGATATGGATAAAGCAGTTGAACAACCAGTGCAGCTAATTGATATTTTTCAACCTCTGGTAGCGGATAAGCCTAAAGATCCAAGGGGTGCACGTGAATTAATTCAAACCAAGCAAGCTGATCTGACATCTTTGGAAGCCATGGGAGCAAGGCCTAAGAGGAAGGAAGAGGTAGTTTCGGCCTTGCAGAAGCTTTCACGAAAAGATCATGTCAAATAAGTATTTGACATGGAATGTCAACGGTTTAAATTCTCCACAAAAAAGGAAGAAGATATTTCATTATTTGAAGCAATGTAAAAATGATGTAATCTGTTTACAAGAAACTCATATTAGAACTTTGGACCAGAAATATTTGATTAATAACAAATTGGGTACACACTTTGTGGCATCATCTTTAGACAAAAAAAATGGAATTGTTATTTATGTTAAAAATCATATAAAAGCTAAATTAATAGAAGCAGATACTCATGGAAGATTTTTAGCTATAGAAATTTTATTGGATGGGAAGAAAGTTTTGTTGGTGGGTATATATGCTCCAAACCAAAAACAAGGTATATTTTATAAATCACTGCATAGAAAGCTAACACAGTTGGATTATAGATCTTGTATTTTAATGGGGGACTGGAATGGAGTTCTTGATGCTGGTTTGGACAAGAAAAAGATCTTATCTGTTCCTCAAACGCGTTCAATATTGCCTAAATCTTTTTTTGATATTAAAGATGATTTTAATTTGTTAGACATATGGAGAGAAAGACATGGGAGGGACCAAGAATTTACTTTTTTCTCTGATAGACATCAATCATTTTCTAGAATTGATTTTATTTTAACTACGAGTGATTTTATGTTAAGTTTAAAGAAAGCTAAAATTTTACCTAATGTATTGTCTGATCATAACCCAGTTATGATGGAACTAAGGACTGGTCAATATATATGCAGATCCTGGAGACTTAATGAAAATTTGTTTAATTATGAAATGTATGTGGAAGAATGTAAAAAGGCTATCAAGGAATTTTTCAGGTTAAATTTGAATATAGGCTTACCAATAGAAACGGTGTGGGACGCTAGCAAGGCCCATATGTGTGGTATTTTAATTGAATTGAATGCAAGACATAGACGTAAACAAGAGGAAAAGAGAAGAGTTTTAGAAGCGGAGATAAAAAAGAAAGAGTTATTATTAATAGATAAACCGGATGATAGTAATATTAAAGAAGGGATAAAGGTTTTACGGAAACAATTTGATATTTTGATGACCGACCAGGTTGCCAGGAATATACAATATGCTAAACATAATACTTTTTTTAATGCTAATAAACCTGGCAGATGGTTGGCTTATACATTAAGGAAAAAACAAAAATCCCGTTTAATTGAGAAGGTAGAATATAAGGGGCAAGAAGTATTTCATCAGGATGCTATTAAGAAGGCTTTTCTAGAGTTCTATACCAAATTGTATGCTGAAGAAAAAGTTCAAGAGCAAGAGGTAGATGCCTTTTTACAAAATCAAAATGTTATGGAAATCACTTTGGAACAAAGAGATAGATTAAATGCTGTGATTAGATCAGATGAAATTATTGATGCAATTAAGCAATTGAAATTGGGAAAATCTCCAGGAACTGATGGTTTTACTACGATTTATTATAAGTGTTTACAGGAGGAAGTGGTCGAACATTTGAGGGAGTTATTTGTGAATATACAAGAGGGTGGTCGGGTTCCACCCTCCTGGAAAACGGCTAATGTTTGTTTGATTCCTAAAGAGGGCAAAGATAATGTTCAAGTAGAAAATTTCAGACCTATCTCATTGTTAAATACGGATTACAAGATTTTTGCAAAAATTTTGGCTAATAGATTAATGACAGTTTTGACACAGAGGATACACCCGGACCAGACTGGTTTTTTACAAGGGAGACAGATGAAAACCAATGTTAGACAACTTGTTAACATACTGGAATACTTGGATAAACATATTCAAGTGCCGGCTGTTTTAATGTTTTTAGATGCAGAAAAAGCTTTTGATAGATTGAATTGGACATTTCTGCAAAGGCTTGTGGTAAGGATGGGAATGGGGGACCAGTTTATTAATTCTATAACAGCTATATATCAGAAACAAACAGGACAGATTATAGTAAATGGTCAATTAACAGATTTGTTCAACATTGAAAAGGGTACTAGACAGGGTTGTCCCTTATCTCCTTTATTGTTTGTCTTAACTTTAGAGGTTTTATTGAATAGGATTAGAGCATCAGAGGAATTAAAGGGGGTACAAATTAGAAAACATGATTATAGATTATGTGCCTTTGCAGATGATTTACTTGTGACATTGACTCAGCCAATGCAATCGGTTCAGAGTTTGATGGAAATTATTCGAAATTACGGAAAAGTATCAGGTTTTAAATTAAATTTATCCAAGACAAAGATGTTGGTTAAAAATTTTGATAATAAATTAAAACAAGATTTGGAAAGAATAACGGGATGTGAGATAGTTAAAAAAGTTAAATATTTAGGAATTTATATAGAAGCCTCAAATGGTAAACTATATAAGAATAATTATGAGTTCTTATGGAGTAAAGTGCAAAAAGAAATGGAGAATTGGAAAAAACTACAATTATCTATTTTGGGTAGGATAGCCGCTATTAAAATGAATGTATTACCGAAATTTCTATTTTTATTTCAAATGTTGCCAATACTTAAAAAGGATGGGAATCTTGATGAATGGCAGAAAGGTATAAACAATTTTATTTGGGATGGCAAGAAACCAAGGGTTAAACTTAAAATCATTCAAGATACAAGAGAGAGAGGTGGAATGAAAGTGCCTAATTTCAAATTATATTATTATGCAGCAGTTCTAGTGGCAATAAGTGATTGGATTAATTTAACAAATGAAAGAATACTGAATATAGAAGGATATGGGTTAGTGTATGGGTTCCACGCCTATTTAGTTTATGATAAAAAATTGGATAGGGGTTTTAAAGAGCATATATTAAGAAACTCTGTGATGCGTGTCTGGAAAAAGTATTATTATAAGTTAAATGGTAAAATTCCTTTATGGACTGTTCCCAGACATGCAATACAGAGTGTGGGTATACAACAAATTCAAGACGTGGAGCCCTATGATAAACTTTTGAATAAAGAAGGGAATAGCTTAGAACTGAAATCACTAGATAGATTAAGGGAGGAAGGTATAGCTCATAATTGGTATCATCATGCACAACTTCAAGCCAGATGGCAAAAAGATGTTAAGATGGGTTTTTCTTTAAAGGATGAAAAACTGATTATACAAATTAGAGACCAAAGAGCAATGCATATTAAAAGAATATATGATGCTTTAATTGAAATTGATTCTGGAAAGGAACTAGTTAAAGATTGTATGATTAAGTGGGAAGGGAATTTTGGACATTCAATTAGGATGGAAACTTGGAAGAGAATATGGGTGAAAAATGTTAAGTTTACACAAGCTCAGCATTTAAGAGAGAATTTTTATAAAATGTTTTATAGATGGCATTTAGACCCAAAAAAATTGTCGCTTATGTATCCAAATCTGAAACCCAAATGTTGGAGATGCGAATCTATGGATGCAACTTATTTTCACATTTGGTGGACATGTAAAAAAATTAAGGCTTTTTGGATAAAAATATGGTGGATTCTTCAAAATATTTTGAAAAAGCGTATTGAGTTCGTACCACAGTTATTTTTGTTGGGTATAACAAAGGACTGTTCCACCATAGAGACTAAGTTGATCTTGAACTTGACTACGGCTGCAAGACTGTTGGTGGGTCAATATTGGAAGTCATCTGAAATACCATCTATTGAAGAATGGACATTAAAAGTTACCCATCTGGTGGAGATGGCTAAGATATCAGCGTACCTGAAGAACCACTCAAATGAAACATTTTTGATGGATTGGAAAAAATGGATTGATTATATGCAAAAGAAATATCAATTGAAAGAATTAGATATGATATATAGATAAATAGTTACTAAATAGTAGATTAGCGGGGTTTCTTGCATTTTTTACTCTGTATTCACTCCGGGAAGCCTGGGGGGGAGGGGGGAGGGAGATAATAAGTAATAGATTATGTTTCTCAACTGTAGTTGGGGATATTAAGGGAATAGATTTTTTCTTTTTTTTTCTTAGGGTGCTCGGGAAAACTCTACACCGCATTGGATGGTGAGGAAGGTGGTTTGGAGGTTAGGGGTTAGGATGTGGGAGGATGTGGTGGGGGGGGTTCCGAGCAGCTATTTGTATTGTTTGTTAAATTTGTTATTTGTCTGTTATCAGTTGAGTTATTATATTTCTGTGTTAAAATTTGTTAAAACTTTATAAAATTTAATAAAAATAATTAATAAAAAAAAAAAAAGAAAAACATTTGGAGACTTCAGGTAATGCAGAATGCAGCCACGCGAGCAGTGTTGGGCCTGCCCAGAAATGCCCACATTTCGGCATCACTCCGCGAGCTACATTGGCTGCCTATTGGTCTCCGAACGCAATTCAAAGTGTTGGTTATGACCTATAAAGCCCTACATGGCATCGGACCAGGTTACTTACGGGACCGTCTGCTGCCTCACGAAACCCAGCGACCGGTTAGGGCCCACAGAGTCAGCCTTCTCCAGGTCCCGTCAGCCAGACAGTGTCGCCTTAATAATAATTAAGGCAGAAGCTTGTCAAGGATAAAACACCCAGATACAAACTGAGCAACGTGGTATATGCAGTACAATGCAGTGAGCCATGTGCAGATCTATACATTGGGGAAACAAAACAACAACTTCATAAACGTATGGCACAACATAGGAGAACAAACCCATCAGGACAATATTCAGCAGTACATCTGCATTTAAAAGACAAAGGCCACTCTTTTGAAGATAGCAAAGTCCACATTTTGGACAGAGAGGACCCGTGGTTTGAAAGAGGGGGTCAAAGAGGCCATCTATGTCAAAATTGAACAGCCCTCTCTCAACAGAGGGGGAGGGATCTGACATCATCTATCTCCAGTCTGCAAAACAGTCCTTTCAACAGTTCCAAGATGGCCTCACACCCATTTGCACTACTCAGGTGACCCTGGAGACACAGATAAGCCTCCAGGTAGCTTTGACAACTCTCTAAAAGAAATGCAAATGAACAACTGACTGCAGGACTATAAATCTTTCATTCCCCAACATCCAGTCAGAGCTGAAGAAGCTTCTTGGATGAGAAGCAAAACATCTTCAAAGAAAAATAAGGAAGTCCAGTTGCCTCATGAAAAAGCATCTTTGGGATAACTATAACCTGGATGACTGAGAATCTCCATAGATACTCCTCTGCCATCCTTCCAAAGTATATCCAGAGGCTGGGCCTCCTGTATGTTTCTGCTTCTTCTTCCTACTAACCAAAAAAAAAAAAGCATTCAGTTATGAATTAGAGTCAAATAATTCTTACAAACATGTTTGGCAGCGCTACATGGAGCGCGTTATGGTAGCTGCAGGGTAGTTTGTGGACAATCATTTTGAAGGGCCTTCCAGTTGAGGAAAGATTCAAATGACACAAGATAAACCTGTGCAAAAGCCCTTCTGGCCACAGCTGACACTTGCACATAGCTGAACCCACCAGTTGCATATAAGTGTCAAATAGGGAAGTGCAATTCATCAAAGAATAGCAGTGAAAAAGGCCTTGATGCAAGGGGCCAAATAGGCATACCCCCCTCCCCCTTATCAAGATTGAGCCAAGTCTGTTCCTCTCCATACAGACCCAGAAAGCCTCCAGACGCTTGGGCTAATGCATGTCTACATTAGTATATGCCACCCTGCACAATTCAGTCCTGCCTCTCTCTACATAAACTTCCTTTGTTGGAGATTTTCTTTTCTTTTTTCTTTTCTTTTGTATTTGTGGAAGTTCTCAAGGTATTACATGGCTTTAAAATGAAAAACAGCCTTCCTACTACACTCTGGATAATAAAATGAATTATGAAGGACTTTAACTCTGGCTATCAGCACTTTAGAGCTTTCCAGCCAAATTTCAACAACTCTGGAATACAATGAATTACAAAGACTTTTGACACTCGGTGTCAGTAACTTTCGAGGTCTAGTGATTGGTTTGTAGTGACAAGTTCCTGCAGTTTGTAAAAGTGAAGCTTCTGTGGACTAAACAGTCAGGAGAAATTGACTGCATCTGTTGTCAGGATACATATCCACATGCACATGTTAGTCAAGATAGCAAATTACTTGAAAACACTGAGTGCACTATCCTATGTTTAAATAGATTACATTTATATAAAATCTTTTTGGCCAATTTGGCTTTAAAAAAGGACTGGACATCAACCAAAGTCAAGATATGGATGGAGGTGGCTCACTTTTTTGTTATTAAATATATGCAATTACAAATCCCAAAACTAGAGTATCCTTCCTCAGACACAGATGTGAACAGAGAGCTGTTTTGCTTTGCCAGTAGTCCTAGACCAGGGATCTGAAACTCGCAACGTCACGTGATGTGTCATGACGTATCACGGCTTTTTTACCATTGTCGGCAATGGGGTGGGCACGGTTTCGCTATGATGCATCTGGCCCATGGGCTGGCAGTTTGACACCCCTATCCTAGGTGATGTGTTGTTTGTGCATACACACTATACAGAGAACTGGGAAAATCCTTGAAGCAGTCATCTTGAGGTTTTTGTACTGGATCAATGTTTCAAGGAGTGATTTTTTTACCTCTTCTATAAGGAGTTCTTGACTTACATCCACAATTGAGCCCTAAATTTCTGTTGCTAGGTGAGACAGTTGCTAAGTGAGTTCTGCCTCATTTTACAATCTTTCTTGCCACAGTTGTTAAGTGAATCACTGCAGTTGTTAAGTTAGTAACTGAATCTAGCTGCCCCATTGACTTTGCTTGTCAGAAGTTTGCAAAGGTGTTCACGTGACCCTGGACACTGCCACCATCATCAGAAATATGAACCACTTGCCAGCATCTGAACTTTGATCCTGTGACCATGGAGATGCTGCAATGGTCATAAGTGTGAAAAATGGTCACTTTTTCAGTGCCATTGAAGTTTGAACGGTCACCAAATGAATATTTGCAAGTCGAGGATTACCTTTGAAGAAAAAAAAGCCTTCCAGATGCTTTGCGCAGCCCAGCGGTTCTCAACCTGTGGGTCGCGACCCCATTTGGGGTCGAATGACCATTTCACGGGGGTCGCCAAACACCGCAGTCCGCCATTTTTTCTCCATTTTTTCCCATTTCCCCTCGTCCGTCGTGTGCGCGCCGTGCATGTGCGATTCGTGCCATCGTGCCGCGCATGTGCATGCGCAGCGCAGGTCGGGGTCACACCGCGCATGGGCGGCGCAGGTGGGGTCTCGGCCTGAAAAAGGTTGAGAACCGCTGGCGCAGCCTAATTAGGACAGAGAAACCTTATTTGGCAAAAATTTGGTTTTCATTTAGCCCAATGATTAGGCTAAGCTTGGACTGTAGGCATTTTTTTCCCAGGGTTCCTTTCGACTGTAATCTTTTCCTTTCCTCCCCAGATACTCAGAAGCAGCTTGAAAGTGATACAAGATTGTATTTCCTTCTACCGATTCATTCAAGAATAAGGAGCAAAAATCACTGCCTTGCCATGATCGGCATCATTTCCAGCAGCAAAATTCACTTCTCACTCCTATTCCATACAGATCAACTTCTTCTTGTCTGCTACCTGCCATCTTCACAAAAGTCTAGCCTGAATGGATGTCTCTAGGCTCGAAGCATATCTAATCTTAAACCTACTTGGAGGACCTGCTAATAGAAAACCTGGCCAGAAGTAGTTTAAATCATAATGAACTGGGTGAGGATTAGGGTGGGGATTATGTTGAGCCAAAGTAGGACTAGTGCTGGCTCATTGCTCATCCTTCAGCTTCTTATCTTATCATTTCTTTTTTTTTTTTAGAAGAAGAAACCCCAGATATTCAGTATAAAAAGTGCTTGAAGGCTGGGAATGCTCAGGGCATCCCATACCCTGAGAAAAATGTATGGAACTTTTAGACAAATGTGTCCTTAGTATTTCTATTGAGTCAATGAGACTCATTCCTAAAATAATATTTGCTTAGGATGGTAACTGATCTATATGGCTAATGGCATGCAAAGTGTGAGGCAGAAAGGATTATTTGGTGGATTCTCATTGTTCTAATTTCATTTAATTAAAAAAAGTCATTTAGTTAGGATCTGAATCTTGACCTCGAAGAATTAATCACCAAAGTCATCTGTCTAAAATACAGGTGTTATAGCGTTGTTGCTATTATAACTGTAATAAGTGCCTGGAATCAGCAGAAGAGAAGAGATCTGGAGACAGCAAAAGAGAAGAGAGAGAACTGGAGAGAAAAATCACAAAGTGTAAAGACCTGCAAATGAAAATAAAACAATCGTGGCAAAAGAAAGCAAAGGAAGTACCAATACTCATAGGTGCCTGGGGTGCAATCCCAACAACTGGAGCATCATTCGAACAATGTTGGCATTGAGAAAGCCATAATCAGCCAGCTGCAAAAAGCAGCTTTATTCGAAACATCTTAACTCCTGCTACTATATCTTTAACATTGTCAGACATCCACATCTGCCTTTCCCAGGTCCTGGGAAAGAACTGGATAGGTGGGTAAAAAGGCCAAATCCAGTCTGAACATCTGGCTGATTCTGAGAGCAATTCATAGTATGCAGTCTGTAAGAGCCTAATCATGCTTATTCAACTATTTAGCTGCCCATCACACCCTGGTGATCTTGGTAGCTAGCATTTAAAAACACAATAAAATACCAGCATAAAGTAAAAACAACAAAGTTAAAAACTACTACAAACTGAACCACTTCAGGGGTTTCAACTAATTCTTCAACTTACATGTGTAGGGAATTATTATTACTATTAATAATAGATACTAATACTAATTATTAATTATTATTTGATTATTATTTAAATTAAAATAAAATTTAAATATTATTACTTAAAATACTTAATATTACTATTTAAGAGATCCTAATGTTGTAATTAAAACATCTCTTATCTTCCCAGTTTTGACCACCAAACAATAAGGAGAAATGGACAAATATATATGAATTTGCACACATCTCCATGACAAAGCTATCTAAAAACTAACAGGCTTTTTCTCTCACAAACAGATTCTAAAGATATCTCTCTCCAAATCATTTGAAATTTAACAAGTTTCATGCCCTCAGAAGAAGGGCTAACACAAATTTAAAATACAAAGGCGCCTATAGTTAATTTTGGATGACTATAATAATAAATGCTCAGGATAGGATGCTCAGTTTTCTACTTTCTGGTGCTTCAGAGTCAAGCCTGAATCATGGTGGACAGTGTCTGATTTTGTTGAAACTGAAATGAAATATTTTCTAAATTATTCAGTCTGGCCTTAACTAAATATTGTGCGTGAGAGCTGTGGTGGCACAGTGGTTACAATGCAGTATTACAGGCTAATTCTGCCAACTGCCAGCAGTTCGATTCCATCCTTCCAAGGTTGGTAAAATGAGTACCCACATTGTTGGGGGCAATATGCTGACTCTGTAACCATTATTATAAAACATTTTAAATATTTCAAGTAAAGAAGAACAACAATAAAACCCCTCCTCTCTTGAAATACTAGATATTACTGCTCTTGGCGTTTAATTAAAATATTATTTTGTAAGTCCTTGCTGCAGACATTATAGGACAAAAATAAAGAGAGCACAAACAGAAGAGGCGGAATGGCTGAAGTACACAAAGCTGCTTGCAGTAGTATTTCTGTCGAAACTAATCTAACCAGATTGAGATATTTTCAGCTGAATCCAGCTGAGGGTTATTCTCCCCTGCTCACACAACCATAACTGTTTCTGCAGCAAAGTAAAGCAGCTTGCTCAATTGCTTATTTTTGCATGAACAGACATATTTGCCATCCTCTAGTAATAAAGAAACACAAATAATTGTGCTGCTGTTTTTTTTAATGTCTCCTGATGGAAAAGCGCACAGAAATGAGGCTTAGTCAAAAGGAGGACACTGGACATCAGCCATTCCAATGGATGGCCCTATAACCCTGTGGCAGTCCAGTGCTCTGCCTTCATTGTTCAAGCCATTCACTAATGAATGTAATTCTTCACTACACAACATGGCCTGCAATAGTTTAGATCGCTTCTCGTAAGCAGTGAAACAATTGAGGAATGGACCTATCAATGGCTATTAGCTACACTTTACCTTTAAAATTAGACTGAATACTCTTGTAAGGGCAAGCAGACTGGGTGGCTGATTTGGAGGCAGTCACTTTCTCTCGGCGCAAACCTCCTCACAGGATTGTTGCTGTGGAAAAAATAGGTGGAGAAAGTAATATTAGATATGTTTGCCACCTTGAGTTATTTATAAAAACAATAAGGCCTAAAAAAATGACATTCATAAGATTGATCAGATCTGGATTGCAAAAATTGAGATTAACACTAGATGGTAGGAGAGAGATCACTCTAATAGTGTTCACCTACCGGTAGATTTTTGCAACTCAGAGCTGGTAGCTCTAAGCACCACATTTGCTGCCTGGTATGAACATCCCTGACTGGTACAACAGAAGTATGAAGCAGTTGGAATAATTTCTTCTGATTCATCCCAGTTTTTAAATCCTGAGCATCTACCAGCACATGTGCTTGATCTTTGGATGAGCCTCTAAAGTAAGCATGTGTCTTTGTGCCTGTGTGCACACCATAGTTTTTTAGCCAGCAGACAACATACCGGTAACTAAATCTCTGCAACTGCTGAGTGATAATCCTATAATCCAGGCTATCCCAAACAGCCAATATTAGCCACATGGTACAGCACCGCAATGTTTTAGGCGTCCTAATTACCGCAATTAAAAACCATTGAGAAGCACAGAATTATGCGCGCAGTGAACCTCCTTAAAAACTGTAACATGAACTTCTATAACATCTGTTTCTCCTCTCAGCTTTCTGGAAAGAGATTGCTGCTTGCTCTCTCTTTCTTTTTTTGCTTTTGTTTTTAATTATGTAAAAGATTCTAACTGTTGATTTATTACGCCCAGAACAAATTGTGTCTTTGGAACATGCTGCACTTCAATTACTTGGCTTAGTGTTGTCAATACATATGAAAGGCCCAGCAGTCAATTCACCCTCTGAATAGATAATACACCAACAATGTATTACGTTTAATATGGATTAATGTGAGTTGCTTCCCTCTGCATGTATGTACACAGGTACAAATAATTAAGATTAATTTCCACTAGATATAATGGCCTTCATTGTGCATGGTGCCATAAAACTCTTCTTTAATAGCTGTTAATTGGATGTATTTGCATTCATGGTGAAATCCTGATTAGTCTTGTTCCCTTATAACTCCCCCCCCCCCAACATCATCCACAGAGCTTTGTGTTTGGAATAAGATTTACAACAAGGGAGTTGCTGGCAGGCAATTCCGTTTGGGAGCCAAACACAGCTGCTAGGGATACCCGAAAAATAAATTGCAAAGTGCCGGAAGCTAAATGAGTGGAGGATCATAAGTGTGCTGCAAAAATCTGAATGACCACTAGATGGTAGCCAGAAATTACAGTTTTGTGGACTTTTTTTTGCAGGAGTCATAGATTGTCTGAATGTGGGATTCCTTGTCAAGCTATTAAAAAAGAAGGAAGAAGTGGGATTGATAACACAGTCTCTTACTATTGAGAGCCCAATCTTACTCTCAGCCATTTTTCAAATATATATATATATATATTTGAGAAAGGGCTGAGAGTAATTTTTATTAAAAATCGTCAGGATATAAAATACAAATGAAAATAAAGGTAATAGGCAAATGGGGAAGGGAAAATGGAGAAAAGAAAAATTTGTGGAAAGAAAAAAGTGTTAACTTCCAACTTGTTTTTAGCACAGTAGAATAAAAGTAATGAAATTACAACCCCCAACTTTTCATTTTTGCATACTTGGTGTATACTAGCCATTTCATAACAAGAAACTCACATCAGCAAATGCCGAAGACATTTTTTCCCTCTATTGAGCACGTTTTTTAAGTACAGTATACAATTGAGCCCAAAATTTCTGTTGCTAAGTGAGACAGTTGTTAAGTGAGTTTTGCTCCATTTTACAACCCTTCTTGCCACAGTTGTTACGGGAATCCCTGCAGTTGTTACATTAGTAATGTGGTTGTTGAGTGAATCTGGCTTCCCCATTGACTTTGCTTGTCAGAAGGTCACAGAAGGTGATCACACGACACCGGGATATGGCAACCATCATAAATACAACTCAGTTGCCATGTGTCTGAATTTGGATCGTGACCATGGGGATGCCGCAATGATCTTAAATTAAAAAAATGCTCATAAGTCACTTTTTTCAGTGCCGTTATAACTTTGAACGGTCACGAAATGAAGTATTGTAAATTGAGGACTACTTGTAGACTACTCACAGCCCTTTGAAGTAATCCAGGTCAGGTAAAAGAACTAAAAGAAATAGTAGAAGTCAATTTAGATGTATTTGTTTATTTTACTTTATTTCATTTCATTTCCATTTCATTTCGGAACTGCCTATGTCCCTCATAGAGGGATGCAGGGTAATATACAAAAACACATAAAAATATAAAAGCCTTATTAAAAAAAACAACTAAAAACAAGGATAAAATAATTAAAATTTAAAATATTATTGATTCAGGCTCTATTATAATAGTATCTTTAAGGCCTGGTATGTTTCTTCTTCCCTCCCTCTTATATCAAAGACAGTCAAGAGAGTTTTATGTTGTTTTCTTGTTTTCCCAGACTGAGCTGGTGGTCTCTGAATATCTTCTCCCAGATCTTTTCTGAGTTTTTTTTTTTTACATCTATGGATTTTACTTTTACTAAAAGAATCCTTGACTGTACCACTTGTCTCCTCATTTTGCACTTTCTTTGGAGTTTTACCTGCAACTTTTAAAGTGGGGGGAAAGACCCTCTAATACTCTAAAAGCCCTGATGTACTGATAGTTATTAGGTATGATCGATGGAGCCTCCATCTCTAAATATTCATAGCTGGAGACATTTTTGAAAAGTTATGTGGCTTACTTTTAATGCTGCTCTGATTTTTGGAAATATCACGATAGTCACCACTGGAAAAAGAAAACTAATTTAATTGGGTCTCGGCCTGATTCAGAAGGCCTTTCTAGTACTCTTCCATTTTCAAACCAGAATCTGTAGAGAAAGAATATATTATGTCATTCCCAATGCATTTGGGGACTATGTTTTAAGAGCTATAAATGTTAATAAACCAAGCAATTGAAATATGCTCATCTCCCTCTCTGACAATCTTCTCAGATAATTCTCTTCACAGATTAAACATTAGACTTCTGAAGAAAGGTTAAACTCAGAAGTTTGTTGTCAAGCGCTGGGGAAATCAGGAGATTCTGGCAGTTCAAATAAGTATAAAGATTTATTGCAAGCTTAAGCTTTCTACAAGAATCTGGCCAACTAAAGGTCAAAGGAAATGAGTGGAAGATAAGAGAGGAATTCAAGGTGGGCTGGACTTAGATCTCTTGTGAATGCACAGGGACTCATGACTTATGATGCATTTGACCCCTCCCTCAGACTCAGCCTGGTCATCCCCTACAGTTGTATCATGTATTAAAAATAGGCGTACTCCTCATATTAAATATCCACATGTTCACAGTGATACCTGGACTAGGAAACCTTATACATGGACAAGTCAAGATGCATGGTTTCTCATATAATTGGGAATCTTGTAAACTGAAGACAAACTGCCCAGTTATATGAGAGTCTCAGAGGCTAAAACATATAATGAATGGTTGCAGGAACTGGGTATATCTAGTTTTATGAAGAGAAGGACTAGGGATGACATGATAGCAGTTTTTCTATATTTAAGAAGAGGAGGACAACTTATTCTCCAAAGCATCTGAGGGCAAGACAAGAAGTAATGGATGGAAACTTATCAAAGAGAGATCCAACCTAGAACTAAGGAGAAATTTCCTTATAGTGAGAACAATTAATCAGTGGAACGGCTTGCCTTCAGAAATTGTAGGTACTCCAGCACTAGAGGTTTTTAAGAAGACATTGAAAAGCCATTTGTCTGGAATGGCATAGGGCCTCCTGCTTGGGCAGGAGATTGGATTAGAAGATCTCCAAGGTCCCTTCCAACTGTTATTTTGTATTCTCTGCAAATTCAACTGCATTGGAGATGGCCTTTTGTAATTGCTTAAGCTCCTGAAAGAACTTCTACATGGCCACTGTTTTCATCTCCAAAGTCTCAGAATCAAATTTCCACTGTCCCAATTGCTGCCAATGCTAATAATGGTACACAACATCTGCCAATCAGTTAATGCCCTACCTCACCTCTTATCTTTATCCTTTTGCTTGTCCAGAAAGTATTTCCCCCCTAATTTGGACAATGTGTCTTTCCACTTTTCTGCATATTTTAAATAAATGGTGGAAAGGAGGTGAAGGACCTCCTCTTGATTGGGGGGGGGATCCAAGGAGCTGAGAGATACAATGAGGCAAAAAAAAATTCCTGCCAATGGTAACCCACTTTTCCCGTCAAAACAGTGTGAAACATTTTTTTATTGATTTCTCCTGAGCTACAACTGAGCTGGAAATTAACTGCAGGAGAGTGATAATGTCTGATAAGATAATGGCAGAATGGTTTCCTTGGAGTTAACTAGATACCAGAAAAAAGTAAAGGAACAGAAAAGAATTGCATTTGAGGTCTCTTCCTCAAGTTGAATGGAGTAAAATGCTAGCTAGAAACTGGGAGACAAGGTCACAGTGGGCAGTCCTTCAAGGAGGAGGAGGAGAAGGGAGGGAGGGAGGGAGGGAGGGAAAAGAAGGAGACAGACAAGCAAAGAATAATCTTGCTGGAAGTGAGGGAAAGAAAATGTAACCAGGCTTCCTGAATGTAGTGAGGAGATAAAAATGTTGAAATGTATGTTGCATTGGGGATGCATGCGGTCCAGAAATGACATCTTGCTGAGACAATTCTAAATCAAATTTCAATGATGTATATTAAAGTTACAAATAATATTCTCATTTAGCAGGAAGGGGGAAATGACATATTTTGCAATCTCTCTAGTAACATTGCAGTTCTCAGCCAGCTGGTTTGTGTTCTTGATAAATGTATATATTGTTGGAAGAAAAATCTTCATCAGGGCTCAGCCCAAGCCAGGAATAAACAAAATGGAAGCTGCTTTAGAAAGAAGGTTCTTGTTTATTTAGTTACAGAACCAGACAGAAATGTGGTTCTGGGGCAGCTGATCACATGGATCTGGGAGTGGTGGGTTTTTATACCTTCCTGGGCTTTGGTGTTTGGACTTGTTCCTGTTCCTGTGCCATGAACTTTGACCTGAGCTTTTGAGTGTGTCCTTTTAGCATTTTGATGGTGGTGGGTTAATCCTATCATGTCCTAAAGGTCATTTTTTGCTTACCCAGGGCTGTGGCTAATGGCTATGTCCTGTGGTGGATTTTGGGGTGAGGGGTTGCTGGTTCTAATTCTATCACTCTGCTATTGTTAGGTATCAGTTTTGCTGCAAGGGATTTCAAAATATTTTGTCTTGAATTGGCTTCTTCCTGCTAGTATTTGCTCATGGGGCCTCAGTCTTTCTGAATGGGATTATCAAATCTGCATTTCTACAGAGCTGGCCTGCTTGGGGCTATTAAGAAAAACTGGGCCTGCTTTTATGCCTTTAAGGTCCTTTGGGGAAATATAATATTCTGCCTTTTTAATATTCCCCAAAATATTTCCTTCTTGGGTGTGTGTGTGTGAGAGAGAGAGACATCCCACAATACTAATAGATTTATACATCACTCCTGGTAACCAGGAAGTTATGCCACCAGGCCAGAGGGTCACAATTTCCCTTGGATTTGAAGACTAGGACAAACATTCTTGAGTATCTTCATTTGTATGAATGAGATGCCCACAAAATGTCTTTCCTAGACCTTGTCCAGTTATCATTATCAAACAAAACAATAAAAAGAAAGTTTTAAAATAAAAAAAACAACAAAAAATAATATGCAAGAGACAAGACAAATTACTAGAGTTAAAATGATAGATTATCATATGTATCTTTAAATGCCCAAGAAAAATCTTAATGTGGTGGAAAAGAATGTTGGCATCACCCAAGCTTTTGTGTAAAAAAACAGGGAAATATCATTTCTTTCTCAAGTACTTGTTCCTAAACATCTGGATATTGGTGGAACAATATTTTTTAAAAGAAGTTAAAGGAAGAAGGCAGACTATAATTAATATTCTGTAATGAACTATCTGAATAAGAATGGCTAGTGGACTATATGTCCAGCCCCATTTTTATCTTAAAATATTTTTGCTTTCTTTTCATTTTTGTTGTCCCATCTATCTATTACCTCCTTCCACTCTCACATTTCAATTTGCTATATACCAATTGCATATAATTGGTATTATGTTATTATCTTTTTAACCATGATAATTTGATAATGTCAGATCAATCTTGTATTAGAACAAAATCCTGTAAAGCTGCTTTGAATGCTTTTGTGTAGTAAAGCAGGATATAACAATTTGAATGATAAAAAAAAGAATAAACTAATTGTATTTTTAAACTCTGAGAGTTAAAGGAATGTTTTGCCTAAAACAGAATGGTGTTTTGTTCCTTTCCTTTGCAATAAAAAAATAGTTGACATAATAAAAGAGTGGCTTAAGAAATAGTCTGTTTCTTATTCAAGTAGCCCATAATACTTTTTCTAAGTAGACTAACCTTTCTTACTGTAACTTGGAAGATGCAATTTGAATCCTCCTGGTGATATTAGACTGCCTGTGTGATGAAATTTGTGGTCTGTATCATTTGGACAGAACCAGGCAGAGGAAAGTATGGATTAAACAAGATATCAAGTGTGTTCTTAACATAAATATATTAACTCTCTCCAGAAATAACTCCAGTAAGCATTGCGGTACATCTAAAGCATTTCCCAGAAATCCCATTTCCCAGCGATATATTTGTTAAACACTCATGTCAGGCTTTTTCTCTTCTTGGCAAATAAGAAAGAGATATAAAACGTATGTTTTACCAAATGCATGAAGGGCTGGGAAAGAAGGACTTCAGTTGAATGTATGAAATATGACCTATATAATCCCATCAAGGAGAAACAGTACTGGATGATTTGAAGAAAGGCAGCAGATGAGTATAAAGCAAGTGGATAATGCAACAAGAAGCACTTGAGTGTGCTGACAGATCGAGTTGAAAAACTGACAAGGAATGCAGAAATCAGGAAACTGGGGGCCAGTATAATAGAATGCAGAAGATTAAAAAAAAAAAAAGCTACCCAGGAACAATCATATATAGATACATCATCTTTCTCTCAGGAAATAACTGAGAATAAATATCTATAGAAAATTATTAGGCTAAAATCAGGCGGAATGTCTCATCTAAGAGCTCTAAGGATGTTTGGAGGTAATTATTTACTTTATATGCCTCATTCCTCCAGGGACCCTTCATCTTGCTGAATGTCCCAAAGTTGCTTTGCCAAAAGGTAACTGGACTTTCTGTTGTTTTTTCCTTTGAAAACGTTTTGCTTCTTCAGTTCTGAAGAAGCTTCTTGGATGAGAAGCAAAACATTTTCAAAGGGGAAAACAAACCGAGAAACTCCAGTTGCCTTTTGGAAAAGCAACTTTGGGACAACCATGATCTGGATGATTGAGAATCTCCATAGATACCTTGTCGAATGTATTTGTTTGGGTGTAACTTCATAGGCTAGAACAGGGGTAGAATTCCTGAGTCATAAAAGAGCCAAGGTTGCCTACCTCTGGGCTAGAAGGAACACTGTATCCACAATCATCACATTTAGGAGGACAATTGTCGTTTCTGTTAAGTTTAATTACCTGGTTAAAACTACAGGCAGACCATTTATTTAGTGCAGCGGTTCTCAACCTTTTTCACGCCGAGACCCCATGCGCGGTGCGACCCCGACCTGCGTGACGTGACCCCGACCTGCGCCACGCATGCGCGGCGCGACGGACCGAATCGCGCTTGCGCGGTGCGTGCGCGACGCCCCGAACCACGCATGCATGGTGCGACAGGCCGAATCATGCATGCGTGGCGCACGCGCGATGGCCCGAACCGCGCATGCGCAGCGTGACGGCCCTAACCGTGCATGGGTGGCGCGCGTGCGACGGCCGAGGGGAAATGGAAAAAAAAATGGGGGGGGAAATGGAGGACTGCCGTGTTTGGCGACCCCCGTGAAACGGTCGTTTGACCCCAAATGGGGTCGCGACCCACAGGTTCAGAACCGCTGATTTAGTGACTGTTCAAAGTTACAATGGCACTGGAAAAAAAATGACTGCACTGAAAAAAATGACATTACCATTTTTCACATTTATGACCATTGCAGCATCCCCTGGTACATGTGACCAAAATTCAGTCACTTAACAACTGACTCGTATTTATGACTGTTGCAGTATCCCGGGGTCATGTGATTCTCTTTTGTGGCTTCTGATAAGCAAAGCCAACGGGGAAGCCAGATTCACTTAACAACTGTGGCAAGAAAGGTGGTAACATAGGGCAAAACTCACTTAAACGTTTCGCTTAGCAATATACGTTTTGGGCTCAATTGTGGTCGTAAGTTAAGGACTACCTGTATGTTCTTTCTGCATGTGGACATGTACTAGAAATAAACACCTTCCTAAAAGAATAGGACATGGCCCCTAGCAGGCACCATATGTCATATATCAAGTATGTGCAACAGAGACTTCAAGGTTTCATGCATCGTACCCTTGCGAAAGAAGCAAACAGTTGTAGCAATTATATTCAAATGCATTTGAAGAGACATTTAAAGAAAAGAAATTGCTGGCTGCTTCTTTACTATGTCTCTGCTTATTTTTCATAATGTCTGTCCCATGGCCTAATGCAGCCTTCAGCTCCCTGCCCCGCATAAGTATGGCAAATTTGTCATAAATAGGGCGTGAATCATTTTTTTTGAAAGGCACATGTAAATAACAAATGGAAACATTTCAAAATGCAGCTGCAATTTCATCAACACTATACAGACATGGAGTCTAACTCTACTGCAAACAGGGAAGAATGCTTAAAATGACCTTACCGTGGAATCAAGGCTGTGTATGACTCATTTCTTCAGAATACATGGAAAAAAGATTGCCAGATGTAGAACCGGTATGTGGGGTTCATACATGCTAAGCTACACAGTTTATTAAATAAATCAGACAAAGTTCATATAAGGTACTATGTTAAAAGTAAACATTATGGTTTAGTTAGTGCACTGTGACAAAGTCATAGAATCTTTTATATGTGACATTAACTTGGAAATAACAATCTGGAAGATAATTACATCGCTTGTTTATGAGATCCTCCTTTGCTGTAACTTGTTCTATTACTGGACAAAGAGAAAGAATTATATCCTATACCCACTTATATCCACAGAGTAAGCAAATCCAAGTGTGCATTCTGTTGCATGGGCAGATTTTCACTGTTCTATGAGACAGAGAGAGAGAGGGAGGGGTTCACGCTGGTCTGGAACTTGGTAACGCACATAAATTACAGTAAAATTGATGAAATGGATACATGCCTTCCAAAGTCTTTAAATGCTATCACAAAGGCCTTACTTAAGCTAGATAAATAACTCTGCAATCAACATAATTTAAAGATGATGATGATGTTATCCATTCAGTCCTGTCCAACTCTTGGGGATTCTGTGGGCCAGGTCTCTCCACATCTTCTGATCTTGCTCTACTCCTCTGACTTGTTCTATGCTCTGGCTGGTTGTCAGCTTTGATAGCTGTTTTTAAATGACTTTTGCTGGTGTAAAATCTCCACTACATTCTGTGTGATTATCATTCTCAGAGTCACCTTGAATCATGAGATGGGTGGCAAATAAATTTAATAATTAAAAATTGATAATAATTGTAATTTCTATCCATCCATTAATCCATTCATCCCATAATTGTAAGTATCTTTGATCATCAAATGGTGAGCAGTTTTAAAAATGTCATTCTTATATGCACATGAATTGATGTAGTAGTTACACTAGGACTGTTCCATGCTAATTATTTATGTTTGATCAAATCTAGAGAACAGATTTGCATGTTACTGTTTATCTCTGCTTTCCTTTTTCTTAAGCATTGAAAAGAAGATTTCTCCAGATCTCTGGATTTAAAGACCAGCCAGGTAAAGCTGTAATATCCATTTTGTTTCATCTGATCATTCACTCATGTTAAGTGTACTTTTCATAATACATTTTGTCTCCAGCCCTATGGCTAGGAAGGCTGAAACAGTTTCATGTATAAATAAATGTGATTTTATGTATGTGTGATTGCTCAGACCAAATACTCTATGAAAATCCATTAATATTTATTTCGAAAAAGCACAAAACAACACACACACACAAACAAATTTGAAGTGCTTCCAGTGATTTAGAAAAGGCCATCCATAAATCCATGTAATTGAGCTGACAATTACCTTAATCATTATTTTAATCACCTTACTATTTCCAACTTTGAAATATCCCCCTAGTTCTGTTCCATGTATTTCTTCAGCCTCTCTCAGAGCCAAGAGAGTTAAAACCAATATTTGTAGATAAAGAGGTAAACATATTTATATTCAGTGTTTCACACTTTATGCATATGTCATGCAGTGAATAGTTTTAGAGGTATGTTTGTACTATCTCTCCAGAATTTTTACAGTCTGTGGGACACAAAATCTCTATAAAGTGACTTATTGAAATAGAGGCAGATTGGTAAAACTGTTCCTCTCATATGAACTGTGAAGAATGATCCTCTAAATGAAATCAGGAAGGAACTAGACAGAATCTTGTTTAATGGTGTGACAAAATGAATCACTACTATTCCAAGCATCCATCACTGCTAAAAGGGGACCACAAATGATCTGTGAACTACTATATATTGATTACTCATGTACTACAAGTGTCGGATTTAATGTTCACAGACCATGGAAAGGCGGCAGGGACAGATGGTGCCTTAACTCTTCTCTGATAGATTTTAATGGTGAAATATTGATTTCTATCTGGCCAAGGCCTGCTGTTAGGGGCCAAAGTCATTTGTTGGGTAGAGCTGGACACCCAGCCTGCACGGAGCAATCAATCATTTTTGGCAAGGCAGGTGAAATTCTGAACAGAAGCACCTTGGATTCCCAAAGTGGTATCAAAATGCAGCCGGGGGACCCACAGGCACACAGCCCATGCATACGTATGCACACACATAAACACTCAAAAAGAGAGAGTCTCTTTCTGAAAGTGGGCTTGTAAAGCATTATTAATGATAAGACATGTTTACTGAGGAGAGCCACAGCGAATCGGAGCCGACATGGAATAGGCTGGGAGGCTCAATGAGAAAATGAGCTTCTTGCTAAAAGGGACTATATTTTATTTAAACATCTGTCTGGGGCTGAGAACGCAGGTAATCTGTTGTGTTACAAGCCACTGGCTGTTCTTGCCATCCAGAGAGATAACACTGAGGAGCTAATAGGAACACATCAATCACAATCAGCCGGCAATTCCAGCGATGTCTTCTGTTTCTCACTCCTTTTAAAGTTCCTTAATAACGATGATAACATAGTTCAGAGCTGCTGAGAAGCTTTTCTCCCCTCCCAGAGAGAGTCGAGTTGTATTCATAAAGTAAATAGCCTGCAAAGTCAGCATCTTACTCCTGCTGCCCGGAGAGGAGCCATGGGAAATGGTGCAGGGCAAAAAGTTGACACTGGTGTGTCATGGGGATGGATGGACACAGTGGTGTATGTTTGTGTGTGTGTGTTTGTGCATACTCTGTCATAAAGCAGGAACATCAACCTCTTTTCTGCCAGCAATACCTGCTAACTCCATTTCTCCCTTAGAATAAAATGCTCTGTTGACTTTTGCAAGCATTCCTAAGAGAGCCTCCGCAGTCTATTATTAGTTTCAAGATAAAGTGAATCCTAGAAAACTCTAGGATTCAGGAGACAAATTTATTTATTAGATTTTTATCTTGCCTTTATTAACTTTATAAGTAGATCAAGGCTGCAAACATATCTAATAATTCTTCCTCCTCCTGTTTTCACAACAACAATCCCATAAGGTGGGTTGGGCTGGCAGAGAGTGATTGGCCAATCAGTGTTTCCGTCAAAAGGCAAAATGATGCATTGGGATGCAGCTCCCACCCCTTTGCTGATGAGCTCATTTAGTCTGACGTTATTCACAGTGTTTTCAGGGCTATCTGAATCAAAGGTATCGTTAAGCATTAAGGGCACCCGTGATTCAAGGGAGGGCATATAAGGACCCTTAATTTTCCACGCTTGCCTGAGTGATGATAAAATAATAAAATAAAATAATAAAATAAAATAAAATAAAATAAAATAAAATAAAATAAAATAAAATAAAATAAAATAAAATAAAATAAAATAAAATAAAATAAAATAAAATAAAATATAGCAGAAACTTAAACATTAATCTGCAAAGAAGACCTTTTGGCAACACTGCCACCTGATTAGTACCTGCCCTTTCTTGTCTATCATTCCTGCTACTTTGGAATCCTTTTTTTTTTTTCTGTTCTAATCACAACATGAAAACTGAAAGGTGACACATACAACCATTAGGAGGGAAAGATGTATTTCAAAAATAGTGTATTGTTTTACTATCATGGGTGGTCCTATTCCATTCCTTTGGCTTTCTTATTAGCTTTTCATCTGGGCCTGGATGACTAGAGCCCCCACCCCCCACCCCGATCCTCAGTTCAAGGAAAGCCTCTGATGAGCAAGGATCACCCCTGAGTTTCTTTACCCTCTGTTCAAAGAGGAAAGGGATAACTCTAGCAACCTGCCCTTCTGTCTAGATGCCTAGGTTTGGGAGCCTGCACAGCACTGCGCCTAGCAAAAAGTGCAAGATGAATAGCCCTAATGCGATGCGGTCAGCAAGGTGCTCCAGCAGAGGCGCCTGCGGCCAAGGATGCTTTTTTCCGTTTTAGATTATCTTGCTTATCTAATGATTTTTGCTTCACTGCCCAGCTCGATTGTGTTCACTATGTCGGCAGGCTATTAAAATGTCAAGGTGCACTGAATTGTTGGTATCAAGGCGAGAGGCCTTTCCAATCATCCTGGGTTTTGCAGGTTGCATAAACGGGAGGGGGGAGGGGCTCGTGATAACTGCAGGATGGTTGGAGAAAAAGGTGAGAGATGTCCCTCCTTGGGGGAGAGGGCTTGGTTTCCCTGTGAGGGCAAGTGGAAGCCATTGTACCCTCCTTTCTCTCAGGTCAGGGGAGGGAAGAGGCCAGAAGTCACAGCTCCTTCTCTTTGGGGGCTCCACCATTATCGCAAGCCAGGCAGGAGGGAGATAGCAGTACGCTAGGATGCATCATCTGGCAGGGCAAGGAGTTGGTGGGAAATGCCTTGGGCCTGTCAAGGCCTGCCTTAGGGTTTGATAAGAAAATAAGTTCCCAATCCTGCAGGAATAAAAGCCAGAGATGCTCTGGTATCATAATATTGAACCAGGCCTGACAGGATGACACAAATTCAGTTTATTTGGAGATGGGGATCGAGGGGAGGGAGACCCCTCACTTCTCTCCACCACCTTGTTCATATAATTGCAGGGCAGTTTATTACACAGCGGTACATCAGATATTGCTAGGAATCGATCTTTTTCTTTCCTCTCCTCATAAAGCACCAGCTACTTCGCTGGAGAAGGAGAGGGGTGCGTCAAGGCTGGCAGCTCCCTGGATTTACTTCTCTTGTTCTATTTTGCTTAAATCATTCGGCAAATATTTTTGCTTCTTTCTTGGAAGGCACAGGCCTCCCCCGCTTTTGTTTGAAATAGATGGCTTTGCTGGTGGCAGTAGGGAGGGATAGAGGTGAATTTTATTTGTGGCAGAGAGAGTTTTGTATGTTAAATAACTACATCAGCATCAAGGATCATTGACTGGCTGGGATGTTATTACTAGTATAATATGTTTATCATTTTCACTACCTCTCTCTGTCTCCGCCTATCTATCTCTATGTATCAGTCTTTCTCTTGTCCCTCTGCCCCCTATTTCTGGCTAGACCCAGGTGGTCCCTGGCAACATTAAAACTTGTGGACTCCAACTCCCAGAATTCCCAGCCAGCCATGTTGCATGAGTTGAAGTCTGATTTTCCTGATTTTAGTCTGGAATCTAATACTTCAGGACAAATGCTGCAGAATGGTTGTCTAGCCACCCTGCAGAGACTTGACTTGAAATTTTCTGTAGGAGAAGTTCAAATATCCAAAACTTAGGGTTCCAGGCCACTGAAATGATTGGGAGGGATATAGTCTTGTGGAAAATGAAAGGACTCTTACGAATTCCAAAGGGTTTTAGCAGAGAGATTTATTGCTCAGGTTCAGAAGCAATAGCAACAAGCAATTCTGAACCCCGAGGGCAGGTTCAGATTTCAGTTTTATACCTTCCTTTTCTTTTCTCAGGAACAAAGGAATACACATTGTAATACATTAGGTTCGTTTCTCACAGGTATACAATGGAGAGTTTGCTACATACATTGTATCCAAGTGCAACGTGCATTAGGTTAGTCACATACTACCGGTATTAACACAGCACTATTCCAGTAATTATGCAGACACATCATTATTCTAATGATTGTTCATTATTCCACATTAATAGGAGTTCTCCATAGGACAAAACCCTTCAAAATAATATGATCAAAGTAAAGGAACATAATACGGAATAGCAACAGTTAAACACAAGGAAGATTAATTATGCTCATATGCTTCATATACAGGCAGCCCTAGACTTACATTCATTTAGTGACCATTCAAAGTTACAACTACACTGACATATGATCGTTTTTCACACTTATGATTATGACCATTGCAGCATCTGACTAAAATTCAGACGCTTGGCAACCACCTCATCTTTATGACGATTGCAGTGTCATGGGGTCATGTGATGACCTTTTGCGATCTTCTGACAAGCAAAGCCAATGGAAAAGTCAGATTCACTTAACAACTGTGTTACTAACAACTGTAGTTGTTAACCACTTAACAACTGTGGCATGAAGGGTTGTAAAATGGGGCAAAATGTACTTAACAAATGTTTCACTCAGCAACAGAAATTTTGGGCTCAATTGCGGTTGTAAGTCGAAGACTACCTGTATTTTTAGGCCATCCACTTTCCTCTCCTGATTAATTGTTCATAATCCTTTAGTGTCACTGCAGCCATGTACACCATAGATCAGGGGTGGCTCAGGAATTCTGGGAGTTGAAGTCCACAAGTCATAAAAGAGCCAAGGTTCCCCACCCCTGCCATAGATATATCCTATAACAGCAGACATTCCTTTAAACAGGTACTAATTTAGAGACTTAGTATCTTCAGAAATTAAAAATCCTAATTGTTTCTCTGGGAAAGGATAGCATGAATCAATGCTTCTACCTTGTATAAACATTCTCTTACATCAATTTTTGCATATGTAAGGAAGAATTAGAAGAGTGTTGTCTACATTGACATTTCAAAAATTACGACAGACCTTGTACTGCAATTCCGAAATCAGATATTCTGCTGAATGAGTTCATTTATCCATTTGTAAAGCCACTCAATTTGGCTGCGTATCTGAACAATTTTGGCAGTCTCAACTACCTTTCACTGCAGTTTTTTAGTCTCTTTCATTTTTCTGAAGGTGTTTCATTGCCCCATCCTTCTGTCCTTTACACTATCATTAATCACTGGACTAATGTGACACTAATCATTCCCAAGAAATCAAATTTAATGATCTACATCCAACCTACATTCAGCTTTATCTTATGCTTGCACGTGGAAGGAGGAGAACCATGTTAGTTTATGGTGGCAGAAAATCAGAGTGAGCATTCCTCAAATGTCCTAGTCTTATTTTGCATTATGGAGAACATGTGATAATTATCTTTGATAAAACTCCTGCCAAAATCAAATTGAACCTCCTCACTCTTTCTACATTGGTTACAGAAGACTATTTAACTTATTTCTGATATTCATAATCTAACCTCATATTCATAATCTAATCTGGCAGAACAAGGATGTTTTAAATCAGGAGTGGGCAATTAATTTTCCCAAAAGGCCACATGACAAACTGGGACTGTTGTGGAGGGCAGAACCAATAGGGCTGTGAAGGTGCATAGGCATGCATGCACAAACCTATGTAAAATTGGGGGGAAAAAGTGCAATTGTCTTCAAAATAAAAGCAATCTACACAGTCTGGACAGGGACAGCCAAAGGGCTGGATGTAGCCTTGGGGCTGTAAAATGCCCAGCTCTGTTTTAAACAAATAAATAATTTGAAAAAGGAAATAGTCACTGTTCTGGAGAGACAAATTGCAGAATTAAAATTGTCCTATTGCTACAGTGGGCAGGAGAAGATGAACTACAGTATACTAGCTAAACTATTGTAGAGCTGGACATTAAGACATTTTTTGTGATTTATATACAGTATTTTGGCATCCAGATGGCACTGGATTTAGATTGTACCCAGAATTTCTTAGAATAGCTAGATGCCACTGTTTGCTGGGCTGTATGTTTGTCTTCTTTCAAACCTTGTAGCTATCCTTCAATTGAGATGTGATCTTTGAACACCTACAAACATTAAGTACAAATTTAAGGAAGCTTTCAATTGGAACAAACAACGAAGTAGTAGTAAGTAGTTATAGTCTTTATATACAGTAACATCTCAATCTGACTCATAGCCATTCCCTTTTAATGATAATTTACTACTTAGCATTCCATTTTGACCTCAGCTGCCAATCTTGTTCTTTTCCATGACAGTTTTCTTGGCAACTATAAAATTCAATTAGAGTTGCTTAGTACTTCCTTTTTGGAAAGTAATTTAACTATAGTTATTAGCTGTTATCCACAAAGCAAAGCTTAACTGGAAGAAACTGGAGTCTTTGCACATTCCCTTCCTTCCTTCCTTCCTTCCTTCCTTCCTTCCTTCCTTCCTTCCTTCCTTCCTTCCTTCCTTCCTTCCTTCCTTCAGATAGGGCGGCCTCCGACGATGAGGGAGGTGGGCCGGGTGGCGCGGGGGGAAGCTCCATTGTTGAGGGCGGCCGGGGCGGCCTCCGACGATGAGGGAGGTGGGCCGGGTGGCACAGGGGGAAGCTCCGTTGTGGAGGCCGGTCGGGGTGGCCTCCGACGATGAGGCAGGTGGGCCGGATGGTGCGGGGGGAAGCTCCGTTGTGGAGGCCGGCCGGGGCGGCCTCCGATGGTGATGGATGTGCGCCAGGTGGCACGGGGGGAAGCTCTGTTGTTGAGGGCAGCTGGGGTGGCCTCCGACGGTGAGGGAGGTGGGCCGAGTGGCGTGGGGGGAAGCTCCGGTGTGGAGAGCGGCCGGGGGCAGAGCACAGCTGGGCAACCAGGAGGCGTGGGGATCGGCTCAGTACCGCAGCTCAGCTCAGCCAGCAGCGGCGGAGCAGCCCAGCGCCAGCGCCAGCAGTGGCCCAGACCCAGCTCGGCTCAGACCGGCCACCCCCGCCCCCATACCCCTGCCTGCAGCTACCCCGCCACTCACCCTGCGCAGCCCCTCCATGTAGAACGGGCCCCGCAGCTCCCACAGCACCAGCTGCAGCACGACCCTGGAGAGCCTGGCTGACACGGGTGAGCACGAGGCAGGAATGCACATGGACTCCGCTTTTTCGGCAGGGCAGAATTAAGTGCTGCTCCCCACTTCCCACCCCTGGTCCTCTTTTACTTACAAGTAGGAGATGGCGTGGTTGCTCAGCAGGGAGAGATGAAAAGTTCCTGCAAACTTGCCTTTGCTGCAGATAACTTGCAAGTACACCGTTTGCGGGCTGGGTCTTTTGGCGCACTCAGCAGTGCAGAGACAGCCGTTAATGACCAGGTCTGGACAATTCCTATTGGCTTTCAAAAGCCAATAGAATGGAGTCTATTGAATAGACTCTTAATCTATTCAATAGATTAAGAGTCTATTCAATAGAGTTTATTCTATTGGCTTTCGAAAGCCAATAGAATAGAGGGTGTAGCACAGCTTATGGAAAAGTTGAAAAAAATCCATCAAAAAAAGGTGCCGGAACGCGGTTTTAAGTGTTTTATGAGAAAAAAAGCCCTGGTCTTAGGTGACCCCTGTGAAATGGTCGTTCGACCCCCAAAGGGGTCGCGACCCACAGGTTGAGAACCGCTGAATTAGGAGTTACTTGATTACCACACAGCCAAATGGCTGATGAAATTTTACAGACTGTACCAACTGCAAAACTGCTACAGTTTGCATGGGTTACAGATGAGATGAAAGTAAAAACATGGCAGAGATTGCCAGGCACATTTATAGTGTGGTTAGATGCAAATGGTGAAAAGACCAAGCTATGCCTCTCAAGAATGAACTCTGCTTATCTTTGAAATCCAAATTCTTCCTCGGCTAGGTAATATATAGTGAAGTTAGACTACTGCAATTTTATTTGAGACATTTTACATGTTTGTGATGTGTGATTTAATGTGTGCTCTGTGATTTCCTTTGAAATATTTTTCTATCATCCAAAAACAGAGTTTTAGCACTTTGATACTGTCCTTTTTACAATATTTGTTCATTCATTTATTTTTTTTAGAGATTTGGGCTAAGTAAAAGTGTCTTGGCAGAGTAAAATAGGCCTTGAAAGCTGAATAGATCAGAGAATTTAGGAGTTTCAACAAAATTAGTACTAACTTATCATACTGGATTTACCTGAAAGGAAGTCTTGCAGTTAGGGGTGAGAGTTTTAAGATTATTTATTACTGTCTTATTTTGTCAGTCTGAAAAGCTATTATCTTCCCTGTTCACCATATTGTTTCCTATTTTCTGCAGAATAGATGTGGGATCACCGGATGTCCTACTTTTCATCTCTGATACATAAAGGAGTTAAAGCTAGAATAATCAAAGACCAACCCCTTTGGGGCTGACTATGTTAATTACTCATGGCATTGCTTCCAGTGGCTCTAAAAATAGTTCTTTTTGATATAGAGATATACGTAAATTCTTAAGGATTGTTTATTATTTCTCTCTCTCCTGCTTTTGACTGCCTTTTATCCCATTTTTACCAGTTAATTGTTTGTGTTTGTTCATGTTTAATAAATAAACATCAAGCTGTATTTTTGCTGGCTGAAATGAGTGCCAAATGTGATTGCTCTGCTCTGGATTTAAGGATTAATTAGAAATGTGCTGAGTGCAAACTAAAGTGAAAATTACCCACATTCATTTTTCATCATTAACAAGAAACACCACTCTGCTATATGTGCTACACTACAGCATAAAAAAATCTTCCCAACCTCACTGCACACAATGGGAGGTACCAAAGTAGCCTATTCCATACCAAGGAGGACAATTGACAAAATTCTTATCGGTTTCAGCCCTGCTTGAATTGTCATATCAGTTTAGGACCAGGCAAAATTGCCAGTCTAGTGTTTCCTTCACAGAAACTGAAACTCAGGACAAGGATATGGAGAAATGGAGTCAGACCATCTGCAAGCAAGCATAGTCCTAGCTATTCAGTGATTTCAACTGTGCCACAGATGAGATGGAAATAAATTACTTCAGCTCATGAATGAAGGCTGTTCCAGGATAAGGTTGCAGGATCCAATTTGGGTCAGTCACTGGAATTTTGTGTCTCTGCTTTGTTAGTAGAGCTGAAGAGCTGAGGTAATTTGCAGTATCCAGTCTGGGGGGGCCACAGGGACCAGAGGTTTAATGTTCCAAGCTTTCAGACTTGTGCTGAAGTCCATCCTCAGGGAAATAAAACACATTGGGAATGGGCTCCAGCACATGTACGAAAGCTCAGAAGACTAAGTGTCTCGTCCTGGTTACCGACCCAGATTGGATCCTACAAATTACTTCAGCTCTTCAACACCACTAACAAAGTTGAGAGACAAAGTTACTTAGATTTGTTTTCAAACTGGCTTAAAATCCTTGTGTAGAGATGTATGTAGTTTGTCACTAGGTATTTTACTTTTAAAATACAACTTGGAACATGGAGACCCTTTTTTCCCCTCTGTGTAATCTGCCTGCAAAATTCTCACCTCATGTTTTCTTCTTACAGAAAGACAATGAATGGCACTTGCTCCACCATAGTCCTCTGCTATTTACCACTCAAAGAAGGTATTTTCCAATATAATTGGCATCATCTTTGACCTTCTGGTTCAGATGAACTTGCTTAATTTTAAAACTATATTTTCTTAGAAACTTTCTGAAAGTCTTTTGCTGACAAAATTAACATTAAAGCAAAGTATATGGGGACTGGCCTAAAAATAATAATTTTCTCAATTTGCAAAAGAGAGCCTTAATGAAAGAGATGTTTCAGAAATGATGTATTGTCAGTTGCCTGTTATTTTATTGTCCTCCTAGCTATACCTCTATTATTGTAATAGCATATATACCATTCATTCAACAGATATGGAAAGTGAGACTGTAAATTGCTAGTTCAACATTATCTCCACAATATCTTGGAGTGAATAGAAGGTGCTAAGAAGTCTCTACAATGGACAGAGTCCAGATTTTTAAATAATGTGGACTGCTCTGAGTAGCATAACATGTAAATGGGATTATAGAAACTTGGTAATCAAATTTCCAGAACTCACTTTGTGGGTGTATTGAAATGTTCTTACCCAAGGTATGTGCTAAGTTGCTATGATGTCACAAAACATTCAAATATCTTTATCTACTTAGTACATTTTAAGCCTGGCTGCAAAATTGTTGCCCATGGATTGCCTACTAGCATTCCTTTTATAGAAGCGTGCAAAGCATTTTCAATTGCAATATTTCCAGTTCAAAACTCTCCTTTGCAACTGCATTGGGAATATTCCAGAGCTCTTTTAAACTTTCTGGAAATCTTCTGAACTCAGAATGAAATGCTGTGCACATCTCTATCCTTTTCAAAATCTAAGTATGAGTAGAGCAAAGTTCTTGACCCTTGTTTTGTGCTTATTTGTTTTGCAGAAACCTAAATGTCAAAATGGGGGGGCTTAAATCTTACAGAGGCTTAAACCTGAAAGAAATTTTTGATGCTGCTTGCTTTTGAAGTGTAACTCTTTATATGCCTTTACAGTCTGGCATAGCACTTGGAAAAAAAATCCCAGCTTTTCATTCTATCTTTCTGAGCCTCAAAAAACCTTCACAAATAATGAGTAATTTATGATATGTTTGTGGATTGCAACTACAATTTCTGTTTCAAACCAAACCATTTTTAACACTATTTGTGTCAGCTGAGCAAAGTTGTAGGACCATTCCCCTTTTTACCTGTAACAAAACACAGGCAAGAAAATAAATTATTTTTACAAGAATATATATTCTAGTTGAGGGCCAGTTTGTGTAGTAGTTAAGGCATCAGGGTACCAGAAACCCGGAGACCATGAACTCTAGGCCTACTTTAGGCATGAAACCACTAGGTAAACATGGGCCAGTCACTCACTCTCAGCGTCTGAGAAGGGGACATGTTTGAACAAAAGAAAAAATATATATACTTCAATTATGCACTGCAATTATGTTTTAATCTTTTGATTATAGTTATCAGATTTCTATATCTTAATCTCCTTTACCATAATAAATGTGATTTATGGAGATTTTTCATCTTCAGTCTACGTAGACTCACTGATTTTTCATCTTCAGTCTACGTAAACTCACTGTTTCCGAAATTCCGGGTTGCGAGTCCATCCTTATGACGCTGGACCTAGGGGTCCAGGTGGGCTTATTGCTTACGTACCTGCCTCCCAGCTGCGTGGCATCAGCCCTGCCTGTGCTACTCGAGGAGGTTGCTGGGCTGGCAGTGGAGTTCCCCAGGCTTATAGTCTTGGGGGACTTCAATCTGCCGTCGCTTGGCGAATCCTCGGGATTGGCACAGGAGTTCATGGCCGCCATGACAACCATGGACCTGACCCAAGTAGTGCAGGGTCCGACGCATAAGGGTGGACATGCCCCGAATATGGTTTTCCTTTTGGAGTAGTTGGGTAATGATCTGGTTTTGAGGGGCTTAGATATCATGCCTTTGTCATGGACCGATCATTTTCTGCTTCGACTGAATTTTATGCTCCAATCCTTCCCCGCAGGGAGGCGGAACCAATTAGGTGGTTCCGCCCCAGATGCCTGATGGATCCAATTGGCTTTCAGACAGCGCTTGGGGAATTACCGAGCTCCCTCATTCACAGTCCGGCGGAGTCCCTGGTAGCGGCATGGAATACGGCCGTGAAGGGGGCTATTGACCGGATTGCGCCTTTGCGACCTCTCCGTGGTGCTGCTCCGAGGAGGTCTCCTTGGTTTACTGAGGAGCTCAGGGGGATGAAGCGCCATAAGAGACGTCTAGAGAAGCAATGGAGACAAAGTAAGTCTGGATCTGACCAAACCAGATTGAGCTTATTTATTAAAGCCTATCTGAAGGCGATTAAGGCGGCAAGATCTTTGTATCTTTCTGCTTTGATCGCGTCTGCGGAATCTCGTCCGGCCGCCCTGTTTAGGGTGACCTGATCCCTCATTAACCCAAGGGGTCCGGGGCCTCCCTTGCAGGGTACTGCCGAGGACTTTAATAACTGTTTCGCAGACAAAGTGGCTCAGATCCGGGCTGACCTATACTCCAATTGTATAGCAGAGTCGACTGATAATGATTCAGTTGAGGGGAAAGGGGCATGTTCTTGTCCTGTCATCTGGGGAGAGTTTGAGGCTGTTACGCCTGAGGAAGTGGACAGGGCCATTGGATCTGTATGTTCTGCCACCTGTTTGTTGGACCCGTGTCCCTCCTGGCTGGTTTTGGCCAGTAGGGAGGTGACACGTACCTGGATCCAGGAGATTGTCAACGCTTCTTTGAGGGAGGGGTCCTTTCCGGCTCCCTTAAAGGAGGCACTTGTGCGCCCCCTCCTCAAGAAGCCTTCCCTGGATCCAGTAATTCTGACCAACTATCGTCCGGTCTCCAACCTTCCCTTTGTGGGGAAGGTTGTCGAGAAGGTGGGGGCGCATAAGCTCCAGTGGTCTCTGGAGGAAGCCGATTATCTGGGCCCTCTGCAGTCGGGGTTCAGGCCCGGCTACAGCACCGAAATAGCTCTGATGGATGATCTCTGGCGAGCCCGGGATAGTGGCCAGTCCTCTGTCCTGGTGCTTCTTGACCTCTCAGCGGAGTTCGATACCATTGACCACGGTATCCTTCTGCGCCGGCTGGAGGGATTGGGAGTGGGGGACACCGTATTGCGGTGGTTCTCCTCCTATCTCACTGGTTGGTCGCAGTCGGTGTTTGTGGGGGGTCAGAGGTCCACCTCTAGGTTACTCCCATGTGGGGGCCTCAGGGGTCGGTTCTCTCCCCCCTACTTTTTAACATTTACATGAAGCCACTGGATGAGATCATCCACTGCCATGGAGTGAGATACCATCAGTACGCTGATGATACTCAGCTGTACATTTCCACTCCTGGCCATATCAGTGAAGCGGTTGAGGTGATGTGCCGGTGTCTGGAGGCTGTGAGGGTTTGGATGGGTGTTAACAGATTAAGGCTCAACCCCGATAAGACAGAGTGGCTGTGGGTGATGCCTCCCAAGGACACTTCTATCTGTCCCTCGATTACCCTGGGGGGTGAATCTATAAACCCCTCAGAGAAGGTTCGCAACTTGGGAGTCCTCCTCGATCCACGGCTGACATTGGATCATCATTTGTCGGCAGTGGCGAGGGGGGGCATTTGCCCAGGTTCGCCTGGTGCACCAGTTGCGTTTTTACTTGGATCGGGAGTCTCTCCTTACAGTCACACATGCCCTTGTCACCTCGAGGATCGACTACTGCAACGCTTTCTACATGGGGCTACCCTTGAAGAGTGTTCGGAGACTACAACTAGTGCAAAATGCAGCTGCGCGAGCAGTTGTGGGCCTTCCTCGTTGTGCCCACATTTCATCAACTCTCCGCATGTTGCATTGGTTGCCTATTGGTCTCTGAGCCCAATTCAAGGTGTTGGTTATTACCTATAAAGCCCTTCATGGCATGGGACCAGGATACTTACGGGACCACCTTCTGCCACATACTTCTCTACGACCGGTGAGAGCGCACAGGGTCAGCCTCCTCCGGGTCCCGTCAGCGAAACAATGTCATCTGGCGGGCCCTAGGGGGAGGGCTTTCTCTGTTGTGGCGCCCACCCTCTGGAACCAACTGCCTCCTGAAGTCCGCATTTCCCCGACTCTCCTGGCCTTCCGAAAGAATTTAAAAACCTACCTCTGCCGGCAGGCCTGGGGATGATTGTTGATTGTGGTGTGACTGATGAGTATGTATGGGGTTTTATTTTTAATGTTTTTTGTTCAGATTTAATCAAAATTGTTTTATATATATGCTGTGAGCCGCTCCGAGTCCTCGGAGAGGAGCAGCATACAAATCCGAATAAAATAAATAAAAATAAAATAAATTTCCCATATTGTAATTGGGCAACTGATGTAGCTGAGAAAAATAAACTTTTAGGTAAATGAATACACTTGAATGCACAATGTAAAAAGAGAGTTTAACATTCTTGTTATTGGCAACATTTAAATTTAAACTTTAGATGGCAAATGGTGTTCTATTCCAATTTGCTGACAATTGATTTAAGACCTGCAGCATCTGGGAGCCAGCTTCTTGCAAAAACTTGTTGGTAGTTTCACTGAGTGACCTAGCTGCTCCAATTTAATAAAAATTAATCATACATGACAGACGGAATTTGGAGGTATTTATGGAATGATATTCATGGTGACTTTTTCACTTACTTTGCAGGAAGATTGCAGGATTGATTGGAAGCACTCGCAGGAGTTACGGGAAAAGCTGCCTGAAATCCTGGAGATTTGCTGCCAGCCAATAGTTTTGTTTGAATTATACAATAATGGTAAAGCTCATTCAACAAGCATGTATACATCATCATGTCACTTCCCCTCATAAATAACATTTAAACTGACATTTGTGATTTATTGTGTCATATCGCCCTGGAGCAGATGCCATCTTGAATGTCAAACCTACAATTGTACCCTTGGTTTCTTGTCACTCCTAAAGGAGATAATGTGGTGGACAGTGTACACTCAGTAATGGACCTTGGCACTTAACAGCCTGCGTATGTACACATTTGATGTCAAGACTTTTGGCTAAATGGACCTAAGGCCTGACTCTGCTAATTCTACATTATCAATTTATACAATAATCATCCAACCATGCCCAAACAATAGTAATGAAGATAGTGTATTTCAACAATGGCTTGACGATGCTATAAAGATGATATAATCATTAGTGTAGAAATTACCTCCATGTAAGGAAGGAGTGGACAATTTGCAATCCTAGAATAGTAGTAGCTGTTAACCTAATTTCATGGTGAATTACTTTCCCTCTACGCAAGAGATTCACTCAAACATCAGATAAGAAATGCCTGTTCTTTCCTTGCAAAGGGTAAGGAGTCATAAAAGCTTAAAGTGTAAGCAGAAGCGAGGCCTTCAGCCGTTTGTATTTTTGGAACTGTTGGAAAGTGAAAAGTACATATATATGGACCTGGGAGGAAAGGAGAAAAGAAAAGACCTTATTTTTACAATATTTTTCAAATGAGTCCCTTTTACTTTTCTAGTGGCTTGATGGCTCCATTTCAGAGTTGCCTACTTTACATGACTAATGTACTTGACAATCAACCAGTTACAACACTTTCTACTAATTGGCCTATTAGAATGAATTTGGAAATATAATTGCACCTCTTTGGGGACTAAAATACTGCTGATTGCCCATTTATCATGAGTCAAGCAACTTTAGGCATTGATAATATGAACAGTGGTGTTGATGGACCAGTTTGATGTGCCAGATGATATTATGGGTTCCTCATTTCTGATTTACAGGCACACATGCCTTCATTAAAAAAAGCAATGACATCAATGAATTGAAGATAGGCAGAATTCACAAAGATTGCTGCAGTCTCTATAGTAGCTGAATGGAGTAGGGAAATCCCCAAACCATCTAAGCATAGCTTAGAAGCAATGTCCATACCTAAGCTGCAAGTGTTTGGGCAAAGATAAGGTGGATATCGGAAAGTAATATTAACAAGGTGGTCTCTTTTGATGTACTGAGAAGACTAACCTACAACTTTAATCAGATCTAGATTGTGTGAGTATGTCTTTTTGGGTGTAAGAAGTAAAGATGCAGTCCACATTTTAATCCAGAAAGAAAGTCTGTCTGATCAATCAATAGTTTAGGAAGCACTGTTTCTAAATTGAAATTTTAAAGTGGAAAGGAAAGTAGTTGACCTTAAATTTAGATACCTTTCCCTGATGATAGGAAAATGAAAAGTTAACATAATATTACCATAGAATCATGTACATTCTTGTACGGAATATTAACTTAGACAGCAAATTATGCATCCATTTCACTGTTAAAATGGTTTTTCTTTATTTGCTATCGAATATGAACTGTGCTTTTCTTTCATTCAGATCAGTTTATAGTTCTTCACTCAGTATAAATCAAGGCAGTGAAATGTAGTCATTGACAGCACTTACAATCTGAACAATTCTTATGAAAACTCTCTTATGAAAGGGCTTTATGGTCTATTGAAGCATGCATAGCCATTAGACAAGGCTATAACCTTAACAGTTATAAAGGATACCTGTGGCACACACCATTAAGGATTTGTTCTCTTCTAGAATCTTTAAGGCTAGAAAACACAGTGGCCACAGCATGAAATAGTCTGTTAGCTCTCTCATACAGGCAAGAGTAAATAGGGATGCGCTAAACATTTTGAATGTGTAACATTCCAGCCTTGAAAAGGACATTTTGTGGATTCCAAGTATAAAACAAAACATGCATTTCAGAAAATATATTATTGAGTTTGGAATAGAACTTGCTGCTTTATCCTTGGCTTCCAAAAATCCCTGATGTTTTAAGTGGCATTACAGTATATCAGATGTTCTGATGGTTTTGATTCTGTTATTCAGTTTGCAATGGTGTCACTGTTTAAACACGTTTTGGTACGCTTGCCAGTATAGTAGCAGATATCAATCTTGATGTGGTACATTTACAGCAGTGTTGAGAAGAAAGTCATAGGTAAGCACCTACGATTGGTCATCCCTGACTGTCTATAAATAGATTATTGCTGTAAGTTACAACAAGTTACTACTATTTATTAAAACAATCTTTTCTATATTTTTCAAGACTTGAATTCAGCTGGAACTTTGGTGAGAAACTATTAAATATTTTTTATGTTTGCCTGAACATATGCAAGGTGCTGAATAAACGCAGACTAATTAAGAAGCATATCATCTCATGAAAAATGCTTACAGTTGTCTTGGATGCAGGAGAATATGGATGCAGAATATGGGCTTAGCTTACTTATCAATTAATGATAGTGGAAATTCATTGTAGGATGTTTGAAATAAAAGGTAGATTTATTAAGATAAAAGAACCTCCCTTCTGTCTAAGCTGATCTTGAAGACATGGAAGTGTACAGATGTAAAAGAGGATATTTTTTTTTGTCTCTTAAATATAGAGACTCAATTAACAATAGGCCAGATTTGAAAGAGATACTGAGAACGTCTATTGTTTGCCATTTAGGCATCGAAAACCTTTATACTGTAGGTGTAAAGAAATTATGCAATGTCTAACATGGGGAAGGTTTTGATAGATGAATGCCTATATGCTGTGCACTATTTTTATTTTTCACTGACTAATGGAAAGATGTGTATATGCAGCAATGTTTCATATATAAGCATTGCTAATGTTACTGAATTTGTGTAAATGTATATTACTAGTATAATGAGGTTTGAGTTGTTCATTAAGCTTTGGTATGTATTAATTCTCTGGTATCCTGCTAACATTGAACTTTAGGCTTCGTTTGCAATGCTTCTATGTTGTTTGGGCTGGTTTGTTGAGCTCTGGCAGTTGTGTTCATTCAGTGAGTGTTCTTGCTTCTCCTTGTAATGTTAATAGTATTCATGCTGTTAAGTTTGTTTACCAATCACTTGGTTATTACCTGTTCCTGAATGTGATATTACAAGGAAAACCTTCCTTGAAGTGAAGAACTGTTATGCTTGAAGCTCTCTAACTAAACATTTACCTATCCTCTCTGAGTTGGAAGATGTCAGGAATTCAGGTGTCAGAAATAACCCTGGACATGTCACCTTCAAGGGTGCCACACTCCCTCATTCTAGTTTATGGCTAATTGAATCCAACTGTTCCTCTGGGACATCTGAATCCAGGGGTTGGTTGGTCTGATTCATCCTCTTAAAAATATTCTTCCAGTAGAAGGAGAAAAGGATTAAAACAAACAGACAGTGAAATATGTTCTAGGCAGGCATTGATTAAAATGTCATCTGGTCAGAATTTGGAAGGTGGAGATTATAGGAGTCACACATAATCAGGAATGTGTGCTGCTCATGTTTCAACACTGGATTTGGTGTACATATATATATATATATATTCCTGAGAGATCAGAAGAATGTTGCAAGAAATATTTTCATGCTATGTAGAGCCATCCCTTTTTTACCCCTAGTAAATATATTTGGCTGGGTTCTATGTTCTTTGAAGAAAAGTCACTTAAAGTTTCTTTGATTGCAAATTAAAGTGGGACAGATGAATCTAAGTGTGACTTTAGGAAAGAAATGCATGTAGTCCTCAATATATAACCATTTGTTTAGTGACTGAAGTCATATGATCATCATTTGCTTCCTCTCCTCCTCCTCCTCCTCCTCCTCCTCCTCCTCCTCCTCCCTATTTCTCCTTCTCCTTCTTCCTTCTTCCTTCTTCCTTCTTCCTTCTCCCTTTCCTTTTCTATTTCTATTTCTATTTCCATTTCCGTTTCCCTTCCATCTAATGCAGGGGTAGGCAACCTTGGCTCTTTTATGACTCGTGGACTTCAACTCCCAGCAGTGGAATTGAAGTCCACAAGTCATAAAAGAGCCAAGGTTGCCTACCCCTGATCTAGTGTCTTTCAATTTGCATTTTTTGTGAGATTGTTTTTTTTAATTCTCTTATTCTCCCCCAGATTTAAAGACCAGGTTGAGAATAGCTTAAAGTTTAAACAACTGAAATGTAAGCAATTTGTTATAAACATGCCAGGTACCTTAAGTAACTTTTAAACTTTTAGGTGTCTTTTAAAATGATGAGAATGATTTTTAATTTTCTTGTTCTTGCTAAAGTAAAAACAGACTATAATTTAATGAGAAAGGTATAGGACAACTACTCATAAATGAATTTAGTATTGGTTTAGAATCCAACAGTGTGTTTTGTTAAGATTTATTGGGATTGACTGTTTGATAAGGATGCAAACTATTTGTACATTCAGAGCAAAATTACTGGCCTAAATGGCTAATATGTTTACCAATGAAAAATTGTCCTTTTCTCTCTCTTTCCTGCTTGCTTAAAAGTAATGACATAGTTATTGAAGAATGTTTGAACCCTTATGCAGAAACTATCATTAGAGTTGAGAGAGTTGGTTGGTTTTTAACAGGTGAATATTACCTATGGTTCAAACTCTAGGTAATTTGAAATGCATCATCAATATAAAGCCATATGTCAAATCCAATTATTGAATTTTTAAGTAAAACCAAATCCGTACAAAATACAGTAGAATTAAAAAAAAATCTTTGGGTTCCAAATAATTGTTGGGAAAACAGTTACTTCACTGCTTTCAGAATACAGCTAGTCTGAGTGCAATCTGGACCTCAGCGAGAAATTCATGCTAGAGTTTAGTTTGGCCACACCTGCAGCCAGACAAATCTGCTTCTGAACTGCCACTCTTTAACCTTTTAATGGAAATGGGACAACAGATTCCGCTTGGAGGAGAGTGCCCTGAATTACTATGAAGTATAGTCCAAACCTATCCAAAATATATTTATTTGGATCCAACTGTTACTGTTTTCTAGAAGTAAAGCCACAGGACCCACCACCGTTTGATCTGATTTGCCTTCTGTAGTAAAATTTTCTGATAGCCACAATTTTATTTCCATAAGTCTCTTAGGCACTTCTCCAATCCAAATGTAAAATTCTTCCAGATGCAGTTACCAATATTAAATAATGTTGTACAAGTAAGCATCATGCACAAATTATTCCATAAACTTATCTAATAAAACAAAAAAATTCAAGGTAACTATATCTTTATGCAGAGCTTCATTTCTGGTAACTACTTGGACAAGTCTATGTCAAACCATGTGAGACCAGATGAAGGTTCATCACAGGAAGTAGCAAGTGGATATATGGGTTAGGGCTTTCTCTGTTGCTGCCCCAGCCCTCTGGAACCAACTTCCCTCAGAGGTTCGTACTGCTCCCTCCCTCCTAGCTTTCCGAAAACTTTTAAAAACACATCTATGCAGACAGGCTTGGGGCGTGTGAGCGGCGCTCTGCCCCTGGGCCTTTGATTGGGATTGTATGTTGTATGAGTGGGTATAGTTTATAGTTTTATACTGCATTACTATTTTAAATGATTTATATATTTTTGTACTTGTATTTCTGCTGTAAGCCGCCCTGAGTCTGGGGAGAAGGGCGGCATATAAGTCAAAATAAATAAATAAATAAATAAATAAAATTTTTGGAAAGGGAAACCACAAACTGACAAAAAGATTCACAAAGTAGGCTTTGCAATCAAAATATCTCTATCACTGTAATAAATTAATGCATTATCTCAGCAAGTCCTGGTATATCACCATAGTCAACGCCTATGCATCAGCTCTCATGAGATGAAGATAAGGGAGCTTTCTACGAGGACCTGGACAAAATTATTTGAACAACCTTCATCAGCAACACGCTTGTCATTCTGAGTGACTTCAATGCTAGGGTAAGTATAGTGACAACTGGAATGGAATTCCTGATGGGAAAATTAAATAGCAACAGTCTGCTGTTTCTCAGCAAATCTGCCAAGCACAACCTGTGATTCACTAATACAGTGATCAGACTTGCAAACCAGACTTGCAAACCTGGATTATCCCATGTTTAAATACTGGCATCTACTTGACTATATCATAGTATGTCAATGTGATCTTAAAGACATCACCATAATTTGCACCATATGAAGTGCTGAGCGCTAGACGAATCGCAGGCTGGTCTGGTCAGGTCCTCAACCTACACATAGACATTTTACATCATAAGCAAGAGGACTATCAGAAAATCATTCAACATCAGCAGACTACCAGACAAAGCCCAGCACTTCCAAGATGTACTTAATGAAAAACTCAATGGCAATTTACTGCTTGTAACAAGCTATTTGAAAAGGTGGAGGCAGTTTAAAGATATCAGCACACAGATTGCAATAACTATACTTGAACTGAAAATCTGGATGCATCAAGACTGGTTTGATGAAAACCTAAAAACCATTTCAGCAACTTTTCAGGCCAAGAACTATGCAAATTGGCTGAACAATCCATAATCAGTCCCAAAGAAAGACATGTTTAAATACCTGATGGATCTGTGAGAAATGCAAGATGAGTGGTGGCAGAGAAAGGCTAAGTAGATGTAGGTGTGAACACCACCAGAAAAGTTCTTCAATGCCATCAAGTCAGTTTATGATCCTTCTAAATCAGGATGCTCCTCACAGCTGTCATCTGATGGGTTGAGCTTAATAAAAGACCAGGAAGGACTGAAAAACCTCTGGCTGAACACTTTTCCAACTTACTCAATAGATTGGCCAACAGTTGATCATGATATCTTACAGCAGATTCCTCAATTCCAGTCTTGGATGACCTAGACCTACCTCCTTCTGCTGATGAGATCAAGAAAGTTATTTCACAGGGCAGGATTTGTGCTGAGATCTACAGCGGGTTCTGCTGTGATTATCCCTCCTATATGGATGTGAGCTGTGTAGTCTGTACCAAAGGCACAGCAAGCAACTGGAGATATTTCACATGTGCAGTCTTTGCTCCATCCTTGGCATTTGTTGGCAAGTCCGTGTCTACAACCTAGAGGTCTTGGATCATGTGAAGTGTGCCAGCATTGAATATCTGATTATCATTCCAGATGAGATGGGTGGGTGCCTCCCCCATTGCTTTATAGTGTACTGGAGTCTGGGAAGGGACCTCAAGGTCCACTACACAAGGTCCATTATTCCAAAGACACTGAGAAAGAAACCCCATGTCACTTGATGTACAGCCAAGGAAACTGGAAGCTGCAGCTGCTACAAGGCCTGTGCTATGAAGTCTCTGCTGGCTTTGAAGACAGGCACTACCAAAAACTGATAGAAAACTGAGCGGAATTATTACAACAATAGAATTCCAGTGCCTCCATTGTGCTAGACTCTGCACTCCTAGACTGACTGCAGAGCCACTTCCATGTCCATAAACAAACTACACAACTCAAAGGACTACCATATATTGATATGAAGATAAAGATTTCCACTGTCCAGTCATGTCCAACTCTAGGGTGCACTGCTCATCTCTGTTAACAGAATAACAGAGATGGAAATCTTGCAGTCCACCCCTTGCTCAAGCAGGAAACCCTATACCATTTCAGACAAATGATTGTCCAATCTCTTCTTAAAACTTCCAGTGCTGGAGCACCCACAACTTCTGGAGGCAAGTCATTCCACTGATTAATTGTTCTAACTGTCAGGAAATTTCTCCTTAGTTCTAGGTTGGTTCTCTCCTTGATTAGCTTCCATCAATTGCTTCTTGTCCTGCCTTCATATGCCTTGGAGAATGGGTTGACTCCCCTCTTCTTTGTTGCAGACACTTAGATATTGGAACACTACTATCATGTCATCCCTAATCCTTCTTTTCATTAAACTAGACATACCTAATTCCTGCAACCGCTCTTTGTATGTATTATTCTCCAGTCCCCTAACCAAGGGAATCAATGTTCAAAGACACTTCCATTATGTAACTCTCCCTCAAATAAGTCTACACTGCTGGAGAGACAGTCCTTCAAACCTGACAGGACACAATAACATAAAACGCTAACATCAAAATCTACAATAGGACACAATGATTATATTAAATGTATATTTACATAACAGCAAAAGAACAAAGGATTTATGCATTTCTGTTCTATTCTTTGTGCACCAATGAGAATACATTCTAATATCTGTCTATAATATCGATCAGATTGACATAGAAAGAGCTCCCCTTGTCTTGTTTTGTCGTTTCACGGAGAAAAATGCAACTTAATAATAGTAATAGTAGTAGTGGTAGTAGTAGTAGTAGTAGTAATAATAATAATAATAATAATAAAAGTTGGAAGGGACCTTGGAGGTCATCTAGTCCAACCCACTGCTTAGCGTAAATAATTAGTTCTAGAGTAATTCCAGCTACTACAGTGGGATTGATCTGGATGAAGTTGTTATGGAATCACATTCACTGGCTTTAAATTTGTAATACTATCGTTCCTCTGAATCCCTCTGGTCCATGTACCCATTCATATAAACAGCACTGAATTGGTTACACTAGAAGTGTCTTAGCTGTAGACCAGTTTTGTGAATAAGGTTTACCAAGCCTAAAACATTTCAGAATTTCATGGCTGCATTTAAAAAAAAAAAAAAAGCTCTGTGCTGAAAACGTCTTTGGCAATATTTCGCCAAATTACTTCCATAGTTATTTATTCTTTCTTTATTTATTTCCTGTTGTAAAGAATTTGATGGTGAAGTTTAAAGGGGTTTTTTTTTTTTTTAGTGGCATTTCTATAGGTTGAAAGTAGACTGATGGAATTCACCTTAGTGGGAAGCTGAGTTTCATCAGTATTCGGTCGCTCTGCAAGAGCCTCTTTACCAGTTGGCAGCCCTCTGGTTTCAAATAAATTCCAAGTGAAAATGAATGGTGGGGGGGTGGGGGGGTGTCAGGAAATTCCTCCCATTGGATCAGGAAGCCCATGCAACTGGGAGAGGCACAGTGAAGAAGTAGGAAAGAGAAAATAACTCTAGAAACAACAGTTCTATTAGTTTTGTGTGTTTAGACACACACACAAAAGAAAAGACACAAAACCACCAGCAAAATAGATTTTTAAATAATTCTGAAGCACCCTAAGAATGGAGTTAAAGTCAAACAGTGTAGAAGTCACTTTTATAAGGGGGGGGACTTTCAAGGAACTGAAGGAAAGATTTTAGAATGGTATTAGAATATAACAGTACTTATATTATTAAATAATAATAGGGAAGAGAAATCATCTAGATTTAAAAGGTGCTAACAGGAGCCGGTTTGGTGTACTTGTGAAGGCACCCAGGCTAGAAAGCTGGGAGATGTTAAGTTCTAGTCCTGCTTTAGGCACAAAACCAGCTAGGTGACCTTGGGCCAGTGGTGGGATTCTGCCAGTTCGCACCACTTCAGCAGAACCGGTAGCTAATTTTTTGTTGCCCAGGCCCAGAATGGACTTCCGGAAGTGGCATCCACATAGAGAACCTGTTGTTCACATATTTGAATCCCACCACTGCCTTGGGCCAATCTCTTCTCAACCTTAGGAAGCATGCAATGGCAAATCACTTCTAAAGTCTTTCTAAGGGACTTGTCCAGGCAGTCACCCAGGAGCAGTACCAACTCAATGGCTCTGAAAACAAAACAAAAATCCAGCAGCACTAAAGAACCATTTACCTAACATAATACCAACCAACTGAACCTAAATATAAGTTACACATAAACCAGCGTCTTCTGTTTGTTCAATCAAGAGGTAAATCAGGAATTGAACTTCATCTGGAATAGAACATGACTGAATCACAAGGGTAAGATATTTGTAGCATGATGGCATCCTAATGATGTTTGATGGTCCTCGTGTAAATATTATTCTGTGGGCAACAAAGTGGCAAATGCATTTTAACCTAAACAAGTGCAAAGTTATGCACATCGGGGCAAAGAACCCCAATTATACTTACCAACTGATGGGGACCAAACTTTCTGAGACAACCCAAGAAAGGGATCTTGGGGTTTTGGTGGACAGCTTGATGAAGATGTCAACCCAATGTGCAGCAGCAATAAAAAAAAGCAAATTCCATGCTTGGCATGATTAGGAAGGGAATCGAAAATAAGTCAGCAAGTGTTGTATTGCCTCTGTACAAATCGATGGTGAGACCACACTTGGAGTACTGTGTATAGTTCTGGTCACCGCACCTCAAGAAGGATGTAATGGAACTGGAAAAGGTGCAAAAAAGGGCAACAAGAATGATCAAGGAAATGGAGCGCCTCCCTTATGAAACCAGATTGCAACGCCTTGGTCTCTTCAGCCTTGAAAGACGGCGTTTAAGGGGTGACTTGATCGAAGTGTATAAAATCATGCATGGGATAGAAAAGGTGGATAGAGAAAAATTCTTTTCTCTATCACACAATACCAGGACAAGGGGGCACTCCCTAAAGCTCATAGCTAAGAAAGTGAGGACAAATAAAGGGAAATATTTCTTCACCCAGAGGGTCATTGGTTTATGGAATTCACTTCCAGAAGAGGTCGTGACAGCTGTCAGCCTTGATAGCTTCAAGGCAGGGCTAGATAGATTCATGGATGCCAAGTGTATCGGTGGTTATTAAAACGGATGTCCATGTGCCGCCTCTATGTTGGTTGAGGCAGGTAGGATTTCTGTGAGTACCATTTGTTGGGGGTCAAGGGAAAGGGAGGGTTTTGCCTTCTCTTTCTGCTCAAGATCCCCATGTACAATTGGTGGGCCACTGTGTGATACAGAATGCTGGACTCGATGGGCTTTGGCCTGATTCAGCATGGCTCTTCTTATGTTCTTATGTACTTGCACAAGTACATAACTCATAGTATTAGTATGATAATACCATTCAGAGGTCTTTCTATTCCCCTTGTTCTTTCTGAGGATCTCTGTGTCTCTTTGGTGACCCTGGATCACATACTTTTAAACTGAAATATATTTAAAGAAAGTGACAAACAAAAAAGTGACTCAACAAACCATTATCTAGAGTTGCAAACTTGTGGAGGAGATGGGATGTATTTCTAGCAATAATTAGAAACTGTTATTTGTCTCTTGATTATTATTCTAGAATTGAATATCTCTACCTGTTATGGGAGTACTCCACAAGGAAAAAAAATGACTTGTTACAAATCTTAGGCCTTCTAACTCTTTCAGGAACAATGACTATGTTATGCTTTAGGCCTTTCCAGTTTACGTAATTAACACTTATGTCAGCATTGCAATATTTAATCCTGTTTTGTGCAAAGGAGCTATCACACTGGTGACTGATTCAATATGGAGCAGAGCTTTATATGAAAAGCTCCATCAAAAGCTCACAGAGAGAAAGAGAGTGTATAAACACAGAAGGCTGTGTACTGGTAATTCAGTTCTGCATCCTTCAAAATACAATGCATGAAGAATTGCAATCTATTGAGAGCCAAATCTTTCTACTCCTAGCCAGATTTTAGCTAAAGTGCTGAATACCAAGCATCATTATGATTAATTGTGGGTAATGAGTGTTTTATGAATCTCAGAAAGAGAAGCATTTGTTTCTTGGGTCTTTCAACTGCAGGCTGTTGTTTTGGTTTTAAAGCTTTAACTAAACAAAGCCAAAGAGATTATGAACACCCCCCAGATTTGCTCTCTCTTCTACTGGAGAACAATCCTTATTAAGCCTGCTGGATTATTTCCTACTATTGTGTGTATACCTTTGCTGGCTTCTTTACATGCATGAGCAATGAAAGCTGAATTTAAACCACCATTACATTGGAAGAGTTTATAGGTTCTTTTTCTTTGCAGTAGCAAAAATTAGAAAAGCTGGTTGCCACAGAATGCCTTTATTTATGGATATTAATTTCTACCAGTCTTTCCCCAAGCCAGTGTGTCCATATGCAATAGGCTTTTGGCCTTAACACCCTTAATCCTCAGCTAGAATGGCCTTTGGGTGGGAATCTAGGGAACTGAAGTACAACAAACAGCTAGAAGTCACCTGTTTTATATAGTTCCCTACGCCTTAGCTCAGGCTAACATATGATAATATTATTTTCTCTTGTGTCACAAGATGAAGACAGCTGGGATTAGGTATGATTCTTCTGTAGCCACATTTTAATTACTTTGAGTTATTATACATTTATCTATTATTTTGCACCATCATGTTTCTGTAACATTTAATATATGGAAAGATAAGACCCTAATTTACATACATTCATTTTTTCCTCCTTCCTTTCTCAAATCAACAGGCTGTTTTTATTTATATATCTATCTTGTGAGGTAGGTGGGACTGATAGACAAGGATTTGCCCAAATAAGATGGCCAAAAGAGGATTTGAATCAGGATATTTCCAGTGATATTTGTATCGTAACTCTCTTGCACTTTTAATAAACAATGCTTTCTACTGATCTCTCCCTGATGCCATTTTAGTGAAATCTGAACGAATACTCATGATTATGAAAAGCACTGTACCTAGACGCTTTAACCTGATACAAAATATGTTCCCTTTGGCTATGAATCCAGATGGAAACATCTGGTTCTGAATATTCAAATGTCAATTAAAGAAAGAGATAGCCAAATGATTATTGCAGGGAAAAAAAGGGTAGATTTTTGGATCAGATCTAATAAATATCTGAATCAGATCTGGGGAAAAAAACAGAGAGGAGATTCTATTAGTAATAGTAGTAGTAATAGTGTTCCAGTAGTACATTTACTTATGCAAATTCAAAATGGCTATTGAAGATGGATCCCTCATATTTCTCTATACAGAGAGGTTGTTGTTTTGAAGAATGTCCCTTATTTGGGAGAATGATAACCCCATATGTAGAAAGGATCATCTCCATGTTTTTAAAAAAAATATTTGCTTTGAAAAGACTCACCGTATTTTAGACAGAGACAACTGTTCTCAAAAGCACTTTATTTCTGAGAGCTTGATCTGTGATTCTATCTTTGACACTGCCACAGAATCTATCATTTTAGGGAATGGAGTTTATTAAGAGGAAGGCAAGATTTTCAGAGGGCAATTCCACCAGTTATGTCACAAGACCTGATGTCAATTGTTTAAGATAGCCAGTTCCCTGCCAGTTTCCTGCCAGCAGGCTATAAATGGGTCAGAAGCAGTCTTTGCTGTTGATCTCCTCCCATCCTCTCATTTTTTGTTTAGAGAGAGAGAGAGAGAGAGAGAGAGAGAGAGAGAGAGAGAGAGAGAGAGAGAGAGAGAGAGAGAGAGAGAGAGAGAGAGAGAGAGAGAGAGAGAGAGAGAGAGAGAGAGAGAGAGAGAGATATTCCTGTTGAATTACCTCTCTAATTTGAAGATGTATTGGGAAGTCAGGAAGGCAATGGATCCATGGCCCTTCTAAGAAAATCCCCAGACAACTTCCTTTTCTGTCTTTCTGATAATAAAAAGAAGTAGATTTTGAAGTTGACAGATGAGGGCGAGACGATGGGAGGGAGTTTCCCCTCCAAGGTCAGAGCCTTATCTTCCTTGAAAAGTCCTTAGTGTATTAAGCCATGTCTAGTTTTGGGTTGTGTTTGTAACCAGCTTCTGCACTGTTATTACAATGACTACATGACAGCATCATATAATCTAGCTCTAAAGCCACAAAATTATCACCCTGCTGATGCTGCATGGAAGGGTATAGATTCTTGTACTATAATAATCCCCTGAGTATTTTGTGAGACCATTTAAATATTGTCTCTGGTGCACAGAGCCATCATGTAAAAAGAAAATGAAGAGTATCACATTAAGACTTGATTCTCAATCAGGGCCTGTCCCTGGCACACTCATTTCTGGACCAGGATTCATCCCTAAAGTTTTTCAATATACTAGTATTCCCAGCCCACTCAGTAATTGCAGCTGATCCACATGGACTTTAAAACAAAAGAAGGTTTTCTAGATCCCTGAGAGGTAGCATGACTTATTGATACACCTGCAATGGACTGGAATGGACTGGACTGGACTGGAATGGACTGGACTAGAATAGAATAGAATAGAATAGAATAGAATAGAATAGAATAGAATAGAATAGAATAGAATAGAATAGAATAGAATAGAATAGAATAGAATAGAATACATTGTTGGCCAAGTGTGATTAGACACACAAGGAATTTGTCTCTGGTACAGAAGCACTCAATGTGCTTGATATATCTTTCTCAAGTTTATAAGTTGGAAGAGGCTATTCCTACTCACCAGCCCTGCCAACCTTTGAAAAACCTCACAAAGACATAGAATGGTTTCTCCTCCACTTGAGGACCACTTCACATGTTCCAGGCAACATGAATTAATCTTGCACACAAGCAGGATTTATTATCACTCTGACCACCATATAGATTGCCTTTACATTAGACTAAGGGTACCAGACTTATCCTTAGTCAAGAATAAGATAATATGGAGTGGTCTCTTCCCCTTGAGCTATCCTTGACAGAATCATACGAAGTATTGGCATCCACAAGCTTAGATCACAGCTAAAAAAAATTAAACCAGGAAACAAAACAAGACTTACCCTTCTCAGGACCACATTTAAGAATAAATACATATAAATCTCTTACTTTGCCCTGAATCTGTAAGCACTACCAAGAGGGGTGACCTCTAGGAGGGTTAATGGAAAGTATAAATTGTACCTTTCTAAAACTCTTACCGGTAGGTTTCTACTTCAGACCTTAGAAAGATTGCACCCTATTAGAAAATGGCACTATCCTTTTGTGCCAGGAGGTGGTGCAAAACCACTGCTCATTTCAGAAGAAATGAATGTGGCCTTTGAATTTACTATGGCAGGCTTGAAAAGTGAGGTGAGGTGGAAGAAGGGGACACACTAAACATGGTAAGTTTGAACTTTCATTTTTCTTTTATGGAAACTCACAAAATAGAACAAATATCCTGAGAACAAAATGTGAAGAGTTAGAGTGTTCAGTGAAGAAGAAATGATGTCACTTGAGTGTGACAAAATAAGTGCAAGGGCCATTATTAACAAATTGAAGACATTCTCTTACTATATTTTGCAGATTAAAAAGGGGCTTATTATTTGTACACGACAAGGTTTAACTAACACAGTTTTCTGCTTTCTCTCAGTAATTTTTTTTAATTTAAAAATGTACAAAGAAA